>OY728135.1:1010237853-1010614234 GCA_963277665.1 Viscum album
TCCCTATGATCCATTTGAGTTTATGAAAAAAGTAGAGATGAAACCCATGATATTCTACTTGATCTAGTAGCTCGAGGAATACAAAAGGTTCATTACTGAACTCATCACAAATAAAAGCCTAGATTATGGTAATAACCATAGGGACCCCATCTCTCCTTAGGTGGGGAATTTGGCCCCTTGGCTAGATAAACCCATTTGATCTTGGGAGTACCATGCATCCAGTCAGGGAAGAGGTTAGGGGATATGGAAAGCGACCATGATATGAGTTTCCCTCTCTTTTTGGGCAGTGTGAGTAGTGTAACCAGCTGCCTCAGAACCAGGGTTGAGTTTATCCCTGATTCTATGATCCTATAAATGTGTTGGTTTCAATATAAACTCACTAGAATGTCTTTATAGCTATGATTACTGCTTTCCTTGAGGCTATGAAAATACATCAGGTAGCGATACTTCCTGAACAAAATCCATACCCAATATGGGTGGACAATGTTTGAGCACCCTTGAAGTTTTTAAATCTTAGATTTACCCCATTAAATGGGATGTGTGACCCAATATAGCACCTAAATCACTTTATTTTTAGCTGTGGACATATGTTGGGGACCACAAAATAGAAGGAGGTCACCAAGATTTGATGTTTCATCCAAACCTTGGAAGGTCCCACATTCATCTAATACAACCTTCCAATAGGGTCCATTACAGGTTGGGAAGATCTTTGACAATAGTTCCTCTAATAATTCAGTTCCACCACATGAAATATGAGAATGTCCAACCTCTTCAAGTGAAAAAAGGCCCGATGGGCGAGTCTCTAGTTTTTTTCTCGGTGTAACAACCTCACATATTCACTTAATATGTCATTGTACTAAGAATATATACTTAATAATTGGTGTAAGTAATGTTGAGAGTTAGATGGTCCCTAACCTCATCACTCTGAATTATCTAGGTGGATTATGGGAGTTCTCCAAAAAAGATTTGCGTCTGTAGAAATATTTGGAGCAGACTAGAAAATAGTCATTCCCATTTCCCCTTCCATATCCTATGAGAATACTTGAAAAATTTGTGACTGCCACTACCGTGTATGCAGAGGTTCCTGATCTAGTTCATCTATTGGCTCCTTTGATAAAAGAGACTTGCTGAGTGTAGCCCTATCAGGAGTAGCCTCACTCTGCACAACCCTATCAGGCACCACCTCGCCAAGCACAACTGCCTCGACAAGAGAACGTGGCTTTAGACCCATGTCAAGGCCATGATCCCCAAGTGACTTTACTAGAGAGAAGAAACAATACCTATTCCTTCATGATTGGAAATTAATTTTTTATTATTCAAATACTTTTAAGGAAAAATTGAGAAACCATTCGTTCAACCACAAAATGATATAACAGATTCATTAAAGGATAGTTTAAGACTACCAGAGTTAATCTCTCTAAAAAATTTCTAGGATATTGAGGATAACTAAGTGTTTGGCTCATTCGTTATCTGATCTTCAAGATCATAGGCCAGCTTATCCCAAGACTGGGTGTATTCCTCTAGAGTGTAAGATACCCTAAGAGGCTGGAATCACTAGACACCCTGATCATTTCCCATACCACATGATACTTACAAACACCATCAAGGAATTCTTTGTGTTCAAAGATTGGCTCTAGGACCAAGTGTATCATGTCCTAGTCAAGTTGAGTGACATTATGAAATAGGTGACACATGTATATGCATACCCAAATAGTGGATGTGAAGGATCTGAAAAATTACAGTAGGATCCTAGCCATGGGATACATAAATATAATGATTGGTTAGCCCACAATGTAGTTTCTTGTGTTCATGGTATTATCCATGCCTGATTTGGAAAGACTAAACCTCCTATGGTTGTCATGCCTCCTTTGGATGCTGCATTCACTTCTACTTTGAAACCTTACAAATCTCAGAAGAATAGATACTGATGACACAAGGTAATTAAGAGTCCCCCACTAGTGATGAAGCCACCTCACACTCTTGATTATTTCATGACCCCTGAGTTGGGAGATGCGCACAGAGTCTACCCAGCCTTGGACTACTCCATAGATGACAAGAAATATTACACCTTTGTGAATGTTTTTTGAGATGGTAGAATACTTCACAATTCCCGATAGTGAGAAATTCCATGAAAAAACCTCAGGTGCCTTCGACTAACACCATTAAAGAAAAGGTTGAGGACACGCGAGCCACCAAAATGCACAGACTAGTACCTAAGGATAGGCTATTCATGCTACTAATATCAGAAAAATGGTTTTTCATAGAGCTTAGAAAACACTGGCTTCCTAGTTCACTCCATCAGGTATGCCTCTATAGCTGACCATGTTAGTTAACTGAGTAGCTCAGTCATGAATACATCGTGATCAACTATGTCTATACAAATCCTAACCTCAGCCAACAAATAGTAAGATGATGTTGTTCAGGGTAGGTAATCTAGTCTGTAGTAGAATATTTCTAGTACTAGTAATATCCCAATGGTTCACCCAATAGTTTAGCTAGTGGTTTAGCTATTGGTTCAGCCAGCAGTATCTGTTATGCCCCTACCAAATAGTGACCCTTTATAGGAAAAAAATTCCCCTAGTGTGAAAATATGATGTGTTGAAGCACCTCACCATAACACCCATGAGAATTTATATCCTCAAGGCCATAATATTATCAAATGAAATGTGCAAGGACCTTGCAGAAGTGTTGAAAATCCCTTTCCAGTTCAAAGTTTAGGTGGCTACCATTGTGGCCAACTATACAGAGGAATCCAAGAAAGAGTAATGACAGATCACCATCTCATTTTTTAGGGAATATGAGGGCATCATCATGTAGGGAAACATATTCCCTCTATACATTATAGGCTAGTTTAATGGAGTGGAGATATATTGCTGCCTAGTGGATTCTAGCTTCAGGATTAACCTCTTACCAACCCGTACACTCCACAAGCTAGGACTAATAGAAATATATCTAACTCCTATAAATTTGATGATTCAAGGTTATGATAAGAGTGATTAGAAACCGAATTGCAAGGTTTAGATGAAGACCCAGTTTGGTGGCTTGATATCAAGTACTAAATTCCTAGTAGTCTTTTAGGATACCACCTACAATACAATTATTAGTAGACCTTGGTATCATTTTCACACAACAGTCCCCTCTTCATATCATTAGTGCCTCAAGTACTCTCTTAATGGTAAATTAGGGGTACTCCAGGGTGATTAATCCCCCTTTGACTCCTATTAAGACCACTATCTAGATTTTTTATACTAAATAGGAAAGGAAAGAAGGTTCAGACTGATGGGGTTTAGTGCATCAATGCTCCTAATGACCTAATAACCACTGCAATTAGTTTATGGGTAGAATTGGTTGATAGATTCATCCTCCTGAGTTATCAATTATAGGACATAATTCCAAACCTAGGAGTTTGTTTCATTACCTCTAATAAAAAGGGTTTTATCATCCCTAAGAATAAGGAGCACCCATAGATTACCTCGTACTATTACACTGAACATGCCTGGGTGATAAAAAAATACCCTACTCTTGTGAAGTATTAATAATTTCTCACTATGACCACCAATCCCCAATATTCTCACCTATTATGTAGATTAGGTTTGACTCAATGGAAACCAAATTACCACTGCTTCTTTAACATCAAGAATGGACCACATAGTCGGAGGTCAAAAAAAACTTACTCAATAGCTTCTATTACCACAGTTTCAGTAGAGTGGAAATCCCTCAGGGAGGATTCCATGTCCTCCATAGATGGAACCAATGCTTCCCTTGAGTCAGTTAGTGTGGAAGAGCCACCTCCTCCCACTGATTATCCTATCTCATATGACAAAGAGTATTTGGAAGATTCCACCCTACATTTAAGTATTGTGTCTCCACCATCATTGAAGATTTAACCCAGATGAACCTTAGTACCAAGGGAAATCCTAGGCTAACACTGATCAGTGTAGAGATGCCTCCAGAACAGTAGAAGCAGTATGTGGACTTCTTGAAACAACACCATGATTTCTTCACCTAGAGCTATGAAGAGATGCCAGGGATAAACCCTCAGGTTTCCATACATTTCCTTGGCCTCCCAGTAGGCAATTGAGGGTTCAAGTATCCTCATATAAAGATTAAACCCTCTCACAGTGATATAGTCAAGGCTAAAGATGAAAAAATTATTAAATAAAACTTCCTCAGGGAAGTCTAGTACCCTATATGGATAGAAAATTTTTTCTTAGACAAGAATAATAATGGGAAGATCAGAGTGTGTATCAACTATTGGGACCTCTAAGACCACTGTTTGAAGGATTAATTTCCCCTTCCAATGAAATAGTTTTTGATCGATGCTATAATAGGGTTCTAGACCCTCTCCTTAATGGATAGATATTCCAGGTACAAACAGATCCAAATGACCTCTGAGAATGAGGATTCCACCACCTCCAGGGCGCCCCAAGGGAGTTTCTTTGATAAGATGATTCCCTTCATCTTGAAGAATACAAGATCCACTTATTAATGGGCCATGTGCCATATCTTTAAGCCAAAATATTGGTGGAGTGATACATAAAAAACTTAGTGGTAAAATATCACCAACATTAGGACTATCTCAAGGACCTTGAGAAAGTGTTCAGCTTCCTCTATTCCCAGTACTTGAAGATGAACCCCTTGAAGTGAACATCCAGAGTTACCTATGGAAAGTTTCTTAGATTCATTGTAAGATACAGATTCATTTAGATCTATCCAAATAATACCAGGACCATCAATCAAATGCCTCACTTAAGAAATCTCTAGGAATTATGGGGTATCCAAGGCCACTAATCCTACATACACCAATTTATCACAAATATGGTTGGAAAGTGTAAGCCCTTAATGAAGCTCATAAAGGAAAGATCCATTTACCAATGGGACGAGGAGTGCTAGAACACATTTGAGTACATCAAGAAATACCTTCTATAGCCTCCGGTTCTGATGCCACCTATTTCATGAAAGCCTCTTGTCCTTTACATGATCCACATGGAATGGTCACTCATCACCATTTTAGCCTAAAAAATAATGAGGTTAGAGAAAATTTCCTATATTATACTAGTCACATGCTCCTCAACATGGAGACTAGATACTGCACTATCGAGAAGAGTTTCCTCACACTGATTTTTGTAGTGAAAAAGTTGTGGTATTATCTGCAACATCATGAGATACAGATGGTGTCTTGAGTAGAATCACTGAATTATATCCTAAATCACCCATTTCTAAAAGGATTATTGACATACTGAGAAATGATCCACCAGTATTTTGATATCAGGATTATTCTGTAGAAGTCTGTCAAAGTAGAGGCATTGGTGGATTTCCTGGCTGCACGCCGACCCCTAAATAACTACCCCTGGATGTTGATTTCCTAGATGAGACTATCCTCTTAGTGGATTGGGTTGTACCATGTTGACAGATATGTCTCAAGGTGCCTCCCAAAATCTGACTAGAATAAGGATCAATAACCCCAAGATTAACATAGTAGGATAGGGGATTATTTTCATTACCCCAGTATAGAACGTCATGCCATACTCATTCTTGTTTTCAGAAGGTTGCCCCAAAAATGAGGTAGAGTATCAAGATCTCATTACTGGTCTCTAGTTAACACTTAATATTGGAATCCCATACCTACATGTGAAGGGAGACTCTAGGCTAGTCATCAAACAAATTAAAGGTGACTACATCATCATAAAACAAGAGATCTCACCCTTAATAAAGCAAACCCATCAGCTGATGGACCAGTTCCATTACCAGCTGAAGGTGAACCATGTCCCTCGGTCATAGAATGGTCAAGCTGATGCATTGGAAAGCCTGGATGCATCTCTCAAAGAACCCCACATGGATGACCATATCATTTATGTGTCACACCAGAGGGTCATCTTGCCCACCACTTCAGATGGTAAAAACCAACATGTAAACCAAATATCTGACAATGCTTCTATTCTAGGACCATTAGGCCTCCTATAGTAGAATAAATGCCCAATTGAACAAATCCCTTCATCGATTATCTTCATCTTGGAATTATCCTGTCAGATCGATACGAGAATGAGCTAATCCATCGACATGCAACATACTTTACCCTCCTAAGTGGGTATAACCTTGAGAAAACACTCTACTAGAATGGGTTTTATGGAATTATCCTTTGTTTCATTCAAGTAAATGAGGTTCCTTATGTTATATAGGAGATCCATTCTGGGTCCTATGGCACCCATTAGGCAGGATTTAAGCTCTCTCACCAGATATGAAGGCTGGGATACTTCTGGCCTACCACAGTCCATGACTGCATCAAGTTTGCCAATATATTACATGTGTATCAGATTCATGAAAACTTTTTGAATCAAATTCTAGAGATTCTATATACCACCAATTATTCTTCTCCCTTTGTAGTATGGGGACTCAATGTCATATGGTGATACCCACCAGCAACAGCTCACTAGTGTATGTTCATTATAACCACAACAAACTTCTTCTCCAAGTGGGAAGAAGCGGTTCCCCTCAAGGAAGTCAAAGCATGGTTTGTGATTGAGTTTATGAGCTCTCACATTATCCACTGATTTGGAGTTCCTCATTCTATTATCACAAACAATGGTTCCAACTTTTGGGCTACTGTGATAAATAAATTGTATTCCAATTACAACATCCAATCCAACAATACTTATCTCTACCATGCATAGGAAAATGGGTAAATTGAGGCATTAAACAATACCCTATCTAACATCCTATAGAAAATGGTGGTCCATAATAAGAAGAGTTGGCTAGAAAATCTCCCCAATTCCATATGGGAATACCAGATGACAACTAAGAAATCCACCCAGGTGACCCTATACTCCCTGGTGTATGAATCAAAGGCATTCTTTCCCATAAAGGTTTAGTTCCTCTCACTTTGAATAACTAATTATGACTAGAAGATGCCAAGTAGAATTGTAGAGGTCCATATATATGATTTTGAATCCCTCATAGAAAACTTTATTTAGGCATTTCATAACTTGGAGAGGCACCAGAACATGGTAGTGAGAGAATTCAACAAGAAGGTTCGCCTATACTCCTTTCTTCGAGGTGACATGGTACTAACTCTTTGAATACCGATGATACCCGACAAGAAGGAACCAATGTTGGATCCCAAGTTGGAAGGACCTTATCTCATAAATAAGTTATATTAAAATGGATAATAATCTTTGATCACCATAGATAGAGAGCATGTTACACCTTCCACCAATTCCAAGTTTCTCAAGTAGTAAATTGCATGAGTGGCTATGGGTCCAGATAGTATGACCTTAAACTGTTTCCAATAAGTCTGAGATCTATGACCTTAAAATAGAATCAACCTATGTTTTAGGCAGTATGACCTTAAAATATTTGCAATTGGTTTACAAATTATGAACATAAACTATTTATAGCTCATATAGTATAAGTTTCATGAATTTAAAATGTGAATCTCAACATCCTCAACGTATGATGATAAACTGCAATCTTACCCCAAATATGGCCGGGATGCCTCTTATGATATGAGATGAATAAAATCACCATACTCAATGCATGATGATAAACTACTATATTACCTCATATAAAATCAGGATGCCTCATATGATAAGTATGGGATAATCCAAAAATCCCCCCATATATAATCGATATGCCTTATAAGATAAGTATGAGATGGTAAAAAAACTTATCTCTATTGAAATTAGGTAAACTCATATGGTATGAGATGAACCAAAACCAACGTTCTCAACATGTGACATTAAAATGTAGCCTTATCCAGTGTCATAAGCATGGGATTACCTATGAAAAGCATGAGATGACTTAATTCCCCCATTAGAGAGGATTTACACCAGTTCTGGTGTTGGTCTTCTACCAAAACACTTTATAGAACTAAGGGTGGATTGATTCTCATTATCACGAGATACATAGTAATGTTTAGACTTCCCATCTTTAGTCCCAACCACAAATTTATCAACCCTTATACCACTTTACCCCATTCATGCTCCAAGTATTATGAAATTAAACTATGTATATTTTGTCTCAATCTATGCGGTGTAGGGACACTTTAGCTCCTTTCTCCCTGGGTATTACCTCTTTCATGCCACACAGATTACCTTGAGACTGACATCTTCCTAGTACAAGAACCATGAATTTAAACTACTTTCCATCTTCACCATGTTCTAAGCATTAAAACCTTAAACTATATGTAATTTGTTTCAAGGTATTTCTGTGGTATGTGGGACTACATGACCTACCTTTACATCAGGTTCTACCTATTTCATGCCACACAAATTCCCTCAAAACAAACATTTGACAATATTTCAAGAATCAAAATATTTTCCATGGTCTAGACCGTATGACCTTAAACTATTTGAAACTAGATTTAGGATCACTTAATGTGGTACATGGCATCCTTAGCTCCTTTAACATCATATTTTAACTCCTTTTCATTGCAAAAACATCCTCAAAGAACCTTACCATTGTCTAATAATTATGAACTTAAACTATTTTCAATCAGTTCGGGCTCTATAACCTTAAACTAGGAGTCCTAGTCCAAGCACCATGGAACTAAACTATGTGCATTCTCCCCTCTTCCACATGGTTTTATTTATCCATGGTGTTTCAACAAGACCATGCCTCTTCCGCTTTCCATAACTATGTGTGGCATGATTCCCATTTTCATGTGATACGTATTGCCTCCTAGACCTTTTTTTCCTCATGACCAACCACATATTCACTATAAAACCATCAGTTTCCTGAGGTGTTATTACCCAAAAATGTTCCATGGGCTTCCTTTTTAGGTATAATTCCCTTTAATTTTACTTAACCCATTAACAAGTTGAGATTCCCTCATAACCCAAAATTAGAAAGAAAAGAATGGGCATCTCAATGTGCAAGCCCTGCTAGCATCCTCAACACATGATTTTAAACTGTAGAGTTACCTCGTATAAAGCTAATATTCCTCTTAATGTGATATGATTTACCCCATATGAAACAAGGATTTCCCATTTGAAAAGTATGGTATGACTATCAAGCCAACATCCATAGAACATGATGTTAAACTATAGCCTTAACCTATCTAAAACTAAGATGCCTCTTAATGAAATATGATTTACCCCATATAAAACTAGGATGACCTGTACAAAAATTATGGGATAACCATCAAACCAACATCCCCAACACATGATGTTATACTATATACATACCCCATATGAATTTGGGATGTCTCATATCCTTATACAAGATGATTCAATATTCTTATCCAAGAGGATATCCCCAACTGGTGTCAGTATCCTACCACTCCACATTCAAAAACTTCATAAAAATTGATCCCCATTATCATGGGATACATAGTGAAACCCAAATATTTCATCCTAAACCTAGAAATATCATCAAATACTTTTATGGACTTATCTCTCTAGGGTAGGTTTGACTCTCTCTTACCTATATGGTCATTTTTCATGTCCAAGAATGTAGTGAAATATATCCTAATGTGTTTGATATTCCCTTAAGGACATTCCTTATTTCAACTTTTGTGCTTTACACCTTTTCTAATTTGGATAATCATCATCCTCTCGATCTGAACATGCTTCCTAATGGAATGGTACCATGCCACACTAGATCACCTACCAACTTGGGCTCACACCACACAGTATCTTCAACAACAAAAAACGACTCCTGTGTTTCAAACTCAGTCAACAATTGATCCTACATTTTTTCTCCCCATTCTAAACTGACGCGAGCATATCACCTATATTTCAAACATGGTAAACAGTTGTTCCCCATACACTGGGTATTCCTCTTTCACCATCTAGGTCTTGAACATTGAAATTTCCCTAATGGTATTTTTTGGTTACTTTCTCCCCTCACCATGTTCTCCCCTGCAAACAATGAGAAATCCATGCCACTCCTTGTTTCTCACACTGATCATGGATCACACAATCTTAGGAATTAAAAATTGGTTCTCTTCAAAAAAGGTTGACACACATGTTTGGATCATTGGTCCAAACTCTATGACCTTAAACTAGGATCTCAGGTCTGAGCATCACAACTTTAAACTATTTTCAACCTCCACCTTATGTTTTTCATGGTGTGGGGTCTCTATTGGACCTCCTTTAACATCAGGTTACTGATCTTTCATGTCATTCCAAACATGTTAGGGTGCACATTAGCCCAAGCTCTATGAACTTAATCTAAGATCCCACGGTCCAATCATCATGACCTTAAACTATGTGCAAGATATCTTAGGTATTGTACGACATCAAGTGGTCTCCTAGGCCCTAATAACTTGTATTTAATGTTGCACATGTTCCTTTGAGACACAAATCTCCAATGGTCCAAGAATTATAACATTTAAAAAAATTTCCATTGATCTGAACTCAATGACCTTAAACTAGGATCTCAAGTAAAAGAACAATGACTTTAAAATATGTGAAAGTCATCTTAGGAATGTGTTTTATGAAGTTAAGCCTCCTTGGCCCTCCTTTATCACACTACTACAGAAATGGGCAAGGGAAGTGCCCCCTTATATAAGCACTAAGCAAAACCGCTGTTAAAGGTTACCCTGTATCAGCGCTAAAATTCTAGCACTGATAGAGGGACTCTTTATCAGCGCTAGAAAAGAGTTGATAAAGAATCCCTATATCAGTGATAAAATTTTAGCACTGATAGAGTGTTTATTTATCAGCGGTTTTCTAGCACTGATAAAGATGCCCTCTATCAGTGCTGGAAAATCACTGATAAAGAATCACTTTATCAGTGCTAAAATTTTAGCGCTGATACAGGGTAACCTTTATCAACGCTAAACAAGCACTGATAAAACGACACTTTATCAGAACTAGAAAAGTTCTGATAATGAATCCCTATATTAGCGCTAAAATTTTAGCACTGATACAGGAAGGATTTATCAGCGCCTTTTTAGCACTGATAAAGAGTACCATTATCAGCGCTAAAAAAGCATTGATAAAACCTTAGTCCATTTTTTTATAAAGTCGGCCGCACAGTGACATCATTTTATCATGACCTAAATCTCTCACGATACTAGAACCCTGTGAATCCCCTCTGCCACCCACTGAGTTTGCGTTGCCGGACCTCTGCCGCCCTCGCTTCTCGTTGCCAGACCTCCGTCGCCCGCTGAGTTCATGTTGTCGGACCTCCGCCGCCCTCGAGCTTCAGTTTGATGGACCTCCCTTTAAGGCATGTTTTCCAAATATTTTTTTAATATTGTTCTCCTCTCCCATCACACATAACCATATGTTGATTTGTAATGATATATTTAATGGATATTTGAGGTTGTGATGGTTGTAGGCTACATGATTCATCCTTTTCTGGAAACCTATGGATGTTTTAGGTTATTTCCATTTAAAATCCCTTATGTTTCCTTCCATGGTTGTCTTCTTTGGATGGGTGTTCGAGACCATTAAGGTGGTTATTATTCCTTATTTTCCTCTGATTCACAACTTCTTGGTTAGAGCTCAATCTTGATGTGTTGGGTGGTCTATCTTTTAAGATATTATTTTTCCATCTTTGTGCAAAAACAATTTTATATGATCTATTTATGGTTGGACATAGATAGGCTTTTGGTGTGTACTCAAATAACTAGGATTATGAAGTCTCTTGATGGACCAGGCACTGGGAGGTGTTGGTGTCTACTTCAATGAGACCATCGATGGGTGACACTCTATAGTGGGAATTCAAGGTTTCCATCGAGTACTTGATCTAAGAATAAATCCTTTTTAGTTTTTTACTTTCTTGTTGTTAGTTGAATCATTGATGGATATTGATTGTGTTATTTCATTTGGATTCATTGGTATGTGTTCTTAGTATATTTCCTTCTTATGTACCACCATTTTAGTGAAAATTTAAATGGTTGGGTGACCTATGCTAGGTCTGTGGACATTATTGAGATTTTCTCTCTTCTTAGTGATGTAGACGTGTCATTTGGAGATGTATGATGTTCCTGAAGGATATAAATTAAGGTTTATTGGGAATATTGGTTATCTATTCATTTTATTTTTTTCGTAGTGGTCCTCTATTCGGTGAATCTTTCTATATTTTGTGAATTTTCCACACAACAATTATTATGAGGAATTTATTTTTGTCTCATCATTTTCTATCCTTCGTACTAGAATATTTATTCAGATAAAAAGCAGAATGATGGGGAGAATTGTAACATCTCAGTATCTATTTCATCAAAGAAATGCTCTTTGAGTTTTTTTGGGTTTCTTGAGGGGTCATAGGATGTCCCAGACTGTCATAGAAGGTGTGGACATGAACATGTAGGTTGAAAAGCTTCATGTGGTCCACTGAATGGCCGGTGAGGGTAATTGGCTAGGCAATGAGATTCAAAATGGATAAAAAAAAATTCTATAGCCATCAGCTAGCTGGTGGGTCTGTAGTGACTAGCCAGTGGGATAACCTATAGTTATAACATTTATACTATAACCACTGTATAGCTGGTGAGGGCCACTATCTAGCCAGTAGTGTCATTGTATATGAGAAATCATCGAGGTAGTAGGGTAATTGCACCCCGATACCCCCATTTATTTATTTTATCTTCTCCCTCAAGTTTAACTCGACCCACTCAAGCCTTAGGAGCCCCTTTGGATAGTTTGGCTCTTTTATCCTCATCACTTGGTGGATTGAAGTTTCATTCAAAATGGTGATCCTCTTTTGGTATTTATTTCTTTTCTTGAACTTCAATCTCTCTCCATTACTTGATTCTTTGTTCCTGGGGGATATGGAAGCCTTGGTATTTACTAGACCTATAATTTTTATGGGTAATTATGGTTATAGTATCTCTTTTACCTTTTATTGAGATCCCTTTTATTTGATTCAATTTTCTTCATTTGAGTAGACTCATTCAGATTCATTGTGTTTTGATCCCAAATATTCCAAGTGGGTGTTTCTATAATATATCTCCTTTTTGGGATTTATGTGTTTCATGAATTCATATTTTATCCATTTGAAGTTGGTTAGAAATGTTTTGATCATTTTGAAGCACAAAATAACCCTATTAATGAAAATAATATATGGAATGGATGGTATCTTGTTGTGAATTAACCTTTTTCATTAAAATAAATTAGGTTTCCTTCTACCATTGGTGGATTTGATATTATAAATGAAAATCATGGTTTAAAATAAAGATAAGTTTATTCTTTAAATAGAATTTTTTGGGAATTATTTCCAAAATAAATTAAAATGTTTTGTTTTTAAATGGTTTATGGTATTGGTATTTTAAAAAATTTAGGGGGATTGATTGTCCTTTTGAACAAAATAACTTCGATCCTGGCCACCATCCATTGTTTGTTGGGGGTGA
The DNA here is from genome assembly GCA_963277665.1 of Viscum album. Classification (NCBI taxonomy): domain Eukaryota; kingdom Viridiplantae; phylum Streptophyta; class Magnoliopsida; order Santalales; family Viscaceae; genus Viscum; species Viscum album. Next base: position 1,010,251,148 of record OY728135.1, read on the forward strand.
CTTTAATGTAATTTCCAACCCTAAGGAAAGGAAAGGTAGAAGCCCATTTCAGAGGAAGGCTATCACGGAGTTTGTTTAGTTCATGGCTGGGAAGGGCCTCATTGATCCCAGCTTCTCAGGTGATAGTTTCACCTGGTGCAAAAACTGTAGGGGCCATCACTTCTTGTGGAGTCTATTGGACAACTATATAGCCAAAATCAAATCCACTAACCTATTCTCAAATACCATGTTTTTCCATATTGCTTGAGGTATTTTGATTCACTCCCCCATTTTGGTTTCCATTTATTCTTGGAATGATAATCAGGAACGATTTCACTTCCACCAGTAGTGGGTTAACATCCTAGGGTACTAGGACATGGTTTGTGAAATATGGAACGAACCCTTGTAGGTGTATCGGGCCACCTTCAACCTCAGTGAATTGACCTTGAACCCTAATAGGTGCGTGTTCGCCCCTTCCTCCTCAGGAACCTTTACCACCTGGTACTACTATCACATATGGGATCCTTCAGAGTATTAAACCATAAATACTAATATTTGAGATTCAAATAGGATGAAGATGAATAAATATTGGATGGATTCTAATCGTTTAATAATAGAGTACGAGAATAGAGTGAAAGAGTTCATCAAGTTTTCAAAGGATCATGCAAAGGATCCTTCTTAAATCCTTTGTCTCTGTTTACGTTGTTGTTATTCTAGACTACTTACTCTAGAGGAGTTGGAAGAACATTTGATATGTCATGGAATAGATCGAAGTTATAAATTTTGGAATAAACATGGAGAAAAAGAGAATGTAGTTACTGGATGGGATAAAACTGCATTTTATGGATCATCAGATATGAATACAAATATGGATAATGAAGAAGATTGTATTGAGGATGTGATTACAGATGTCAATGATAATGAAGATCGTATTGAGTAAATGACAAAGACAATTGAAGATGAACTCCGTGATTTCCCAAAATTGTTTGAGAAGTTAAAGAGTTGTGAAAAGATTCCATTGTATGCTGCTTGCACTAAGTATACAACATTGTCAGCTGTACTGAAGTTGTATAAATTGAAAGAAGGCAATGGATGGAGTGATGTCAGTTTTATAGAACTACTTTCTCTCTTGAATGACATGCTCCCGGAAGATAATGAGCACCCAAGCCGGACATATGAAGCTAGACGAATGCTACGCTCGATGGGTATGATTTATGAAAGAATACATGCCTGCCTGAAAGACTGTATATTGTTTCTCAAGGAGAACAAATCACTTATAGAATTCCCAAAGTGTGGTGCTTCTCGATACAAGAAAGATAAATCCAATCCTACGAAAGTTGTATGGTACTTTCCAATCATTCCAAGGTTTAGGCGTCTATATAAAAGTGAAGAAACTATAAGAAAATTGTTGTGGAATGCAGAAAAAAGAAATAAAGATGGGAAATTATGTCATCCGACCAACTCTCCTCAATGGAAGAAAATTGATCATGAGTATCCTGAATTTGGAAAAGAGCCGAGAAACCTTCATCTTGCATTATCTACAGATGGAGTGAATCCTTTTGGTTTTCAAACCAGCACTCATAGTACATGGCCTTTTATGTTGGTAAATTATAACTTTCCACCCTAGTTATGCATGAAGCAAAAATTCATCATGTTATCTATGCTTATATCAGGACCAAAACAACTAGGTAACGATATTGATGTTTATCTGGCTCCTTTGATCGAGGATTTGAAGTTATTGTGGGATTCAGGTGTAATGTTGTATGATGCTTATAAAAGTGAATACTTCACATTGATAGAGATGTTTTATGGGACAATAAATGATTTCTCTGCTTATGAAATTTTTTCAGGCTATAGCATTAAAGGAACTCAAGGGTGTCCCATGTGCGAAGAAGATACAGAATCAATTAGGTTGAAACATTCATCGAAATCTGTGTTTCTAGGACATCGTAGATTTCTACCTCATCGACATAAGTACCGATCTTAGACGACATCATTCAATGGAAGTTCAGAAAAATGTGCAACACCGTCTTCACTAATAGGTGATCAACTGTTTGAGAAAGTAAAAGATCTGAACACTGTTTTTGGTAAACCATTTTCGAAAAATCTTACGAAAATCGGTTGGAAAAAGAGATCAATTTTTTTGAATTACCATACTGTAATTGTTTGTACGTTAGACATTTTATTGATGTGATGTATGTGGAAAAAAATTTATGTGACAGTGTTATCAGAACATTGCTAAATTCCCCTAGAAAAACAAAATATGGAATTAAGGCAAGGTTGGACATGGTTGACATGAGAATACGAGAAGATTTGGCTCTTGTGAAGGGTTAAAATCAAATGTTTCTTCCTCCAGCTACTTATACTCTTTCTAGGGAGGAGAGATATCAGTTTTTCAACTTCTTCAATGATGTAAAGGTTCCAGAGGGGTACTCATCAAATATCAAGAACATTGTGTCAATGAATGATTTTAAGTTAAAAGGTTTGAAATCACATGATTGCCATGTTTTGATGCAAGATCCAATTCCTATAGATTTACGTTTCATTTTTCCCAAGAATGTTCATCAAACATTAACCAAAATTTGTTTCTTTTTCAAAGCTATATGTAGCAAAGTTTTAGACCCGGGGAAATTGCTAGCTATGTAAAAAGAAATTGTCATCATATTATGTGAATTAGAAATGTTCTTCCTGCCAACATTCTTTGATATGTTGGTTCATTTGATGATTCACTTGGTGAGATAGATTCGACTTTGTGGTCCTGTGCACTATAGATGGATGTATCCTGTTGAATGGTATATGAATATTTTGAAAGGGTATGTCAAAAATCGAAGACAGCCAGAGGGTTGTATAATGGAGCAATATATTTTTGAGGAAGCCATTGAATTTTGTACTGAATACCTATCTAATGTGGAAAGCATTGGTCTCCTGAAATCTCATCACACTGGACTCATTGAGGGTGAGGGAATTTCTGGAAGAGAAGTTGTGAAAATCAGTATTACAGATTGGGAGCATGCCCATCTTTATGTTTTGCATAACAGTTGGGAGGTTTCTCCATATATTAAAACTTAAAAAGAAATTCTTAGGCAGTTGAATCCTTCAAGGGCTGAAAAATGATTATCAGATACACATAATCACCAGTTTATAGGATAGTTTCAGGACCATATTTTTAAGCATTTGCATGAAAATATGAATTCAATTTCAGAATGACTTCGATGGCTAGCTGCTGGACCAAGTGTGTATGTATTATCTTACAGTGGTTATGTAATTAATGGTTATACATTCTATACAAATGAACATGATGAAGATAGTACCATGAAAAATAGTAGAGTTACACTAGTGGATGAAGCGATGCATGTTTCTGGTAGTAAGGACAGAAATACAATTTATGCAAATATGTCATACTTTGGCATCATCAAACTAATATGGGAGTTTGATTATACGACATTCCAATTGCTGATTTTTCAATGCAAATGGATTGATAACAACAGTGGTGTTAAAATAGATGAATGTGGATTTGTGAAAGTTTATTTTAGTAAATAAGGGTACAAAGACGAACAATTTATAATGGAATCACAAGCGGTACAAGTTTTTTATGTTCCAGATCCCGAAAACTGAAAGTGGTCGATTGTTCTATTATCGTCCAAAACTAATGAAGGTTCTAATGATAATTTAGTTGAGGAAGATCCTTTTAGTGGTATGTCGCAATCATTTTGGAGTGGTCCCAATGTAGATGATGTTTTGTATGTTAGAGGAGACCACAATGAAGGGATTTGGATAATCAATAGAGGTGTCAAATCCCTTCAACCTTTGAAAAAAATAAAGAGAGTTCAATAAACGGGTTATATTTTGTTTGTAATATAGATCTGGTTATCTCATGTTATTATATTATCATTACTAAATTTATGTAATCTGAATTAACTGTTCAAGAACTTTTGCAGATAACGACTTCTGTACATTCTGGTGCTCCCAACCTTGAGGCTAAACAAGTCTCTCAAGCTGATACTACTGCGGCTGCTCCTCCAGCTCATGCTGCTACTACTGCTACTCCTGATGCGACTCCTGTTGCTCCTACTTCTCCTCCTACTGTGGCTCCTGCTGCTCCTGCTGTGACTCCTATTGCTCCTGCTGCTCCTCCTGCTGCAGCTCCTGCTGCAGCTCCTGTTGCCCCTGCTGCTTCTACTGTGGCTGCTGCTGCTCCTGCTACTGCGGCTCCTGCTACTCCTAGTGTTGAGGTCCAACAACCATTAACACATGCCATTGATACCATTCCAGATGAACATAGAGATGATATTGATATCAATTAAATGGTTGTGAATGAAGGACCGACATCGCAAAAAACATAGGTGCGTCGTAGTTTGACGGTGTTAGCCAAAATTCTTAAGGTGAAAAGCAAAGGAATCAAATTTAAAGTCGGATGGAATGCACGAGGCCAACATGTGAATCCTAAAAAGGCTATGTTTAGAAGATACATTGGAGTTGTCACTCGGAAACGCGTGTTGATTGACATAGATTCAGGGCACCATGTTGTGTCTGGGCTGAAGGCTGTGATCTGGGAAGAAATTACGGTAACATTATGAATTTATTTCTTTAATTTACTAGCAAATAAAATAATGAAACAATGTATTACTCTTCTCAATATCTTTCAGAGTACATTTATAGTATATGATTCACACAAGGATTATATACTAAGGCTTGTAGGAAAGATTCATCAAGGTTTTCGCACTATTTTAACAAGATGTCACCTAAAAGATTCTAAAGGTAAAATAAACCCGCACCCACCCATTGTCTACGCTCACCTGATATCCCAAGAAGCATGAGATTCATTTATTGGCTGCCGTGGGGATGAGAAGTTTCAGGTACATTGTGGGTGATAATACGTTGTTTGAGGATACCTGTATTCACCACTTTGATTGTCAATATTTCATTTATGAAACAGAAACTCTGTACTGAAAATAAGGAACGTGCATCAAAACCAACATACCCCTATCGTAAATCAAGGATGGGGTAAGCTTCATTAGAAAATAAAATGGTACGTATTTTAAATTTGTAGTAATATTTTAAGGTGCTAATAAACAACATCATAATTATCTTTCTATGTTTATATGTAGATTGATGGGTCTAAAACCAAATTCACTTCCATCCCATGTCATGTGCTATGGAAGGAGGCACGTGTGAACAAATAAGGGAATTTAGTAGATGATAACACACAGAAAGTGTGAGAAATATGTGTAAGTATGACACGATGATAAAAAGATTTGTTTAAAATTGCTATTACATAAAAATAATTAGTTATTTTCCTATATCTGACAGTCACATGAATCAGCTACTCCTGTAGCGGATACAGACCTATTATCGATGACTTTGAAGCACCCAGAAAAATACGGTCGTGTCAGAGGTGCAGGGTTTGGGGTGACACCCCGAGTATATTTTGAGAAGAAGAAAAAATGGATGATACAGATGAAAAATTGGAACAAATGAGAAAAAAATAGCAACCCTTGAAGAACGATTGCAATGGAAGGGATAGTTGCTAGCAACTTTTATGGGTGGGAAGCAAAGGGAAGACACAACTCTGGAACAACTAGTGTGTGAACTTCCCTCCCCACCCCCCACCAGCTTTGAGGCAAGCCATCACCTCAAAGAACTATCTTAGCCATGGTAATAAGTATTCTAATAATTGTTCCCATGAAATGTGAATCAGACAAACACTGATAATTTTTCTGTACTGATCTTCTACAGGGTGATAATTATTGTGATTTATATCTGTCAACACCCACCTATCACCTTGTAGTGAGGGCTACAGTGTTCAATATCCTAGATTCCACATTACATAATAGACCACTTGCAAAAGATCATTTGAAAGTGATGATTACTGTAGCTCATGAGCCAAATGTAGAGCTACCTATTCCACTTGATGAAGATGATATTCATACGGTAGAAAAGGATATTGGGACATTCATTGCATGGCTATCACAACTTGTAAGAGTACATGCGGACAAAGAGGTATTTATTTCATTTTTTAAAGCTAAATCCTTAACAATTAATGAAAAATGGGTCTGAACCAATGATTGTTGTTATAGATGGAGAAAGGGAAGGGGGTGACAAACATCAGCTCAAAACCATATAAAGGATCGACCAACTGATCCCAAGGAACTACTAAAAGCACAATAACACCACCTTCTCTCTATCAAATTTTACTAGAATTGAAGACTCATGTTGAAACGAAGCTAAAAGATGGTAATAGTCATATAGTGGTTTTGGAAGAGAATATATACGAAGAGGAAAGTCAATATTTCATTGCAACTGAAAATGTAAATGAGATCCTTGAAAACGGTTGTCTAGGCATCATAGTTATAAATGTATATACGAGGTATGTTTCCATGAATTGATTTTCTAAAAGCTGATCTAATGTGAAAATTATGACTAAATGAATTTTATATTATTGAAAGATGCATTTATGAAAAACAATTGACGGAATTTTCCCATGAGCCAAGATTTGGACTCGTTAGTCCTCATATCACATCAACACACCTAACAAAAATAGAGCCATAAAAAAGGGATGGAATGGTGAATGGCTTGCTGAAAACATTTAAAAGAAAGATTACAGATGATAGACTTTTCCTAATACCAAACATGCAGGGGTAATACTCTACGATTAAATAATATCAATCATATTTTCACTTATTTTATTAATTATTCCTTTTTGTGTTTTTAGCCAACATTGGTTGCTAATTACAGTGAACTTGGATACTCCAAAGATTTATTTTCTGGATTCAAAGCAAGGATATCCATCAAACCGACCACACATGATGGATCTTGTGAATATGTAAGACACTAAATCTTACATTTTAGATCTAAACATAAAGTAATATAATTTATATTATCTTTTACTAAGGATTCTGTTATGATAGGGTGGTGTATCATTATCATCTAAAAAAATGAATGAGGACAGGGGCTAAGCATAAGAAGGTGAGCAAGTACTACATCTGGACAAATATCTGGGTATATATAATAAAATTTCACTATCCAAACACATATCAACACAAGTTACTTATTCTCCTAATAATCAATTTTTTTATAGTTTCCAAAACAAACAAAAGATAATGATTGCGGTTATTATGTTTGTAAATTTATGAAAGAGATCATTTTTCATCAACAAACTAGCATCCCTAAAGAGGTATTTTCTAAAATAACTACTAGTTCGTTTAAGTTATTTATTAATTATTTATTTTTATATTTTGTAGTACTACTCTGACTGCCGAAAAGACTCATACTCACAAGATGATATAGATATGTTCAGAAAAGAGTGGGATGCATACCTGATGGAAGATTGTACACAAATACAATGAAGATCTGACTTGGGGACATGTACAATTGGTGGTCATTTTTGAGAGGGGTTAAGGGGATCAAAAGATGAAACATTGTTGTATGTAAATGTCAGTTGGAAAATTGTAATTGTTATTAAATAAAACATCCTTTCTCCAATGATTCATTTTCCTATTTTAATAGATGATATGAACCAGCAACATGCAAGAATGCGGAACCACTCAAGGGGTCTCTATTTTGTTTAAAATGGACACGATTTTAAGTGAAAACAACAACTGAGGTACGGAAATCTGACCAAATGAATTTGGATTGAGTTGATCCTTTAGGAGAATGATCCAAGGGTCCTTGGTGATATGTAAAAGTCATCCTCACCTCAATCCGAGGCACGGTGTGGCCGATACCACTCAAAGGGTCTATTTTGTTTAAAATGGACACGATTTTAAGTGAAAACAACAACTGACATACAGAAATCCAACCAAACACATTCAGATTGTGTTGATCATTTAGGATAATGATACACGGGTCCTTTGTGACATGTAAGAGTCATCCCCGACTCAATCTGAGGCACGATGTGACCGGCACCACCCAAAGGGTCTCTCTTTTGTTTAAAATGGACATAATTTTAATTGAAAACAACAACTGACCTATGAAAATCTGACCAAAAAAATTTGAATTGCCTTGATATTTTATAAGAACGATCCAAGGTTCCTTGGTGACATGTATGAGTCAACCCAGCCTCAATCCGAGGCACAGTGTGGCCGGTACCACTCAAAGGGTCTCTCGTTTGTTTAAAATTGACATGATTTTAAGTGAAAACAACAACTGACCTACATAAATCTTACAAAACGCATTCTTATTATGTTAACTCTTTAGGAGAATGATCTACGGGTCCTTGGTGACATGTAAGATTCATCCTCACCTCAATACGAGGCACGGTGTAGCCGGTACCACTCAAATGGTCTCTCTTTTGTTTAAAATGGGCACAATTTTAATTGAAAACAACAACTGACCTATGAAAATATGACCAAACGCTTTCAGATTGCCTTGATATTTTATGAGAACTATCAAAGGGTCCTTTTTGACGTGTAAGAGTCATCCTCGCCTTAATCCGAGGCACAGTGTGGCCGGTACCACTCAAAGGGTCTCCCTTTTGTTTAAAATGGACACGATTTTAAGTGAAAACAACAACTAACCTACGAAAATCTGACCAAACGCATTCTTATTGTGTTGATCCTTTAGGAGAATGATCCAAGGGTCCTTAGTGATGTGTAAGAGTGATCCTTTCCTCAATCTAAGGCACAGTGTGGCCGGTACCACTCAAAGGGTCTCTGTTTTGTTTAAAATGGACACAATTTTAATTGAAAACAACAACTGACCTATGAAAAACTGACCAAACACATTCGGATTGCCTTGATATTTTATAAGAATGATACAAGGGTCCTTGGTGATGTGTAAGAGTCAACCTTGCCTCAATATGAGGCACGGTGTGGCTGGTACCACTCAAAGGGTCTCTCGTTTGTTTAAAATGGACACGATTTTAAGTGAAAACAACAACTGACCTACGGAAATCCAAAAAAATTCATTTGGATTGTGTTGATACTTTAGGATAATGATCCACGGGTACTTAGTGACATGTACGAGTCATCCCCACCTCAATCCGAGGGATGGTGTGGCCGGTACCACTCAAAGGGTCTCTCTTTTGTTTAAAATGGACACAATTTTAATTGAAAACAACAACTGACCTATGAAAATCTAACCAAATGCTTTCATATTGCCTTGATATTTTATGAGAACGACCCAAGGGTCCTTGGTGATGTGTAAGAGTCATCCCTGCCTCAATATGAGGCACAGTGTGGTCGGTACCACTCAAATGGTCTCTCTTTTGTTTAAAATGGACACGATTTTAAGTGAAAACAACAACTGACCTACAAAAATCCAACCAAATGCTTTTATATTGTGTTGATACTTTAGGAAAACAATAAAAGGGTCATTGGTGATGTGTAAAAGTCATACCTACCTAAATCTGAGGCACGGTGTGGCCGGTACCACTCAAAGAGTCTCTCTTTTGTTTAAAATGGACACAATTTTAATTGAAAACAACAACTGACCTATGGAAATCCAACCAAACACAATCAGATTGCCTTGATCTTTTATGAGAATGATAAAAGGGTCCTTGGTGACGTGTAAAAGTAATATTTTCCTCAATCCGAGGCACGGTGTGGCCGGTACCACTCAAAGGGTATCTCTTGTTTAAAATGGACATGATTTTAAGTGAAAACAACAACTGACGTATGGAAATATGACCAAACGCATTAGGATTGTTTTGATCCTTTAGGAGAACGATCCAAAGGTCATTTTTGATGTGTAAGAGTCATCACCACCTCAATCCGAAGCACGGTGTGGCCGGTACCACTCAAAGGGTCTCTCTTTTGTTTAAAATGGACACGATTTTAATTGAAAACAACAACTGACCAATGAAAATTTGACCAAACGCATTCGGATTTCCTTGATCCTTTAGGAGAACTATCCAAGGGTCCTTGGTGATGTGTAAAAGTCATCCCCACCTCAATCTGAGGCACGGTGTGTTCGGTACCACTCAAAGGGTCTCTCTTTTGTTTAAAATGAACACGATTTTAAGTGAAAACAACAACTGACTTATAGAAATCTGACCAAACACATTCAGATTGTGTTGATCCTTTAGGAGAATGGTGAAAGGGTTCTTTGTGACATTTAAGAGTCATCCCTGCCTCAATCCGAGGCACGATGTGGCCGGTACCACTCAAAGGGTATCTCTTTTGTTTAAAATTGACCCAATTTTAATTGAAAACAACAACTGACCTATGAAAATCTGACCAAATGCATTCTGATTGTGTTGATAATTTAGGAGAACGATCCAAGGGTACTTTTTGACCTTTTAGAGTCATCCCTGCCTCAATCTGAGGCACGGTGTGGCCGGTACCAATCAAAGGGTCTCTCTTTTGTTTAAAATGGACACAATTTTAAGTGAAAACAACAACTGACCTAAGGAAATCCAACCAAACACATTTGGATTATGTTGATCCTTTAGGAGAATGATCCAAAGGTCCTTTGTGACATGTAAGAGTCAACCTCGCCTCAAAACGAGGCACAGTGTGACCGCTATCACTCAAAGGGTCTCTCTTTTGTTTAAAATGGACACAATTTTAATTGAAAACAACAACTAACCTATGAAAATATGACCAAACGCATTTGGATTACCTTGATCTTTTATAAAAACGATCCAAGGGTCCTTGGTGATGTGTATGAGTCAACCCTGCCTCAACTTGAGACACAGTGTGGCCGATACCACTCAAAGGGTCTTTCTTTGGTTTAAAATGGACATGATTTTAAGTGAAAACAACAACTGTCCTAAGGAAATCCAATGAAACACATTCCGATTGTGTTGATACTTTAGTATAACAATTCACAGATCCTTTTTTATGTGTAATATTCAACCCCGCCTCAATCTGAGGCACGGTGTGACCGCTATCACTCAAAGGGTCTCTCTTTTGTTTAAAATGGACACGATTTTAATTGAAAACAACAAATGACCTACGAAAATATGACCAAATGAATTCAGATTGCTATGATAATTTATAAGAATGATCCAAGGGTCCTTGGTGACGTGTACGAGTCAACCCTGCCTCAATACGAGGCATGGTGTGGCCGGTACCATTCAAAGAGTCTCTCTTTTGTTTAAAATGGACATGATTTTGAGTGAAAACAACAACTGACCTAGGGAAATCTGACAAAAAGCATTAAGATTGTGTTTAACCTTTAGGAGAATGATACAAGTGTCCTTGGTGAAGTGTATGAGTCATCCTCGCCTCAATCCGAGGCACAGTGTGGCCGATACCACTCAAAGGGTCTCTCTTTTGTTTAAAATGGACACGATTTTAAGTGAAAACAACAACTGACCTATGGAAATCTGACCAAACACATTCGAATTGCCATGATATTTTATAAGAACTATCCAAGGGTCCTTTTTGATGTGTACGAGTCATCCCCACCTCAATACAAGGCATGGTGTGACCGGTACCACTCAAAGGGTCTCTATTTTGTTTAAAATGGACACGATTTTAAGTGAAAACAACAACTGACCTACGGAAATCTGACCAAACGCATTAATATTGTGTTGATACTTTAGGAGAACGATCCAAGGGTCCTTGGTGACATGTAAGAGTCATCCATGCCTCAATCCGAGGCACAGTGTGGCCGGTACCACTCAAAGGGTCTCTCTTTTGTTTAAAATGGACACAATTTTAATTGAAAACAACAACCGACCTATGAAAATATGACCAAACGGATTCAGATTACATTGATATTTTATGAGAATGATAAAAGAGTCCTTGGTGACATGTAAAATCATCCCCACCTCAATCCGAGGCATGGTGTGGCCGGTACCAGTTAGAGGGTCTCTCTTGTTTAAAATGGACACGATTTTAAGTGAAAACAACAACTGATGTACGGAAATATAACCAAACACATTTGAATTGTATTGATAATTTAGTATTATGATAAAAGTGTAATTTTTGACATGTAAGAGTAATCCCTGTCTCAATACAAGGCACAGTGTGGCTGATACCACTCAAATGGTCTCTCTTTTGTTTAAAATGGACACGATTTTAAGTGAAAACAACAACTGACCTACGGAAATCTAACCAAACACATTAGGATTGCATTGATAATTTAGGAGAATTTTATAAGGGTACTTGGTGACGTTTAAAAGTAATCACTGCCTCAATCCGAGGCATGGTGTGACCGCTATCACTCAAAGGGTCTCTTTTATATTTAAAATGGACACAATTTTAATTGAAAACAACAAATGATCTACGAAAATCTGTCCAAAAGCATTCAAATTGACTTTATATTTTATGATAATTATAAAAGAGTCCTTTGTGATGTGTAAAAGTTAACCCCACCTCAATCCGAGACACGATGTGGCCGGTACCACTCAAAGGGTCTCTTTTTTGTTTAAAATGGACACGATTTTAATTGAAATAAAAAACTGACCTATGAAAATATGACCAAACGCATTCGGATTGTGTTGATAATTTAGGATAAAAATCCAAGGGTCCTTTTTGACATGTACGAGTCTTAAATGCCTCAATCTGAGGCATGATGTGACAACTAGAATTCAAAGGGTCTCTCTTTTGTTTAAAATGGACACAATTTTAATTGAAAACAACAACTGACCTATGAAAATCCCACCAAATGCATTCATATTGCCATGATATTTTATAAGAACGATACAAGGGTCCTTGGTGATGTGTAAGAGTCAACCCCACCTCAATCTGAGGCATGGTGTGTCCGCTAGCACTCAAAGGGTCTCTCTTTTGTTTAAAATGGACACAATTTTAATTGAAAACAACAACTCACCTATGAAAATCCGACCAAACACATTCGGATTGCCTTGATATTTTATAAGAATGATCCAAGGGTCCTTTTTGATGTGTATGAGTCAACCCTGCCTCAATATGAGGCATGGTGTGACTGATATCACTCAAAGGGTCTCTCTTTTGTTTAAAATGGACACAATTTTAATTGAAAACAACAACTAACCTATGAAAATCTGAACAAACACATTCTTATTTCCATGATCTTTTATGAGAACGATACAAGGGTCCTTGGTGACATGTACGTGTCAACTACGCCTTAATCTGAGTCACAATGTGGCCGGTACCACTCAAAGGGTCTGTTTTTTGTTTAAAATGGACATGATTTTAATTGAAAACAACAACTGACCTACATAAATCTGACCAAATGCATTTGTATTGTGTTGATCCTTTAGGAGAATGATCCACGGGTCCTTTGTGACATGTAAGAGTCATCCCCGCCTCAATCTGAGGCATGGTGTGGCCATTAGCACTCAAAGGGTCTCTCTTTTGTTTAAAGTGGACACAATTTTAATTGAAAACAACAACTATCCTATGAAAATCTGACCAAACGCATTCGTATTGCCTTGATATTTTATAAGAACGATCCAAGGGTCCTTGGTGACCTGTAAGAGTCAACCCCACCAACCTCCTAGACTGCCCCCACCCCCTGGACACCAATCCACCCCTGGACACCCCCACCCCTCTTGACACCCCCACTCCCTGTAAATCCCCCCAACACCTTGGACACCATCCCACCCCTCTGGAAAGCCCCCTGGACAACAATCCACCCCCTGGAACACCCCCACCCCCTGGACACCAATCCACCCCCTGGACACCCCCACCCCTCTGGACACCCCCACCCCTTATAAATCCCCCTAACACCTTGGACACCAGCCCACCCCCTAGAAAGCCCCCCTGGACCCCAATCCACCCCCTGGACCACCCCCACCCCTCATGGACACCAATCCACCCCCTGGACACCCCCAACCCTCTGTACACCCCCACCCCCTGTAAAGCCCCCCCGACACCTTGGACACCGGCCAACCCCCTGGAAAGCCCCCCGAACACCAATCCACCCCCTGGACCGCCCCCACCCCCTGGACACCAATCCACCCCTGGACACCCCCACCCCTCTAGACACACCCCAACCCCTTTGAAGCCCCCCCGACACCTTGAACACCAGCCCACCCCCCTGGAAAACCCCCTCGGACACCCCCTACCCCCCTTGGATAGCCACCCCAAACCCTTGAACAACCCCCCAACCCCCTAAATTCTGAATTGATTTTTTTATGTACTTAATTAACTTATGAATTATGTGTTAATGGTGTACGGGTATACTTGTTGTATGGGTATAATTGGTCTAATTAGATTATGATTTATGTGTTAATTTTGTATGTGTATGCTTGCTTTAATTAGCTTATTGAGATGCTGATTTTTTTTTTCAGGTGTTCGGGTGTGCTGTTGCAGATTTTTTCATAGCAGTAGAGAGGGAATTTATCAACGCTTTTTTAGTACTGATAAACTACAACTTTATCAGTGCTAAAGAAGCATTGATAAACTACACCTTTATTAGCACTAAAGAAGCACTGATAAAGGACCAGTTTATCAGCGCTAAAGGAGCACTGATAAAACACTCATTTATCAGCGCTCTTTAAGTGCTGATAAAGGGTTGTTTTATCAAGGGTCTTTTAGCGCTGATAAAGGTTTTTTATCAGATATTTTTTAGCACTGATAAAGTACCCCTTTATCAGTGCTTAGTAATCACTGATAAAGGGTACCCCCCTTTATCAGCACCGATCTTTACAGTGCTTTTTTAGCGCTGTTAAAGCCTATTTTTAGCACTGTTAATGCCTGTTTTTGTAGTAGTGTCATCGGGTTTGTCACTACACTATGCTACACATTTCCTTTTGGGATACTCACCCTATTGTCTAAATTTTATGACCTTAAAATGTGCACAAAATGTCTCCAGGGTACTCTGTGTGGCAGGGCCTCCCATTCCCCACATTCACATCAGTTTCCTCTCCCTTGAGCCACACACATATTCTTTGAGACACACAATCCATGGTCTAAGACTCATGAACTTAAACTATGTATGAATCCCCCAATATCTTGTTTATTGGTGCAATGCCTACTAATATCCCTTTTACTCATAGGCCCTTCTAGGGAGTAACTTCATTATGATACCCTCTTATTCCCCTATAACCTTGGATGGGAGGGTTTTTTGAAAATCATTTAACACATCCCAATAACATGATGTTAAACCTTGTGATCATATCCTGGCCACAAGATGTTAAATTGCATGACTCAATATCCTAATCACATGACTTTAAACTATACGATCCACCATTCTCATCGTATGATGTTAAA
Source organism: Viscum album (assembly GCA_963277665.1). Taxonomy (NCBI): domain Eukaryota; kingdom Viridiplantae; phylum Streptophyta; class Magnoliopsida; order Santalales; family Viscaceae; genus Viscum; species Viscum album. The sequence goes on from OY728135.1 coordinate 1,010,266,213, forward strand.
CTGCATGTACAACATCCTCATCATATAATGTTGAACTATGTATCCATCATCCTCATTGTATGGAATAAAACTATGGATCATATTAGCCCCTTTCCTGAGAATCCCTTTCCTACAGTGCTGGTCATCTACATATCATTCATGTTCTTTGACCATTACTCGACTTCCAAGGAAAAGTTCCCCTTGGAAGATGAGTCCGACTCTTGTATAGACCGATACGCCTGCCCAATGTGCTCAAAGATGTGGTGGCATAATTCTAGGAGTATTGGAATCCATTACAACATTCCATCACTTTATCCCCACACTTTTCATGTCCCTTTATTTGGATCCTCACCCTCCTCCATGTCTAAACAACCCCCCTTGATGGCATGGTCCCATGCCAAACTAGTTCACCTACCATCCTGGGCACACACCATGGAGGAATTTGGATGAAATTTTGAGATAGGTCCCATGCTTTGGACATGGTCAGTAGTTGGACCTAATTTATTTTTACCCATCCTCAAAAAAATGATAATATATACTGTGTTTAAAACATGGTCAAAAATTATCCCCCATCATCACACCAATCCCCTCATGCTCCAAATATTGGGGGTATTGATTCAAAATATCCACTACCCTTTGTTTGAGTATAATTCAATTCCCCTATAATTAACCCATTAATGCACTAGATCACATTGAGAAAGAAAGTAAGTTATTAAGAGGGCTCTGTCCACCAGCCTCTGTTGCTGCTCCGTTGGGTAATCCACCTCTTCCTCAGCTTTAGGATAGACTTGTTTTTCCCTGTTCCTCATTCATTCCTGATCATCTTGATAATCAGCCACTAGATATGCAACATCTATCAACTTAACTTTGAATTCTGCTAACCAGTCCTTTAGATGACTGTTGATCTTAGATTTGAGTTGTAGCGATGACTGCATACTCCTGCATCAGCCCTTCTAAATGGTAAATATCTTCTTTAGCTTCTTGAAGCACCTTGAACCTCTAATCCTTATTATTTTTCTATAAAACATGGAACAACTACCACTTGACATGTGATTTCTCAGAAATAAAATCCCAATCTAGTGCATGGAGGATGCTAGAGTCCACCCCATCAGTCCCTAGGATGGCTAGAAAATAGTGGAGAGATACCACCCAGTTTAATAGGTCTGCCATTAGTGCGTGGGTGATGAAGTTACACATGTACCTCTAATACTTGTGATGAACAACTCAGTTCTCCTCAGTAGCATCTAATCCAAAATCCTTTAAGTCTTTGGGCAATAAAGGTTTATATGGAGGAAAGACTGCTAAGACTTCCATGGACAAGTCATCAGTGGGCATGTCCTCAGGTGGGATAAAATATGTATCTAGAGGAAATGGGTCATCTTGGGCCCCATAATTTATAGAAGTATCCCCTATTACCTCATTTGGAACCTCTGAGGTAGAATCGATCGTCCCTACCTCTTCCACTACCTCCGTTGGTGGCACAATATTGGCCTTAGATCTTGCCTCTGCAGCTAAAAACACTTCTAATATAGGCATGACCATCATGGAATACTTTATTGGACCAGTTTATGGCATGATTTTCACCTCCTCAATAGAGTATTTATCTCCAGTGGTCACCACTGGTGGTGCTTCTATGATAGATTTGGCCACCACATTCCCCCTTAACTATCCCCATTGTGGGCATTGTATCAACCCCATCCATCAAGGGCACAGTCTCAGAAGTCCCTTTTGATGACACCTCTATGATTGGGCCAACCGTAGAAGCCTCTCCAGCCATCTCCATTGAGGGAGAATAACTTTCTACCATTTCCTTGACTTCGGGTTTTGCTGACTCAGATGTTGACATTGGAAGCTAGGCCCCAAACACAATTTGATCTTCCATTTAATCATGAGTTAGTCAAATGTATAAAGAAAAAGTAGGAGAGAAAAATGTGAAAAGGGGAAAAGGATTATAGGAATAGTTTATCCTAATGAAGAGATCAGATAGGTTCATGGGAAATCCCCTTGGTGAGGGAATTCCCCCAAAGGATGTCACCTCAGTCATAGGCACCACTTTGGATGATGGTAGGCCGCCCATGGACACAACATTGGGGAGTGGCCCCACACTCTCCCCTTTAAGGGTTTAGGCTCCCTCACCATATTCCTAAGGTTTATTATGAACCTAACCATATTTCAAACTCTCTAATCCCTATACAAGTACAAGAATAGTTAAACAAAACTCTTAGGGGTTTGGTATCTTCCAAATCACATGTGATTAGAGTATTTACCTAGTTGACAGTAGGGACTCCTTCCAAAGAAGAGTCCTGTTAAGCTTCACTCCACCAGGACTCATCTAACTCTTCCTAAAGGGGCATGCAAGTAGCTAACTCACTGTATAAGAGATTTGAAGAGGAGGTCATCCATAGTAGCACCTTCATTCAGGTGGTCAGTGAATTCACAACACCCTAAGAGTGAAAAAAATCCTCCAACTTTCCCATGTATTGAATCACATCATCCTAGGGAACATGAAAACCATATGTGGCATGAAATTTACCCATGAAGAATATCCCCTCTTTGTTAAGATTTTTACATATTTCATGGAGGGTTTTGATTTATCTAAAGATCCCCCATCTCTCCTATGTGTCCAAAAATACAACATCGCTAGGGATATACAAATGGCATAACCGCTTCCATGGGTCTTGAAAAAATGACCTCATAACTAACCTAGAGGGTTCTACTTCCTCCTACAATCACTTTATTAAGAGAATTTAGCCTGATGTCGCTCCTCCCCCTGTAGGCCTCACCTATGTCAGGTCAGTGATTACTAGATCTATAACTATTACCCTTCCCACCAATCTAGACCTTCTGCCATATCATGTAATAACCACCACTCATCCTTGAACCAGTGGTTGCAGATCCTCTCCTTCATTAGATCAAGTGGTTTGGTACTCCAACATATCCCTAGGATATGTGCTCTCCCAACTTAGCACATATTCATGGATAAACCTATAGGTGGTAATAGGTGGTGGAAACTCATTCCACCCATTTCTATCATCACACATGAAAAATTTTCATATATTCCTCGTGACCAAAGTTTAGTGCTCATGGTGCACATCTATGTACACCCTTGGGGTCAACCACTACATACATCAAAAATTCATTGCAAAATAATGAGGGGTGTGTGACTTATAAATCACCTAACAATTAACTATTTCCACCATTACCCCCGCCTGGCAAGGCTAGGAGGTATGGTAACTACTCGATATTACCCATTCCATATTCAGTCACCATCCCTATAGGAAGGGGGAACAAGTGAAATATGAAGTGATTTGCTGACCTAATACTCACCATCACATCCACAGGGTTCAATTTTAGTGGGTGAATCCATGAAATGTTCTGAATTGCTGGATGGAATTTCATGATGGGAGGGTAGATAGGGTTTGGGTATTCATATCTCCCAATGTGTGCAGTGAACTAACTATATAGGATGCTAAAGGGCCCACACACATGGAGTAGAGTATTCCCTTGGCTGATGTGGCTAAGAATATTGTAATACTTTTCCAATATTTTGAAAACTAGGTTGATGAAATTCCCCATCACCGACATGGTCTCTATGATGAAGGTTATCTTCCGCCCCCTCATGTTCACATCCCTCATGGGGATCATCCATCTATAGATCAACTTGGTGATAAATCTAGCCATCCTGACCATGGGAGACTTAGGATTCACATTGTAAACCCAAATATCCCACTGTATGGCCTCTAGAATCCTCTACTAGGAGTTCTCATTTCCCCATTGGAATTATCAAGGGCATGTGCACGGCCTTCTAGTAATCCTGACCACTAGATCATTCAAGAAGTAGTCAAACCACTACTTGAAATGGTTATCTTTCATCCCCAACTTGTTATATTCCTCCCCTTACACCAAGAATAACAAAAACCTCACTAGGTTCAACATTTGTTCCTAATACTCCCATAAATTCTCTATGGGGATAGATTCATCATACATCAATCCTTGAATTAGGATCACATCCATCTGGTAAAGATCCCATAAGCTGATGCTGACCTCTACATAGTGCAGATAGAAAGTGTTGGTCCCTAGTGACCACCTGCTCAATAGATTTGGAATGATATCTAGGTGGCAGTATACATGGAACTGTAAGCCCCATTCCACCTCATAAATCCTTAAATACTTCATCTCTACCTCAAACTCATGGAACAATGCACATTCCCAATATTCCTAGGCCCATTCATTTTTAAAGTTTCCACCCTAGCTCAAGTCCCAGCTATCTATCCACCCCTTGAGTATATCCACCAACCCCACTTTGAGAATTTTATCATACTGAGGGTGGGAATTATTTTCCTCTAGTTCATCCCTATTAAATTTTTTAGAATGGTTCTATATATTATGTGTGGTTATGGATGCACGGTCCTTCAAAATGTGGCCCTCAACATCCCTGTGCCACTGGTTCTATCTGATCATGCTTCTGAACCAATAATCAGGATCATCTTTGCATGTATCGGGGATGAATATGTCATCCCTTAGCCTAAATCAATAAAATGATATCCTATTGTTGAGAGATTATTCTTTCTTAGCCTCTTTCATTAGTGTAGTGAGCTTGTCAAAATTCAATATTCTTTGGACACTCTCCCTAATCATTGTGTTCTTGGCCATCTCCTCCCAATGAGTAGTAGTAGAATTTTCACCATCAATGGACATTATTGTCTGTGATTTAGGAGTTTTTTGAGCCTGATTTACCAAGATCAACTCACAAAGGCCAGCTTGGGTTTGTGGAGGTCTTCTCATGAAGGTTGGGTTTGCGAAACATGATTTACAAAATCAAATTCGTGGAGGTTTTGAGCTTCATGAGTGATGAGGATTAAATTTTCAAATCAATCATGAATATGCCGAGATTTAGGAATAGATATCATTGGATTTTATTTTCATGAAATTCTCATGGTCCCCTTAAGGGGCCCCTTTGCTATTTATAGTCATATGACCACCCAAGGTTTGTGAATGACCTTTGTGAAAGTGTGTCGTGAAAGGGACTTAATTGAAAAATTTCAGCAGTTTTTTCCTCTGAAGTAGACCCTATTTTTCCCCATAATTTTCAATTCTAAGGGGGGTGTGGGATTTATTGATGCCTAAATAAACATTTAATGTGAGAATTTGAGGAAGGAACAACTGGTTTGGAGTGAATCCAGGCCAAAACGACCCAAAAATCAACTTAAGGGATAGGATTCATGAAGATTCCCACCATTGCAAATGTGTGGGGCTCAAAAAGGTTCTATCCACATTGAGGGTTTATGGTAACCTCCACAAAATGTAATTCCATAGTCGTAGAGCCCCATTTTTTAACCATGAAAAGGTTTGACTGTAACCTATGTGTAGCGTCATTCAGGTTCGCGAATCCCTATCCACTCACAAAGCTCATAAAACGTCAAACAATTATCCATTCTTCTCAAAACTCACACCCCCACCTCCATGGAGCCTATAAATACCCCATTATGTTCTAAATTTAAAGGCAGGTGACCTCTTGACTTCCGATAAATGCTCTAAATTTGTGATACTCTTGAGTTTCATGAGTGAAAGAGAAGATGGATCACCCAAGGTATCCATAATTCATGAAACCACCTCTCATGGGTTCTAGAGAACCTCATCCCATAGTTGATATGCCTTTTGTTAAGGTCCTTTTACTTTATATAAGAAGAAATCCCTTTGTGGAATTTTGGGTTTTATGAGGAATCTATCCTTTGCAAAACCAACCCCATGGGAACCATAACTTTACCTCGATGCAGGATCACTCTATTACACAATGAATACTCTTTATCAATACCCCTAACCTTAATGATTCCCCTGGGATTCATGATACCCCACTCCATGAGGTCTCAAAATTCACAAAGAAACTCCTCCATGCCTCTCCATGGTGCCTCCTTTTATTTGACACCCCTACATGAAAGTTGAGTGCTTAGAGCCCCCATACCAATCCATGGCCAGTTCAAATGCACCCTGAGTCCCTTTGTGACCGGTGCCACACACTCATATTTACTCTTACTTCAATCCTAGAATGATCTAGTCCTTCATCCTACATATTGCTTCTAAGAATAGGTACCCTAATGTCTATTGCTTCAAACCATAGGTAACCTAATGTAGGGACTCCTGATAGACACTCCTCCATGGAAGTTCTAATGCCATGTCCCTCCCATAGGCGCATGAGAAGTGGTCATGTAATTCCTATAGATGCCATATTTGAGGGAATTTGTGAACTTGTATTAGTGGGTATTCCTTAGAAACCTTTCTTCCACCTTGTAACGATCCACCTCAAAGTGTGAGCCCGACCCACTTCTGAGATGCATGGCATAAAAATTCCCAGCTCTATATCCTAGTTGTATGGTGTTAAACTGTATGACGATGTCCTCATCACATGATGTATTTATGTAGCCTTACCTTATGTGATGGACATAAGATTCCCCATGTATGATTTACATGGGATGACCCACACACATCCTACCCTATGATATGAATGTAGAATGCTCCAAATATGACTCACATGGGATGAACCCACACCTCTTCCCCTATGTGATAAGCCTATGATTCCCCATGTACGGTCATCATGGGATTCCACCATCTCCCCCCATGTGGGATGGAACTCCACCCCTATGATGAGACTCTCATGATTGGATACTTTTATGCATAATCCCCACACCATCCTTTCTCTCCAGGGAATGAGACACTCACAATAGGCAGCTTCCATGTGCAATCCCAAAATTTCCCTCTATATAGTGGGATAAAAACCCTATAATGGGCAGTTTCCATGCATAAGACCCACACCATCCTCCGTCAATTCTCCTTTTGTGACATGAGCATCCATATCACATGACGTTAAACTGCATTAATCAATCCTATCACATGAACTTAAATTGTGATATATAACTAAGTTGGGTTTTATCCTTATCTATTAAACAAGGTATGTAGGAAAACTCCCCGAGTTTCAATCCTAATAACCATTATCCTGGTGTGAAATCTTCTCACCTAGGGAAACACCCCATAAATCCATCTCAATAAGATATTCTGATTCATCTCCACAAGATTTTAAATTCATGCCTCAATCTATCTTAATGGGATATTCTAATACATTATCATTTGTGAAATATTCCATCCTAGGAAAAAACCCCATCAATATATCTCAACAGGATTTTTTGATCCATATCTACAATATGTTAAACTCACGCCTCAATTCGTATTAGCAGGAAATTCTTATCCATCATCCTAGTGTGAAATATTCCCTCCTAGGGACACACCCTATAGATCCATCTCAATAGGACATTATGATCCATCTTCATAAGACTTTAAACTGATGTCCTAATCCATCTCAATAGGATGTAATGATCCATTATCATGGTGTGAAATATTCCCTCATAGGGACACACCCCATCAATCCATCTTAATAGTACATTCTGATCCATATCTATAGGATGTTAAACTCATTCCTTGATCTATCTCAATAGGACGTTATGATCCATCATCCTAGTGTGAAATATTTCCTCATAGGGATACACCCCATCAATCTGTCTCAATAGGATGTTCTGACCCATCTCCACAAGACGTTAAAATCGTGCCTCAACCTTTCACAATAATAAATTCTGATCCATCATCATAGTGTGAAATCTTCTCTCCTAGGTGAACATCCCATCTATCCATCTCAATAGTCCATTTTGATCCATTTTCACAAGATGCTAAACTAATGACTCAATACTTCTCATCAGGATGTTCTAATCTATCATCATGATGTGAAAATTACCTCCTAGAGACACAACCCATCAATTCGTCTTAGTAGGATGTTCTAATCTATATCAAAAATATTTTAAACTCATTCCTTAATCCATTTCAACAGGATGTTCTGATCTATCATCTTGGTGTGACATCTTCTATCCTAGGGACACACCCCACCAATACATCTCAATAGGATATTCTGATCTATCTATGCAAGATGTTAAACTCATGACTTGTTCTATAATACCTACCCCATGAAATAAACATGGTATTATTGAGGTAAAAATACTGAAAATACTTATTCCCCTGGCATTAATTACCTCTTGATAAAAAAGGTATGCCTTGGTATCCAAGCTTAAGATTTCTCACACATGATATGCCCTCCAAAATGGAATAATTTATAGGTTCCCAATATACCCAATGTCCATATATGCCCGTATGTTCCCAACATGACTACTCTCTAAACCAAAAGTTACTTCCCTATTGAGACAGAAGTAGTGTAATTAACCAGCATCCACCTCAAGATGGCATCAATAATGAGTTCATGAACAAGAATTAAATCTACGAGGGAGACCCAGACTAGGTAATAGGATCTAAGGAGGAATCCATGGAAGAAGGAACCAACGTCCCATCATCCTATTTTGATCAAGGAGTATACATCGATGATGAAAGTGATGAAAGCTACCCGCCTTTAGAAAATAGTAATTTGGGGCCACAAGAAAAGTAATGTGTGAGCCTCTATGTGGATGAATGATGCTATGCCCTGGTGAAAGCATCAGAAACATATTTTCAAAAAGTAAGTAAGAAAACTATTAACATCAAGGATCATATATCCTATATATGATAGAAAATGGTTAGTCTAATACAAATTATTGCTAAAAAGATTAGTATTATGGTTGTTCATAATGAGAATAATGAATTGGTTCCAAATAGAGTAATAAATTGTTGGAAAACATACGTAGATGATAGTAAAAAAATTGGTGTATATTTATATTCAATTTGAAATGATTTTAAGTGTTTTCAATGAATTAATCCATGGTTTTCAATGTTTTAATAAATAATGGGTAATTTGAAATGTGGAATGGATATAGTTTTAAGTGAATAAAAGAATGGTGTTTTTAATTTCATAATTTGTTAATGTGATATTTTTAATCCGAGATTATGAATTTGAAACTCTTAGTGTCTTCAAAAAAATAGCCACCAGGCTAGACAACCCTCAACCAGGAAGTTCACCACATAGCCAAGCCCAATGGGCATCCAAACAAGCCACCCAGGAGAGCCTACCGAGCCGTGGTAATTCATGGGGGAATTAGGCTTGTGAATGAGTCCCATGCTGGTCAAATACATGGGCATGCATAACTAAAACAATAATTGAGCAGTGGTGCATGGGGAAACTCCATGAAGCATTGGGAGGGAGGCATCACCGAGATAGGGTCCGCAGCGGTGGGAGGGAGTCCTCCAGCTCCCACATGAATTCATTGTTTTGTGGGAGTTACATTTTTATATTTAAGTTAGAACCTACCACATCACTGATTCAATGTGGGATAACAAATTAGTGTTACTACTCAATTTTTTTTAACAAAAACATCATCATTACTGCTGATTTCCGCTCACCCATGCCTCAGATATAATCTCATGCACTCTCTCCACTATGATCCAATGTGGCTCCACCACAATTCTCTCACTGGACCACTGCTACAACTTTCAGGAACCTCTATTTTCATGCCACTAGAGCTCGAGCTTGAGATTCTATCCACTGAAAATGCCTACCACATCCTCTGATCACCACTTGGTCCCCATAAAACCTCCATGGAAGCCCATTTGAGCTTCATATGTCCACTTCAAAGGTTAGAGGATTTGAGGAGCTAACTACTATGAGGAAGGAGGTATCCCCACTGCTCACCAGTTCCTTGCACCATCCTCCACTACCTACCACCGTCCTTCTTCACTGAACACCACACTGCCACCACTGATTTCTATGTCCAAGCTTCCAGTGATTCCTCCAACTCCCACTGCTCATTGGTTCCATGAATCATCCACTATAATTATACCTTTACATGTACTCCATGAATGATACCACCATGTACACCCCATTCATGAAGGAGGCCACAATGTCCTCACTGTGCTCTATATGGATTTCTCCCATGCCAAAAAATTTAAACACCCAAGAGATTTGGGTGTATCGTTAAACACCATGGGTCTCACGGGTGTATCTATGAAGAGATATCCCTAAATATTTTGGGGCCACCACTAAAGATTTTAGGCCAAGGATCCACCCCTCACTACCTATAAAAGGAGAAGTCACCCACTACCTTGAGGAGATCAAGACTCTGAGGGAACCACCTAAGGCTATTATTTCCAAGCTTTTCCTCTTCTATTTTCATTTTCTTTTCTTTTTTTATTTTTATTTCATTTTTAATTTTACTTTTTTTAATAAATAACAATTTATTGAATTTTTTTATTTTTATTCAAAGTGTTCCACCCATTCCACACCCCTTATTATTATTATTATTATCAAATTATTCTTAATATTTTGTTTTATTTATTCCTTTTATTATTTTATTTTATTATTCTTCTCAATCTCTCCCTTTATCTATTATTTCTCTCATCCACAATTATTTGTTTTTTAATATCATTCTTATTTTATTTTATTTTATTTTGTCTTATTTTATTTTTTATTTTATTATTCTCCTCTTCCTCATTCTAATAAGTGACCACTTACTCCCAATAATGGGAGGATGACCCAAGGCTTGGCCCAAGGGAGGTCCAAGTGTTCTTTAATTATTTATTAAAGTTTATTTTTTTTGGTAGATATGAGTGGAATGAATGGGTGTAGAGAATTTCCCCCATGACATGAAACACAATCTATTTTTATTCTTTTATTTAAACCCTTTTTCATCTCTTCATTAACTAAATATTTACATGATGGAGTTGAGTGAATTAATGGATGAAACAAAATCAATAGATCCAGGTGTTGTAAAATGGAAAACCCTTGACCAAGATATTTTATTAACCTTGATTACATGAGTTGGTGGAATTGATATTCCTTAGGCATTCAAAGATTCCACAATTTATAAATAAAAAGAATATTAATTCATCATGATATTTCATGTTTGGACTATAAAACTAAAATCAAACAAATTAAGGATAATAATGATTAAACCCAAAATGGAACCCATAAAACCAAGTTCTTTTTTTCCTTAACTAATTTGTTTTAGAGTTTCATGTTAATTTAGTTTAAATTATCATATTTCATGTCATTTAATTATCTTAGAAAAAACAACAAAAACCCAAAAATATTTATCATTATTTTCATAAAATAATTAAAAAAAGAAATAGTTTAGGTGATTTAGATAAAATAGGTGAACAAAATTTGAAGCTACTCAAGCGAGACGACCCTTGTCAACCATTGTGCTCCACTAAGAAAATAATTTTCTTTTTCCACACCCTGTGAAAGGTGTGCATCAAAAATAGTTCTGTTTATGGGGATACAATCAGTTATTTGATTATATTTTTTTATAATTTCACATTTAAATAGATTTCATTGCTTTTAAAAAACCATAAAAAATTATTTTTTCATGATGTTTTCAAAAGACCATTTTTTTCAATTCATGGAATAATTACTCTTAGGTGAAATAACCAATATTAAAAAATACCATAGGGGTGGATCTCTTAAAAAATCTTGATGAACTCACTGACCAGACCAAGCTTATGATAAATGGGCATAACACTATAATCTCATCTCATAAACTGGCAGATATGCATGATAAAGTCAAAGTTGATTATCAGAGATTGAAGGGAAAGGAGGAAGTTATATAAGAGATGCCCAATTTTAATGAATACATAAAATAGGTTAAGGCCCATATTGAGGCATATACATAACACAACCATCTAAAGATCCAAATTCAAAAATACCATGATGATATAGAGTGAATTAATGACGAGGAAAACTTTCCTAATGAGATAAATATGGGAGATCAACAATATTTGTATGACTTCAATAATGAATATGAGGTAAAAATTTATCTCTCTAATCCCTAAAAAATAAAATATATAGTATGATTTCATGTAACTATATCCATATAAGAGGAGGAAGCCACAATAGTGACTGAATTTGAATAAAATATGGAGGATCCCGAATACCTGCCTCCATCCATTGAGATCTAACTTCAAGGGGAACTTACCATTGAGGTAGTGATTGAACTAGAAACAAATAAGAGAGATGATATTTCTTTGAACTTTTTATATTCTAATTTTATTAAATTTTATTTGAGTATCACACCTTATTATTTTGAATTTTTATATTTGGTCAATTCATTCCATTCCTTAGAGGAGGATGAAGAAACAACACATGCACCTGTTGAGGAATATATAGAACTCCATAATTTTGATGAACATACATTTGAGGAGGCCCATGAAGAAGTAAAAGTTTCTGAGCCTAAGGAAATAAAGATAAAGGATTATCATATTGAAAATTATAAATTAATTATTAAAAATTAAAATTAAAATTTTATTCAAGTAAAAATACCTATTTATTTTCCATTTAAACATTCAAATCATGCAGTTGATGTTGATCCAATACTGGAAAAAAGGAAAATGTTTCACAAGTAGAGACCAAGAAGAAGGATGATCCATACTTCATCCTACCCCTACAATACATGTTTTAAATAATTTTGAAGCAGAGGATTTGGTATATTTTATCCATGGATCATTCCTCACCATCAAGGAGGAAGAGGTGAATGCTGGGAAAATCCACATGTGGTAGTTCAAGTAAAAGAAGATACATCCACCATAAAACTTTGGATAATAGCTGGTACTAACCTATGGAGGAATTAAAACGATAAGTACTACTTGGGAGATCATACCAAGACTTATCCCTTTTACTTACTTTATAGGAATTTAGATTTTAATTTCATTTTTTAGGAAGTATTTTAGTATGAATCCCACTCCCTCTATTATTTTTGATCTTAAATGACATGATATTTGTATTATTTAATCTTTTATGTTCATGATGGAACAAGGAACCCCTAAAAAATGAAGTAATAAGACTAATATTCATGGGAAATTGAGTTCAATTTTATTTTTTATCTTTCAAACTCTATAATTTTTTTCCCAATCTTGTTTTTAGATTTAAATTAGAATTGCATTCCCATGATTAAATTACTACTTTACTTAACTTATCTAGGAGACATAAGTTTCTTAGTAATCCTATGATACCATGTTTTATATTTCAATATTAATGATATTCAATGAGTAAAATGGATAATTGGACGATTAAAGTGAATCATGGATATTAAAATGAGGACTCATGATTTAAGGGAATTAATTAATTCATGTAAATGAAATTTCCCAACCATTTTTCATGTGAATTGATTTTTTATGATTAATAAATACTTGAGTGATTTTATAATATCATATGTCTATCCCAAAGAGTATTTATTGACCAAGTAATTACTATTTATTCTTGATCATATTTCTTGAGTGATCTTGGGACATGTGACCGACCAAAACTTGCATTTGAACTTGGAAAAGCTATGACTATAAAAAAACAAATTTAAAATGATTGAGGCATATTTTGAAAATTTATTATCCTTGAAAACCACCTTTACATTAATCCCCATTTATCCCATAGAAACCATGAGTGTCCTTATTAGGGATGATCCATGTTTCAAGAATTGTTTTTCCATTATTACCCTCCTATTTGTATTTGTATGATATTTTAAAGTTGAAGTGTGGGGTCAAAGGAAGTAATGGTGGAAGGGATGAAAAAAATTATAAGGAAATGCGTGGGGGTGCTAATTGTGGTTGATGAGAAATGTTTTTGATTCATTCATTATATTATTTATTATTTTCCCCTCTTGAATAAAAAAAATATAAAATGAAAAAAAGAACAAAAAAATGTGTTGTGATTTGGGAAAACCAAAAATCACTATTAATAGAAATATATTTTTTTTTATATATGGATTGGTAGTGGATGTGAGGTTTTTTCTAAGAATAAATTTTAAAAAAAGGTTCCTTGAAAAAAGAAAAAAGAGAGAGTATAAAATTAGTGAAAAATTCAAGAGGGTGAAAAAATCATTCATTATGATTTACTTTGATCATAACCTTACTTTGAGAATTGAATGTTATAATTTCTAATTTTATGGGGATAATATCATTACACTTTTACTTTTGATATCATGTATTGTACTTGAGTGATAAACCTCCTCCTTGAGCCTTAATTTTTAAAAATCCTACCAGCATTACACCTCAGATTCATTTGAACCTTTAATGAAAGACCTCATGATTTTATGTGCCTTTTGTCTTTATAAAGTATTGAAAGTAGTTATTTTACAATATTATGGATAAGGAGAATGTTACCATGATATGAGGGTAACTTTACTTTAATTTTATCTTGATTGATGAAAATATATATTCAAAAGTGAGGTAGATCATGATTTTTCATGTTTACTAATAATGAATTGGGGAACATAAATGAATGAGAAGAGAAGTTTCCATCATTTTCAAATAGAAAAAATTAAAATACTTGAGTTAATTGTTTATTTTAAAATTGAGAAATTAAATCAATATTTTATTTGAAATTTGAAAATTTAATTTAACACTGATAATTATTTGATTTTATGACTTTGAAATTTGAATATTTATAACATTAGTACCCGCTAATTTTCCATTTTGAGATATTATGATTGAGTAAAATCATGGCCTAAGTGTGGGGGTATTTAACAGACACAAATTTAGTACCTATTTTTATTCAATTTTCAATTATTTTAAGTGTTTTTAAATGAATTAATCCATGGTTTTTAATATTTAAATAAATAATGTGTAATTTGAAATGTGGAATATAAGTGGTTTTAAAAGTTGAGGTTGAAACCTCAGTTTATTTGGGGAAAGGGGATAAATTACAAAGAAAAGTGGGAAATATACAATGTTGGGATAAAACTTGGTGAGACTCAAACTCAAGAAAAATAATGGTGTTTTTTAATTTTGGAATTTGATCATGTGATATGTTGAATATGATCTTATGAATTTGAAACTATTGGTGTTTAAAAAAATAGCCAACATGCTATCCAACCCTCAACCAGCTAGCTCACCACATAGCCAAGCCCAATGGGCAGCTAGGCAAGCCACCTGGGAGAGCTAGTGGAGATGTGGCAGTACATAGGGGCATTAGGCCCATTTATGGGGCTCGTGATGCTCAAATCCATGGGCATGAATTACTACCATAAAATCTGAGTGGCGGCACACGCGGTAACTCCATGTGGTACCGAGAGGAAGATGTTACTAGGATAGGGTGGTATTTAATGGAAGGAGGGAGTCCTATGACTCTCACATGACTTTATTATTGTGTGGGATCCACATTATGATATTTAAGGGAGAACCTTCTACCTCACTGATTCTATGTGGGAAAACAAATGAGCGTTACTATTCACATTTTTTTTAAAAAAAATTGGTTGTTATACTTGATTTATTCTTACCCGTGCCTTAGACAGAATCTCCCATGCTTGATTTACCATGATCCACTATAGTTCCACCACACTTCTCACACTGAAATAACATTGAAACTAGCGGGAACCTCTATTTCCATGCAATTGAATCTTGTGATCAAGATTCCGGCCACTGCCAATGCATGCCTCCACCTATGATCACCACCTAGTCCCTATTCAACCTCCATAGAATCCCATTTGAGCTCCTTCTAGCCACATTGAAGGCTGGAGGATTTTAGGAGCTCGCCATCATGAGGAAGGAGGTATCCCCACTATTCACCAATGCCATGCACCATCCTCCGCTGCCTGTCTTTGTCCTTCTTCGCAAATCACCACACTTCCACCACCACTTTCTACATCTAAGATTCCACTGAGGACACTAAATCATACTGCTCATCAGTGCCATGAACCATTCACCATGATTCCCCCTTTCCATGTACTCCATGCACGACACTTCCATGCACACCCCATTCATGAAGGAGTCCACGGTGTCCTCACTGTTCCCCATGAGGATTTCTTCCACGATGAAAAATTTAAACACCTAAGTGACTCAGGTGTATCTTTAAACACCCTAGGTATCGTGAGTGTATCTATGAAGAGAGATCCCCATAGATCTGGGGGACACCACCAAATATTTTAGGATGAGTATCCACTCATCACTACCTATAAAAGGAGAAGGCACCCACTACCTTGAGGAGATCGAGCACCCGAGGAGGTAACCCCCGAAGGCTGTTGCTGCCAAGATTTTCTTCTTCTATTTTATTTTTATTTTATTTTATTTTTTTTGTTTTAGTTTTATTTAATTTTTAATTTTTGTTTTCTTTAATAAATAACAATTCATCCAAGTATTTTTTTCTTTTTATTCAAAGTGTTCTACCCATTTCACACCACTTCTTTTTATTCTTCTTCTTATTATTATTCTTCTTATTTTTATTTTAAAATTCTTATTAACATTTTATTATATTTATTACTTCTATTATTTTATTTTATTATTATTCTCTATCTCTCTATATCTTTTTTCTCTCATCCTCTATTATTTTTTTATTTTTAATCTCGTTATTCTTTTTTTTTATTTTATCTTCTTTTATTTTTATTTTATTATTATCTATTTTCTCATTCCACCTAGTGACCTCTTACTCCTGATAATGGGAGCCTGACATGAGGCTTGGCCTGGGGGAGGTCAATGTGTTCTTTAATTATTTATTCCAAAATTTATAAATAAAAATAATAGTAATTCATCATGATATTTCATGTTTATATTATCAAACTAAAATCAAAAAAATAAAGGAGAATAATGATTGAACCTAAAACCGAACCCAAAAAACCAAGTTATTTATTCCTTAACTCATTCTATCTAGAATTTCATGTTAGTTTTTTTTAAATTCTCATATTTCATGTCATTTCACTATCTTATAAATTAAATAAAAAAACTCAAAAATATTTATCATTGTTTTCAAAAAATAATAATAATAAAAAAGAATAGTTTAAGTGATTTAGATAAAGTAGGTGAACAAACTGAGAAGCTCCTCAAGTGATATGACCCTATTTAGCCACTATTATACACTAGGAAAATAATTTTCTTTTTCTACACCCCATGATAGGAATGAATCAATAAACTACCATAAGATTAACCAGTTCACTTGAAATGACCATTTTCCATTTATTTTTTATTGACTAAATGATTGAAAGGTTAACACGTAAGTCTCATTATTTTTTTTCCTTTATGGATTCTATGGATACATATAGATACATATTTACCTTTAGGATTAATAAAAATGACATTTACACACCCATTTGGTACACTTTAATATAGGGGTATTCCATTCATCTTATGAAATGCTTCAAGTACTTTCTAACATTTCTTGGCTATTATTTTCTCGGACCACCTAGATCATTACATGGAGGAATTTATGGACGATTTCACTATTTATAGTTCTACTTTCGAGGAATGTTTATCTAATATCCATTATATTATTCATTTATTAATTGAAAATAATATTGTTTTTAGTTAAAAAATGTAATTTATAGTGGAATGAGGCATTATTTTGTGTCATGTTGTTTCCAGGGATGATATCTAGGTTGATAAGTCAAAAATTGATATTATTTCTTTATTACCTTACCAAAATTTTGTTTGGTATGTGCATTCATTTTTAGTACATTTTGGTCTTTATCATCAATTTATTAATTTTTTTAGTAAAACTACACTTATGTTTTCCCAAATTTTTCAAAAACATGTGATTTTTTTTTGATGAAAATTGTAAAATGACAGTTGATTTATTGAAAAAGTGTCTCACTTCACCACCAATAATACAACCACAAAATCAGGATATACACTTTGAAATCATGTGTAATTCCTCTAATTATGATATTAGGACCACCCTTTCACAATGGTTAGATCACACTTCTCATTTCATTACATATATATCACACACTCTAGACCTAGCATAAGCGAACTATACCACAACCAAAAAAAATTCCTTACCATAGTATTCACTTTGTAAAATATCAAAGTAATTAAAGCATGGAAATGATCGAATAAAAATTATTCAAGTATGAAAGATGATGTTTAATTATTGAATAAATAAATGTATATATAGGATAAAAACAATTGATAATGAGTTTAGTTAAATAATGATGTGTTCCCCTATATATCCACCCCTTGACTCAAGAGGTCAATGATATAAATACCTTAGTAAAAATGGTGGAAAATAACCCATCCATACTAATTGTATCTTGTGAGCACCCTATTAATTTTCATGGGTCATCAAGTAACCCATACCAAAATTTTACAGAGTGTGAATCATTACTGAAAGAAGTTCGTGGAAAGATAGGTTTTCTTTAGGAGAACCCTTTACATGTCTCTCATAAATCTATTTGATAGAGTGATGTACAATGGAGGAATAATATATTGTGATAAATTTAGAGTTCCTTTATAATATTTAGAACTTTCAAGGCTTTTAAGAGGAAATGGAAATTCTAGAGTGCCTACTTTGATTCAATCATGAGAGCACTTTGTTGGGATAAAGGATCACAAGTTATCAAGGTGAGTCTTTAATAAGACTAGGGGGTCATTTTATAAAATCTAAAAGGCGTGGGAAACTTTTGGAATCATGATGTAAATAAAACATATAATGAGATTCCATAATAGTCTTTTTTACCATAATAAATGAATCCTTGAGGACATTTCCCAATTCCACTAGACACCTGATAGGCACCACTAGCTTGACGGTGGACTACCTAAATCTAAGATAAGCTGAAAGACCTCCATCAACAAGATACTACTAGCTAGTGGGTGGACAGTGGCTTATGGATAGAAGATATGCACACTTCCTGGCACCGCCAGCTGGCTAGTGGTCCTCTACTGGGCAGCCAGTGGTACTGCTACACTTTAGACCCACTTCCACATTATCACAAGGTAGTCGGTGCGACCTACACAACATCATCTTCAATAATATCCTCCTACACTTCACTCTAAATATTTCTATTATTATTATAAGTTGATTATAAGGATTTTAAGGATGGAAAGAGATGTTTGTAAACATTCTTAAAGGATTTAAAGAAACTTGTATATGCTAATAGTTATACCACTTTTAATTCAATAAAAAATATTGTAACTCACTTAAATAAAAGTGTTATATAAATAGGTGAGTGTTTTTGATCATGAAAATACTATGATAGAGAGAGAGGTACAACAATATCCCCCATTTTTCTGAACATAAAAACTTAAATTAAAAAATTAAATTAAATATAGATCAAGAATGAAAGAGATAGAGAAAAATTCAATATATTAACATTATATTCAATGAGATCAAGAATAAAACTTATAATTCATAATTTTAATAAGTATAAAGAAGAATTTAAGAGTTTTTAAAATCTCCCCCTTTATTAAATAATTTAATCATGATAGAGGTGAAATTAATAAAAAATAATTTTAAAAATAATTTTCAATAACTCTATCCCTTTATAAAAAAAATTTTTAAAGAAATTTATATGCCATACTTTTTAGAAAATTTCTCTCCATTGATCACAAAAAATGGGATTATTATAGAGTGATAATGAATAAAGAATAAATGAAAAATAATTATCAAATGAAAAATATAAGATAAAAAAAGAAACAATTGAAAAGTAAATAATATTTAAGAGAATAAAGATATAAATAAGAAAAAAATAAGGAAATAATAAAAGTAAAAAATGGTATATACCCTTTTCACAACACATTAAATAATGGTTTCACCTTTATTGAGAGATTTATTATTTTAAATAAATTGTAGATGTATTCCTTTGAAGTGTAACCATTTTATGAAAATATTTCTCTAATTCAACATTTCATCAAAATAAAACTCAAGATTAAAGTTTGAAATAAGTATATATTAACTATTTTTAGTCATCATTAATTTTATTTAATAGAGATAAAAATAATTGTTTGATTTCAAAGAATATATAAATATGTGGATTTTAAATAATTTTTTTAAACAATTTTGAAAAATGAAAGTACCAAAGCTAAATTTAAAGTACCAAATATAATTTAAAAAAGATAATAAAAAATTATTATGAAAGTACTTTATTTTGAAAATATAAATTTCAAATTTTAAAAAATAAGATAAAATATTTTTAAAATCAATAATTAAATAATTTTTACCACTAAATATATATTTTAAGGAGAATTTAAAATTTAAAGAGATAAATTCCCTCCTAAAATGAGAAAACATGTGAGATAAAGGGATTATATCCAAGATATATAAATAAATAAAGAAATAAATTAAAACCAAGATATTTAAAATAAGATTTTAAAATGAATTTTTAAAAAATATAACGTAAGATAAGCATAGATCAAATGAATAATGTCACAAGTGTATCATTCCTAATTCACCTTTGATAAATTCAAAACAATAAAGGGATAGAGGTTTGGTGAAAATACTAGGGAGTTGATATTCAATTGGGAAAAAATCCAATAATATATCACCATTTTGGAAGTGATCTCTTAGGAAATGATGATGGAGGTCAATGTGTTTGGTATGATAATTATGGATAAGATTTGTTAGAGATATTTATGGCATTGGTATTATCACACTTGATAGGTATATGGTTAAATGTTAGCCCAAATTACAAGAGAGTGTGTTGCATCCATAGAATTTAAGCTCAAAAACACCAAGCAACTATGTATTCTAATTCATCTATAGAAAGAGAAACTAAATTATGCTTCCTAATAATTCATGAGATAAGGAATTTTCCTAGTAGATGGAAAGTTTCACCAGTACTTCTCTTATATAATTGAAATCCACTAAAATAAACATCAAAAAAATAAGTTAAATAAAAAGAGGTTACTTATTGATAAAATAAACTGAGATTTTTGGATCCTTTTGAATAAAAAAATTTCTTTTGATAGATTTTAAATGAGATTAATTAGGATTTTATTTAAAATGGGCACGAAGACAAGTACTGAACATGATATTAGGTTGGGATTCAATTAGTTAAAGTAAACTTCCAATCATACTTCTATAAAGTTTGTTTCCAACTATTTTACCAAAATCATCCAATGTTAACTTATAAGCTATACTCATGGGAGTAGTAATTTACTTATCATGATCCATTTTGAATCATTTTAAAAGTTAATTGGTGTATTTTAATTAGCTTAAAAATATTCTATCAGAATTTTGAGAAATTTGAAAACCAATTAAGAATTTGATTTTAGCTATAAAGTTCACCTAAAATTAATTTTTCATTAAATAGGATAATTCAAAACAAATTTTTTGATTGGTTGAACTGAAAATAACATCATCAACATAAATTTGAATGAGTAAAATATTCTTTGATAGGTTTTTAAAAATAGATTTGAATCATATTTTCTAATTTTAAAACCTTTTTAAAGAATATAATTTGTATGGAGTTCATACCAATCTCGAGGGTATTGTTTTATTCCATAAAGAGCTTTGGTAAGTTTGAAAATAGAATTTGAAAAAATATGATTTTCAAAACTAGGTGGTTTTTCAATAAAAACATTTTTGGAAATAAAACCATTTTTAAAATATATTTTGATGATAATTTTAATTTTTTTATAATTAGATGAGAAGTAAATTCTAATAAGGTTCTTATAGATTCAAGCTGAGCTATGGGTGTAAAGTTTTCCCCATGGTGGGTTCTTTCTTCTTGGTTATAGCCATTTGTAACTAAACAACATTTATTTCTAGAGATATTATGAGATTATTCTAGTTTATTTCTAAAAACCCATTTATAATGGTTTGATCACTGGTTATTTTCATGAGAGTCCATACATATTTTTAGTGAATTTATTAAGTTACTCTTACATGGAATATAACCAATTTTCATCATAACGTCATAGTTAAGGTTTTGGGGTTCAATGTGATAGACAAAGGACAAGTGTTCAACATCATTTAAGACCTATCTATGAGTATGAGTTCCTAATTGTAAATCACCATTAAGATTTTCAAGGTCAAATACTTTATATTTTTTGAAAACCTTAGGAAAATAATTTGAAGAAGATTATTATTCTTCTTAAAATTATTTATTTTAAAAAGGCTCATTTAAGACAACATTTTTAAAAACATTTTGTGGAATATGTTTTGAAATTTTTTCATAAAATACAATGTGGATTAATTCTTTCACCATTTTAGTCCTTATATTAAAGATACAATAATATTTACTTGAGTTAGAGTACCCAAGAAAGATACCTTCATTGTATTTAGAAATGAAATTTCCAATATTTTCTTTAGTGTTTAAAATAAAACATTTACAACCAAATAATTTTAAAAATCCAATATTATATTTTTAATTATTATAAAGCTCATAAGGGGTACTCTTAAGAATAGACCTAATAAGAATGAGATTAATAATATAACATGTAGTATTTATGCCTCTTCCCAAAAATATTTTGTAATAGGAAATTAATTTAAGTGTTGAAGTGATTTATTTTATTGTTTGATTTCACCTCTCTACTACCCCATTTTTTAAGGGGTTTGAGGAGTAGAAGAAGAATGATTATTTCCTTTAAAAGAACACAAATCATTAAATTTTTTATTATTGAATTCTTTTCCATGATCACTCTGAATTAAAATAATTTTAAAATAGTTTTAATTTTCTACATTTTTAGAAAACTTGATAAAGGATTTTCAAGCCTCAATTTTACAAGTCAAGAAATAATCCCATGTGAATCTTGTAAAGTTATAAACCATTATGAGAGTATAGATTTTACATCTTATAATTTCAATTTTATTAGGAAAAAAAGTTCAATATGGATTAATTTAAGATATTTTTAGTCTAAATAATTTTTTAGATTTAAAATAATATTTGTGTTTCTTACCATGATGATATGATTCAAAAACCATTTAATATTTGAAATGAAATTTGGGAATATCTCATATTAGTTGATAAAAACTGAGTTTAATGATATAGTGAGTGATACAATGACCAAAGTATCAGTTCTAAAGCCATGAATCACTCACTTGTGCATTCAAACATTTTAAATTTTGGAAAACATTATATTTTAAATTAATTGTGTAAACATTTTTAAATATTGAAGCAGTAAATAAAATTTTTCTTTTGATTTAAAAACTAAAAAAATTATTTTTGAAATATATTTTAAAACTATTATTACAAAATTGACTAATACTTAGAAAATTTTATTTTGATCCTTTTATGAGCAAAACATTTTTAATTAGGGATAAGTTTGAAAAACTAATGGTACCTTCACTAAATATATTACCACTTGATTTATTGCTAAAATTGATGTAACTTCATTTAATTTTATTGATTTTATTAAATTCAGAGAGGCCACCACACATGTTTCTTGAGAAACTAGAATCTATTTATCACATTTCTTCTTAGGGTTTTATCCCAAGACACTTTTCCTACAAGATTAAATAATTGAAGATTTTGGTACCCACACAAAGTTGGGTCCTCTTATGTTAGCCAATAAACATTTCAATATCTAAATTTTTTTAGCTGGTTTTCTTTGAGAAATATTGGAAGAAATGTGAATTGACTTTGGTATTCCATATCGTGCATTTTTTCAATAACATTAATTGATTAAATGACTGATTTTTTGCAATAATTATATATTATTTTGAGAAACACCTTTAAAAAAATAGGTTTTTGATGAATTTTATAAAGATATCTCATGATTGGAGTAACCAAGTCTGATATATTATTTTTATAGTTTCTGATATCCCAAAATTCTATTAAAATTATATTATCCTTATGTTAATTTTAAAAGGGAATTTCGAGATCTTTTATGGTTAATTCAATTTTATCAATAACTGGTTGATTTTTGATTTTCATAGATATTTTTTTTGTTTTCATGAATGATAAGATAATTTTCTTTTGGAATACTATATTTTTATTCAAAGTCTTGATTATATTTATTTTCAAGCTCAATATATAGAGAATCAATTTTATAATATCCATTTTTAAGTTGATTTAAAGTATATTTCAAATCTTCATATTTTAGGTGACTAGGGGATCATGAAGAAGAAGAGAGAGAGTAAAAGAAGAATGATGAGAAGAAGAAGACGAGGAAATAGGAAATGGAGCACTAATATTAATATATTTATCAATATGTTCCATGAGGCACATAAGGCTTGAGTCACTTGATATGGATGATGGAGTAAAATCCATGGAATCATCAATTGCACTCAACGCAGAGACTTTAAAATTATTTCCATTCTTATTTTTTTTGATATTTTTCTTATATATGGGGTAATATGGTTTGATGTGAACTTTATTTTTACATTTATATCACATAAAGTATAGTTCTATTTTTTGATTTTAATTTTTTGTTTTCTTGTTGAATTTCTTATTTTAGAAGTGGTCAAACATGTTCCTGGTAAGAAAAGAATAGTCAAGAACCTCACCTCTAGATTATTAATCATTAATAGATTTGAAGGAAATTATTTTCTTGACTTATTTTGATTCATTTACCTCTTGTTCCACTTGGAATATCATTGTGATTTTGTATATCATTAAGGAGTCACTGATTTCCTCTTACACCATCTTTTTTACGTCTATAGATTCTTGGATAACTGTTACTTTAAGAGCCCAGTAGTTAGGTAACACCCATAATATTTTCTTTTTGAAAATCTTTATAGATAATTAATCACTAATGTATTTTGTACCATTTAATATGTTAATAAATATCATAAAAATTATTGTAATATATTCATAAGAATTCATAGTAAACCATTCAAAATTTTGACAAAACATATCCAATACAGTTCTCTTTACTTTATTTTTTCCTTCACGAGTGACTTTTAATAAAATCTAAATTTCATATGTAGTTTTTTCAAGTGGAAATATGATTAAAATAATTTCAAAAAATAATACAATGTAAGAAATTTATAACTTTTTTATTCAATTCAAAATTCTTAACATCTTTGGGAGTCCATTTTTCTGTAGATTCTTTGGTGGGAATATACTCATGCATTACCATTTTCCATATGGAATAAGAAATACTACCTAGTAAAGTTGACATTTTATTCTTCCAATAGGTGTAATTAGTAATGTAAAAAATAGGAACATGTATATTGGAATAATATTTTGTAATAAAAGTATATCTTTTAAATCAATTAAATATTAAAAAAACTGAAAAATAACACATTTTTGAAAAAATAGGTTTTTTTTATATAAAAACTTAAAGTTACATTTGATACTAATTATTGGTCAGAAATTATGGAAAGAGGGTAGGCATGGGTGAGTTTCTCCATTTAAAAATTTAAAATGGAATAAAATATTAAATCTAGAATTAAATGATTTAGAAAAAATAAATAATGAAATTTAATATGATATATTCTATAAATTTGATTTGATTTTATGAAGAAAATTTCAATGTAATTAAAGAATGGAAACAATAGATTCAAAATTATACAAGTATATGAGATGATGTTTTATGATGCAATGTGGAAACATAAATTGAGGAAAAACACAATTGATAAGGATTTCAGATAAATAACTATTTGTGCCCCTACATCTCTAACCCTAAACTAGAGAGGTCAATGGTATAAATCCCTTAGTATCAATGGTTACCAAGATCCATTACCTCATAATTTTGGATTGTGATCACCCTTTTGGATATTTTCAGTCATCAAGTAACTCATCCCACAATTTCTTAAGGTGTGAATCATTGGTGAAAGGAGGTTGATTAAAGAGAGGTTTTCTTTGGGAAAACCCTTTACACGACACTCAAAAATCTATTTTATGAAGGGATAGAAAATAGAGGAATAATAGATTTTGATAAAGGAAGAGATAATTTATAATATTTATAACTTGGAAGGATCTTGAGAGGAAATAGAAATTATAGAGCTTCACCTTTGATTCGATCTTGAGATCAAATTGTTGGGTGAAAAGGCTCACAAGTTGTCAATGTGAGTATTCAAGGAGACAAGGTGGTCCTATTATAGACTCTAAAAAGGATATGGAAAGTTTTTGAATCATTGGGTACATCAAACTTGGAAGGGTCTATCATAATGGTCTTTTTAACCATAATAAATGCATCCCCATTTGACAATACCCAATGATACTAGATAATTGGTAGGAACCACTGGGTAGTCGATGGAAAACCTGGAGTCAAGAGAAGTTGGATTACCTCTACTAGCTAGTCACTACTTGAAAGTAGTTGGATAATATCCTCTGGATAGAAAATATGCACCTGTTGAATCCACCTACTGGTTGGTGCTCCTCTACCGGGTAGTTGGTGCTGCTACTTCACTTTAGACATACTGCCACATTATCATAGGGTATCCAGTGCACTTCAAGAGGTAGTCAATTCTACCTGCACAACATCATATTCAATAGGATCCTCCTCCAGTTCACTCCAAATCCTTTTATGATTCTTCTAAGTTGATTCTAAGGATTTTAAGGATGGAAAGATATGCATCCAATCCTTTATAAAGGCTTTAAATAAACTTGAATATGGCAATAATTCCACCACTTTGAATTCAATAAAAAATAAAGAAACTCACATAAATAAAAATTTTAGATAAATAATTGAGTCTTTGTGAACTTGAAAACCCTATAAAAGAGAGATAGGTACAACATAAAGTAGTGGTTTTTTATAACTAGGATTAAATTCAATATTTTTTGATGAAGCTTGATGATAAACCACACATTATTCGATAGATGTTCCTACTTTAGGAGTTTGATATCAAAATTCATGACAAATTTAAAAATTTATTTGCTGACTCTATTAACTATATCCCCATTAACCTTGAAAATTTCTCATTTAATAAATAAAAAATTCTTGAAACCTTCCTTAATGACCAGGTAAACATTTTTAATTATAACATCCTATGGTTTTCTAACTTAGTGAATTTTTTTACATCATATCACCACCTAGGTTTAATAGAAACCAACTGGATAGGACCAGGAGTGAGTCTAGGTAATCGATTTGGGATAACCCCAATTTATAGAAAATCTATAATTACTAAGTTTTATAATGATGTATACCCGACCATGAGTTCACATATTTCCCCACATTATGACACACTCTTGAATACGAAGGAAAATTTAGTCTCAAAAGAACTATATAAAAATTCCAAGACTTTTTTCTTTATTAGAACACATTATTTAGAGATACACATAAATTTTATAAATCATGCGCACAATATTACTTTACTGGGAACGTGCCTATGAGGAACGAAATTCCCCAATAACCAATACTCTTCTGGGAGATATTTGATGTTTGGGGTATTGAATTCATGGGACCTTTTACTAGTCATTTTGGATTTGTGTATATTCTTATTGCAGTCGATTAGGTATCAGAATGGTTAGAGTTAAAGGCAACCTAGAACAATGAATCCCAAGGTATTATCAAGTTTGTGAGATCCCATATATTTTCTAGGTTTGGTTTACCACAATTCATTATTAATGAATATGGGTCTCAGTTTTATAATTGGATCATA
The DNA here is from genome assembly GCA_963277665.1 of Viscum album. NCBI lineage: Eukaryota > Viridiplantae > Streptophyta > Magnoliopsida > Santalales > Viscaceae > Viscum > Viscum album. Next base: position 1,010,293,337 of record OY728135.1, read on the forward strand.
AAAGAAATTTTACGTTATTATGGGTGTTTACACTATGTTTTTACACCACATGATCCTCAAATAAAAGGCTAGGTAGAAGTGTCGAATAGGAAGGTTAAAAAAATATTGGAAAAAATGGTTTATACCAATAGGAAATATTGGTGTAATTTATTATATGATGAATTGTGGGTATACCATGTTTCTTTTAAAAAGATAATTAATTTGTGTCTATTTCAATTGGTATTTGGGAAATCTTTTCACCTTCTAATTTTGGTTGATCCCTATGTATATTAGTCCATAAAACAATGAAACATGAATCTTTTAGATGCAGGCACTCATCTAAAACTAAAAATTTAATATATTGATAATATTTTTTGATATTACTATAAAAAAACTTGAATCTATAATTTGAAAACAAATATGGATCATGAAAAAACAATTCTGCACAAGGAATTTAAGGATGGATAGAGATTTTTTCTATAAAAATCAAGGATGAAGCTGGTTCCTTATAAAAATCATTCCCATTAGTTAAGACCATATATTATTTCTAATGTTATTCCATATGGTGCTATACAAATCATGAATGATATAAAAATTTATCCATTAAGAATAATGGGAAAAGGCTGAAGCCCTTTAATGAAGATTTCATGGATCGAGTGGTGGAGGAAGTTTCTATCCACCATATAACTTATCAGTGAGATCACTTGGTTATACCTTTCCACAACACTTTATTGTATTTTATATATTCTAAAAAAATAACATTCTAATCATAAATTGTGTTTTATTAAGGATAATAAAACAATTAAGTGTGTGTGTGTGGGGGGGGGGATTCCTGTAGTTGTAGGTTATAGTTTTAGTGTGTTTTCATTTTTCATTCCCTTTATTTATTTTTTGAACATGTTTTAAAAAAACAATATATTTGGACAGAAATAAAATATTCAAAACAAATTTAAATGTTCTACTCACTTATGATCATATTCCTTGGTTTTAGAAAAGGAAATTCAAATGAGTGTCGAAATAGAATCTTTTTTTTAATATTTTGAATTTTCAAAAAATTGTTAGAAATTCTATGGATTTTTGAAACTTATACCTCGTTAGAACTGAACAATGTTAATTTCCACATATTTATAGGTACTCTAAACCAATCTTCTTATAATATTCCAAAAACCCTCAATTTTTTAGTGAACTCATATTGTGTTTTTTCATCTAGAACTAGGTTGTGCCTTTATCAAAGCTTTTAAGAATATTGAAATGTGATACTGTGATTGAGATAATTTTTTTGGAATACACCCTTGTTTTTATCAACTTTTGAGACCTATCCTTACATTTCCATTAAAATTCCCTAGTATCCATGGAATTACTTATTGTCTAGCCAAATTATAATCTTATTTTCCCTACTTGCCCTTAATTTTGAATTTAGTGCATAATCAAAGTTCAAAATAAGTATGGTGGTAATTGGGTTAATTAATGTGTTATTCTAGGGTGGAGTTGATATTTAAGGGAATGCCTACAAGTCATGTATGTATAATTATAATTCATTTATATCCAATTGAATATATATATAATATATATATATATATAGATATAGATAGAGAATGATAATTGAATCCTTCATTATATTCATTTGTGTGACTCTTGACCTTCACTAAAAGAAAAGGGAATGATTAACTATTCATTCAGTGTAATCATTTTATATCCCATTATATAAATAGAAAATAAAAAAATACCATAAGAATAATCTTTACTTGTACATTACTTATTATGGATCATGTAATTTTCTTGTAAGGGGGAAATTGAGTTGGGTGATTAATGTTCGAGTACTTTGAGTGAGGAATATACTGTATTTTGAATGATTGATCATGTATTGTATTTAAGAGAAAAACCTCCTCTTTTTAGACTTAATTTTTAAATTCTTACCCTCCAACCCTAAGCCTCAATACAGAACCTTGAAAATCCCCATGATTGACATATTTTTTTTGTTTCTTATATGGCGAGTTAGGATTTTACCAAGCTTATGGTATAAATTTCATGGTTATTAGATAATCATATATTTTTATATATTTCACACTTGAGGGAAGAGTGAAAAAATTTCTTGTGAGGTAGGATTCAACATGCTTAATGGTTGAATGAATGATGTTGAAAAATTTTGATTATGAGAAAATGAAAAATAAAGAAAAAATAATTTCATAAAGGAGACATGATAAATTTAAATTTGAAAATAATATTAGAAATTTTCAAACTTTTGATTTAATTGTGGATTTTGATTTGGATATAAGATATTTTCCTAGTATGAAAAAAGTAAGTGTCTTTGATTTTACAAGTGATATTTATCAATATATTTTATTATCCATCTCATCAATTTTTTCATTGAATGAATAAATGTTGATGTTTAAGAGATTTTGGACCAAAATTATAAAACTTGATCATTTGAAATAATGGTCTAATTTAATATCATATTGGTAATTCTATCATAACATTCACTATACTAATCCAAAGATTAATTTTTTTTGTAGGATTTTATTCTCATGGATCTTCAATTAATCCAACTGAACTAAAGGCACGATCCAAGAACATGAGGCTAAAGGGAGGTGTTGAGAACACTTTGTGTATGTTGTATTTTCTGTAAATGATTATTAATGAATATATATCTTTCAATAATATTTAATTTTAATATGTAAAAATAGGAATTAAATTTAAGAATAAATATTGGAATTAAATTGAGATCCCAATATTTTTTTAGAAGATAAGTTCCCAAGTTTTGTGTTATTTTATAATGGGTTCTTGATGATTAGAAGACACATCTTGGAAGTTATGTTTGAAGTTACTTATCATTTCTCATATGAAGAATGCGTACTTAAATTTAGATTTTATAAGATTCATTTATATTATAGGCAAAAGGTTTTTGAATATTTGAAGTCCCATAGAGAATTTACTATGCCAAGTTATCTATCTCTATGATAATGGTGATGATGAAGTATCAATTAAAAGAAAATAATAATATGTATCTTGAGTGTGCTTATGTTTACAAAGGGAATAAAATAATTGGGCATAAAAAATTAATGTGTTAACTCAAGGATAATAAAATTCTCAAGGAGAAAATGTGAATCCATGTAATTCATCACCTTTATCAAGCTACTAAACACAGACTGTGCTTACAATTTTCAAGATGTGTTCTACCATTTTAGAATCTTTGAATTCAAACTGAACCTCTATGTTTTAAATTAGAGTTTTTAGAAGATCACTATTTGGAATGCACACAATAAATTCACTAAAATAGGAATAATGGGGGATTATTAGAATATTATTGCTGAATTAATTATAATTTCATCATTGAAAAATGAAAATGAAGATAGTGTAATTAATATCTTCAGAAGTTCATGATTATTGTAAGTGCACAGGAAGATCAGATAATTCTAAAAGAAGCTTAAAATTTTGAAAGGATCAGTAAAAATATCATTTGGGTAAGCATAATTATAGAACACTCTAAGAATAATATTCTTAATCATGATATTACAACTATCCAAACATCTTAGGTAGTAGGTAGTTATGAAGAAGAAACAATATAGAATACATATCCAATATTTCATCTATTTCAAATATTCAATGAGCATGAATATAAGTGTTTTGAAATGATGGGAAATATATAAAAATAATAAGATAATAAGAAAACATAAACTACTGATCTTTATTATATATATTATAAGTTTTAAAAGATAAAAATTGTGTTGAGAGACCCAAAATTGGAATACCTATGAGATATTCTTGTGTATAAAAGGAAATAAAGGATAGATTTGACATACCATCTAAATTGGAAGAAATTATGGATGTTGAATCCAAGAAAAAAAGGGAGTTCTAGTGTTAGTACTATTATTAATTGAAGTAAACGAAGAAGATAAAAATAGGGAAAAGGGATGAGAGGCTGTTCATTTCAGATTTTCACAGACAAAAGTATATTCCAAACCATTTTAAATTTGTTGTTGTAAAGAATAAGGAGGAGTTTTGTGCACTACATTGTATAAAAAAAGGTGAATAAGGGACTTGTATGCTGCTGTGTAAGTAAAATAATAATAAAATAAAGAGGAAGCACATGAAAAACTTATAGAGTATATTAGTGAATAAATTTTCAATTATTACACAAACTTATATCAGTTTAAAGAAAGGATGCACTTTCATTCATGATGCACTAAATCACAGTAGGGAGACATGAAAAACGTGAGTTCTAGGGATAAATCCCCCTCGCTTATAGCTTATAGGTTGATACTATTGGGTAGTGTAATCTTTGAGGAATTCATATCACACCAAGGACTAACCTTATCATATTGAGAGGCAAAAATTGAAAAAATATACTAAACCTCTTGTGTGGGTGTTTTCAGGTGTTTATTATAGAAATAAATATAAGAGGAGAGAAAAAGAGAATTATTCTCCTTAACTAGTAAAAAAGGTAAAAAGAAAAAGTATAAAAAATATAATTTGGATTAATTGTTACCAACAATATTACCCCCCTCTCAATGTTTAATACATCCCAAACTGATCCCCTCAATTAATATAATATTATGGTTCACCTTTTATTTGATTCATTACTTTGAACTTGTTCTCTTTTAATGATTTGAGTCACTTTCAGAATTAATAATGATGCAAAAAATTGGGATGTTTTTATAAGATAATTAAATTTAAACTTAGATTGAAAAATCAGTCTTGGTCTAGAATTCCATATTTTTAGAAACAAGAATAGAAACTAATTTTTCAATCTATTCTCAAGAAGATCCAAGAATTAGTGTTTATTATCATATTTATATAAGTACTAAAGACATAACAATTGATGAATTAAAATATATGTCATATTATTTTTGCAAAGAGTTAGTTTATTTAGTTTATTTAATTTTTGAAAGTCAATAGGAAGAGATCACAAAAATTGAGGAGGAATTAGAAAAATTGGAGAATAACTTAGAATAAATGATCTTATCTTTTGTAAAGTTATATAAAAAATTTCATCCAAAAAAGATATAAATGTTTTTCTTGAAGAAAAGAGATCAATATTTGAAGAAGAGTGGCTTAAAAAAATCCATGAAAAGGATGAGGCCACTACAAAAATTAAAGGGAATATCTGTGAATTGGAAACAAATATAAAAAATAGCATTGATGTCAAAAATACACATTTGAAGTTAAATAAAAAAGAATCAAGTATTTTGACACATTTATTCAATAAAAGGATATGATGCATGGAGAAGAGATTCAGAAAAAGAGGAATGATTGTGAAGAGAAGGTGGTATTGATTTAATATTAGAAGAAAACTCTCTATATGAGATGTCTTGAATTGGAAGTAAAAATGGAAAATATGGAAACATCACATATTAAGTCTTTATAATTGATGGGAAAATGAGTTAATTCCACAGAATGTTATAAGGAATATTATAATTTTAAAATTACTCTATTTAATGATTATAAGACAAATTTTTTTTTATGGTTTTTCTCAAGAAACCTTGAAGAAATATGTGCTGTCTATTATAAAATCTAATGTTTGTACTAAATCTATCTCTATAAATAGTGCATGCTTAAATGAACAATATTTTCAAACATAGATGATTAAAAATGATGATAATCCTACCAACATGTATATAGTGGAGAAGAGAATATATATGAAAGATTATTCCTTAATAAGTTCCTAACCAATGATAAATAAGTCCAAAAAATAGTTGGTATTCAAATATAAAATTTCTAGATAATAATTAGTTTTGAATAGAAGATCAAGGTTTGTGCAAAATTTTTTGTCATGAAAAATGTTTGGGCATTGTGTGTTATATTGTTGGTATAATCCATTTATCTCAAAAGCATAAAGTAAGCCTATTTTAAGGGGGATTATTTCATAGAAGATGAAACAATCGAAAATTAATAAAAATCTATATATAACAAATAGATTTGAAGAACTTGAAGATTTTTGTGGTATGTGTAATTAGTGTAGTCATAAAGATGATTCATGTTAATTCCAACATGTATTAACTGTATATGATAAAATACGACCAAAACATTTATTGAATAAGGATTAAAGAGGATTAAAACTACATTAAGAATAAATTATTTTGAAAAGAAAAGTTCTCTATATAAATAAGATGAAGCTATAAATAGATCCTTATTTCTCATAACAAAATAAAATTTTAAATTCTCATTTTCAATCATGAATTATAGAATGAATGAAGTAACTTGGTTGAGAAAAACATCTCAACCTTTATGTTCACATTGAAAAGAAAGAAGATTCACTTAATTCCCTTAGTTTGTGACTTGTATTTGTATTTAAAATATATAGAATTGAAGGTAAAGAATTGTATATAGAGAATAACTTGATAATAAGTGAAAGTTTTCATAATTGGATAGTTATAAGAGGAATATACCATCCTGGATTGATATCACATTTGGTATTATAAAAGTATTTATTAAAGAAGATCATCTTTGTTGATGATGTGGAAGGTGTCAAATCTATGAAACCACATAAAGAAATCAATTTCAGTTCATCCTATACTTTAAATACCTTGAAATCCATATTTTTAATAGTTTTACTATGATGAATACCATTTGTAGTGTCTTCTTGAGGGGGAGAAAAGTGAATAAAATTATTTAATAATGAATAATAAACTGCTAGAATTGTTAATTTATAAAATTTTTAATATTTTAGAATGTTCTTGTAGGATTGTCCTTGAAAAAGGTATGCTTTCTTACTATCTCATCCTTGGTAACCAAAAAAACCTAATATTAAGGGGGAGAAATTGATTTTAATCAATGAGATAAAAAAGAAATTTACAAAATATTCAGAGCTATCACTTGAAGTTTTATTCATGCTTTGTTCTTGAATGTGTTTAACCTATTTGTTAAAGTGAGTGTAGGAAATTTAGGTTCAAATTTTCTGATAATATTTATCTCAATTGGAATTAATTGATTATCTTATCTTGAAAATAGTTAGATTGTTTTTGATAAATTTAATGAGTGCCTCATTAAATTTGGTATAATTTTATTTTTGTAATGGGAAACTTTAATATCTTGATCAAACTTTCTTGTTTTCAACAACAATCATAGATCAAGTAAAATTAGAGTGGAATGGTTGCTAGTAAATTTCTTAAATAAGAATTTATACCACTTTACCAAGTACTTTTTATTTATTTTCAATAAGTTGGAGGGAATGTGAAATGAGTATGTGAAAGGGAGAGAGAAGGAATAAATAGAGAGATCAAATATTGGTACATAATTTTATATGTATTGAAAAAAAATAAAAAAGGGGATATCACTAAGCCCAATTTTTGTGTGTTATATTTATTATTGATATTTGTTAAATAATATAGATATTTTAATGATGTTTGATGTCAATATGGAAGAAATATAAATTGAAGTAAAGAATAAAGCTTTGAAGCTAATTGAGATCTCAAGATTTTCAAATAATAGAGGTTCATAAGTTTTATTTTATTTTATTTTAGGTTCTTGGTGATTGGATGAAACATCTTGGTAATGATTTTTAAGTTTATTTTCATTTATAATATGAAATAGAAAGAGTTATTGAATTTAGAAATTAGAATATTCATTTATATTATATGAAATATATTTGTAAAGATTTGAAGTCCCATGGAGAATTTATTATGCTAAGTTCTATATCTCCATGATGATGTTGACGAGGAATTATAAATTAAAATAAAGGTATAAGCAGAGTTTTAAGGTAGTTTGGAAGATAGATCTTGAGTTTGCTTATGTTTACAAATAGAATAAATGAGATAACCATAAAAAAATATGGCTTACTCAAGTCCATACAAGACCAAATATTTTAGGACATCTTAGGGGGACTTCTAACCAAGATTAAAGGCCATTTAGCCTTGAATGATATTTTTTTGGAGGTGTATATTGGTGGAAAATCCCTTATATGGGTTAAAACATAAAAAAGGAAGTAAGGAACTCATGTCGGGTGGCACAAGTGACTTTCCAGTGTGAGTAGAAAACTAAGGGATTTTATTGACTGGCTTACCACATTCCTTAGATTATGAAGTGATTCCACTCCCATAAAATCTTTGATTTGGGACTCTCCCAAACATAAGTATAGTTCACTATTTAAAATGAAACATGATATCATGGTAGAAATTAAGTAATGTGTTTCATCACCTTCATTGAGATACTGAAAATAAACCAAGCTTGGGATTCTCAAGCCATCTTCCACCATTATAGATTCTTTGAATTCAATTTGAATCACTATGTTACATATTAGAGTTCTTGGAAGGTAATTGTTTGATATACACATTATAAATGCACTATAAGTGTAATAACTAAATATTATTAGAAGATTATTTTTAAATTCATTAGAAATTCATTACTATCAAATGAAAATAAATAAAGTGGTGTTAAGATCATTAGAATTTCATACTTACTATAATTGCATCAGTATATCAATGAAGTCTGAAAGAATCTTATAATTTGTAAGGATCAGTGTAAACATAAATTTTGTAGGCATTATTTCAGAACACTATAATAATCATCTTCATAAGTATGAGCTTCTACCTGCAGAAACACATTTTAGATCTGTGAAGGTATAAATCCATGACTTTATAAGGATAATCCGTTATCTTTGTAGGCATCAAGTTTGGTCTACATAAACATCATAAAATCTATGTAAACATGAATGGTTATGTGCATAAATTTCATTTTAAGGATCATCTTGAGTTAAAAGTTATAGAATTTAAAGGTTGGTGAAGAATGAAGTTATGGGAGAAGAGGAAACTAACCCAGTCAATACCAGGTGATCAATTCTTAAATGAAATAATAATCAAAATAAATCTATCATGATTTATAAAAAATAAGAAAGATGGAAGAGAAGAAGTATTATTGGATAATTCCACACCATAAATGGATATTACAATATCACAACTATCACATGTATGTATATATTTACATGTATTTTAAATACATGAAAACATAATGGATAGAAGGAGGATGAATGGTAAGATTTGTGAAGGAAGAAATCTATGATATTTATTCTTGATTAAATACATGCAGTTCATGTATGATCATATGTAGTTACAGAACGTTATTAAAGAGGTGAAACAAGTAATATAGATATGATATTTGAAGTGTTTAAAATATTCAAAGTCCAATAATATCAGTGTTTTAAAATTCTCATAAATTTAGAGATTTGAATTCATGTGTTTACACGGTATCATGAATATATACAAGGAATAAGAGAAAAAGAAAATATAAAATGATTAATTTTATTATATATATATATCTATATTATAAGTCATTGAAGATAAATTTTTTTCTAAGAGACCTGATACTAAACTACTTATGAGAGAATCCTATGTCTAGAATAAAAGTAAAGAGAGATATAAAACACCATCTAAACCAAAATAAATTATACATTTTAAAATCCAAGAATAAAATATATTTCTAATGCTACTATTTTTGTGCAATGATGTAGAATAATAATAGAAAAATAAGGAAGATGTAATAGAGGCTATGAAATCTAGAATTTCATTGATAAACTAAGTGTCTTGAATCCAGTGAAAGAGAGGAAGAATAAGAAAAATTTCATACTTACTTTTGTGAAGAATAAGAATTATTTTTGTGTATTATTTTGCATATAAAATGTCATGAAGGAACTTTCATGATACTATTCAAGTAAAATAAGAATAAGATAAAGTAGAAAAACAAAAACAAATTAAAGTGAAGGATTCACTTATGTGCGAGATACACTGAAGGATAGTTGAGTGATGTACAGACATGAATTTCATGTATAAAATATGGTCACTTGTAGATCATAGGTTGATACTAATATGTAGTGTGATCTTAAAGTAATCCACATCACACTAAGGACTATCCTTCTTAGATTGAGAGGTGAACCTTGTAAAAATATTCTGTGACTCTTATGTGAATGTTTTTCTTATAGGAATAAATGTAAGAGGAGAGAAAAATGGAATAATTCACCTTAATAAGTGAAATATAGTGCACCAAACTGATTAGCCACCCGAACAATGCTTTCAGGCCGAGTGAGACTGGCCTTAGGTGCACCTCCCCATATGCCAAATTCCACCAACTAATAGTGAGGGTGTTAATGAGATGATAATGGGGAGACTATACCCTCAGGTGATGATATAATAATGGTCTAATAGATATAACAGTGGAAGAAAAAAACCAATAGACTAAAAACCAATATCCCACCAATGGTAGAATCAGATTCAATATCAGAAAATAGTGGAAGCATAACTAAATAATAGTATTAGAAATAAATAAACACATCAACATTCCATTTTTAGAAAAAAATAGAACATGTATTCAATATAGTTCATACAATAAAATAAAAATTAAAGGGTCACCCATTACTGACCAGAGTATATACATATAAAAAACATGCTGGTACAAAAGGAAAACAAAACAGAACTCCAGTTAAGGAATGAACATTAGTACTATTCCATCCATCCTATGCTAACAGCCACTAAGATCCATATCCCAATCTTGGACCTTTACCTAAACAAAAAATCATAAATTCTACATGCGTCTTGAAGGGGATGTGTATGGTGTGAGAATGATTCTTAATAGGGTTCCACCCACATGTGCATACCTTATATTTGTGACTAAGAAAGTGTATACTAAAATAATTAAGTAGTATCACTTTTATAAAGTAAATATGAGATTACCTGGTGCTAAATAGCCAATAAGAAGCTATAACATACTTTGGCCAATGCCAAAATCAATAGGGAGGTGAGTATCCTTATCTCATAGCTCAAGGCATCCTCTGATGTCAAAAAATCCCCAAGTAAAACCTTAAGTTCCTACTCCAAAATCCAAATGGAACCACTTGAAATCAGCTAAGTACCCGATGTCCCGAAGGCATGCCTAATCAATACATATATGGTCCCTCAAATCCATTCTCCAAATCACCCATAGGCTCGAATCCCGAAGTTTAGATAAAAAACAATACCTATAATCAAATAGTAATCACAATTGTCTCAAAAACAAACATCCTAAGGAATAAAGAAGCCCATTCTCTAAAGTGATCCTTACCCAAAGGCCTTAATAATGGTGAGCCTCAACCCCCAAATGACAGCCTCAACACTATCCTCCAATGGATCCTCACCATCCCCATGTATTTCTATGGTAATAACCCCATATGTTTACTGAATATGTAACTATCAGGGCCTCTACCCACACGAGTGGTCAAAACGACCTCATCACTGAGTCAATATGTGTGCACACAACTCCAAGTGGCTCTTTGGCCATCACAGGTGAGAGACACCACCAATTTATAACTTATGACACATCAAGCCTTCCACCTCATGCCCCTGTGACAACATAAATCAAGTATTATGGCCATGGAATCCCATATAATAGGATCCTTTCTCATAGATTGATAGCTTACCCACATCTTTTTACGACTGAGTTGCCTAACCGATGGTTAACACCACCCAAATTCCTTAGGAAAAGCTCATCCTGATGACCACATCACCTCAAATATATATCCTTCACTATCTCAATCCTTGGGCCATGCTCATCATGATCCCATGGATCTAAAAATCAATTCATATATATATATAAATTAATTTACTCCAATAAAAAATTAAATTAAATTCAATACAATAAGCTAAATTAAATTTAGTTGAGAAACTCAATTTAAAAGAAAACAATCAATTCAATAAATAAACAACACACTGACCTAAATGCCCATGGTTTGAGCCCTCACACAGATCAAACATTTTTAGTATTGTGGAATAATGTCTATTGGAATCTAAAAAGGTTAATTTTAATAAATTAAAAGCAACCATTAATTTAAAGGGGTTTCGCTCGGTCAATACAGTGGCACACTACAAGACGTGCCCCCAAACACTCACGAAATATCAATGAAAAGTATGAAATACCTACCTCATAGCCATAAAAGTATGCATGTTAAAACTTATAATATAAATATGACTGATTTGGAATAAAATGAAATTTTATATGAATGCCTTAAAAATAAGAAAAAATGACTCAAACAGATTTAGCTGTCTGTGAGGTGAGAGAAAAGAAGAAAAGATGCAAGTGGATGGAAAGCCTTACTTATACATATCCAACGCTATAAACAGATCAAATAATAGATGTCATACAGAAGAGATGGATCAATTCCTATTCAGAAGAAGAAAAAGGGATGAGTTCTCCCTAGTTCATGCGACCCATGGAGGAGAATAGAGGAGAAAAAGTTAGTTGATAAAGAGGATGAAAAAATGGTCAATTCACCCCTTTAAGAGGTTTCACAGTTAGCTCGTAGTATTTTCCAAACTGTGCATAAATTTTGAGGCTTATAATTATTAGGAACTAAGTCCCACATGGTTATCCCATATGGTTAGTCCAAACTATGTGGAGCCTATGCAGCTATAGTGCATAGGTACTACCCAAATGGAACTAACCATGAAGCTTGCACATGATTTTCTCTAACCATGCACAAACTATGTGGAATACCTCTGAAAAAACTACATAGATTCACACATGGACATTCTTTCCCATATGCATGGTTTCCCAAAACCATGATCAATTAAAAAGGGGCCACACTATTTGAACTAAGACGCTGCACAATTAAATCTAACCGTGAGCCCTAACTCACACTTCTTCAAAAATAGTCCTTTATGACTCCGACACACCTGAAACCCTTGTAAACACCCCATGAACTTCACAAACCTCTAAAACCATCCAAAATCAAGCTCTTGGATTGAAGTAGAACTTGGAATTATCTTCCAATTATTGAAAAAGAAATTAGTTTACCCACCAAACTCCAAAAATTTAAAACGGGTGAGGATTTCAACCCGCTTCAAATACCAGAGATGTTATCATCTCCCCACCTTAACATAAATCATACCTGAGCTATAAAAAACCTAGAGATGGTATTGGACATACCCATATTTTTAAAATTAACATAGTCTACCGAGATCAAAAGGGCACTGGTCAACTACCTCAAGGGAGATCCCCACCTTATGAGTGACCTACTTTGGTCACATCCCAACCCAAAACTCAAATCAAACTGATGGTCCATCGAACATCCCAAGACTTAAGTCCTCTCAGGATGCATATTCACTCATTAAACTCTTCATGTTCTCCTATTTAATACCTGAAACCCATTCAATTACTGCACTATATAGGTGCCAGACTTGTTCCCCTGTCTCACATGGAACCTATGAGGTCCTGCATCTTAGTAGATGCTTAGAATTCCTAGTGCCTCACACCTCAATCAAGTACCACATCTCACTAACGCCTATATGCTAACACACCTCATGTAATCCAAATCTCCTTAATGACTCTATGCCAACACACCTCAATAATAATGCATCCAATGATGATCGCATATAAGTCTTGGGTCCACACACCTCATATATATACATATATATTGTATCCGAGCTGATGAAAACCTACTAACCAACGTTTGGTTTGTCTATACATATATTCTATGCACCTCATGCACTAAAAATGAACATTTTTATAAAATTCCATGTAAAAAAAGAACAAAATGAAACCTCAGTCATGCCCATAGTGTACCTCTGATTATCGTCAGCTCACCAGCCTTATCTAGCCTTAGAATATCCATGGCATGTACTTGGCTTGAATCACAACTTCCTGAAGATTGAAATCCCTATAGTGCTCCACCAGCCACTGGACATTGGCCCCATTGCTGGGTCCCACTATCTCTTCCACAACCTCCATGTGTAGCTAAAACTTGGATACCATTACATGGTAATACTCCCGATCTGATCTTAGAACCCTGAGTCTACCTATGTCTTTAACTATCATCTATCCTAGATTGGTTTATACTAAACCTATTGAGATGAACGACCTGTTCACATGACCAACACTCCTTTGAAGGAAACTTTCACTAAGTCTATACATGTCCTGGCTGCCCTCACTAAAATCACTCTATAGACGATCCACTCTAAGGTGGTATTCTTGATTCCTTGGCTTGAATACCCTGCTGGAACTCATCCCAGGCTCGCTACATTCCATCTAGAGCATCACCACTGAAGTCACCTGAACTCATCCCCCTACTTGAGTACAATCGATCTATCAGATTTCCTTCAGTTATGAGAGTCTAATTCACCACTTCTAAGAATGATTCCAACCTAAAGATTTTCATCTACACCAAATGGTGTTTTGTAAACCATCCTCAAAATGCCTCACCCTCGAGGTGTCGTATCTTACCACATTGAGTGTGAAGAGAGACAACTCAGTGAATTTCATTTCATATTCCATGACTAATATGTCACCCTATTGAAGGCTCAAGAAATCTTGATACCTCTCTTCCCTCATCATCTTTGGGAAGAAGTGCTCAAAGAACCTAGCCTCAAAGTCCTTCTAGGCCCGTCCCTTATGTATTTATGCTTGAAACTGCATGTCCCACCAGTGTTTTTCTGGTCTTATGAGCATGTAGGTCACCAGGTTCACCCTCATCCTTGGAGGAATCTCTTGATGATTGAAGTTCATCTGCATGAACTCAATCCAATTATCATCTTCCTTTGGACCACCCTCACCCGGAAAAAGTAGCGGGTGCTGCGACTAGAACTCCCAAGTAATCTATTCCATAAAGGCTATGCTCCATGTGCTCCCCCTTCAATACCCTAGATGACACGTACCAGGCTATCTCTAAGCTTATCATCAAGACACAACCAAAATTCTATTAAATCCAGAAGTTTCTCTACCTGCACTGGAATCTAAGCCTAATCCTGTACTTATGGCTCATGATCTTCCTGAAGCTCAGGGGCCTCAAACTGTACGTGCTCCTGCGGCACCACATCACCACCCACCTGACATTCCATCTGAATCCTTCTAGGTGGTAACCCATTGAATACTATCACATGGTAAAACAAACTAGATAACACACACACATATCATATATATAGAAAGCAATAATAGGAAGTGCGATATCACTACCCTTACCCTTCCCCACCATAACCATTTCAAAATACATAGTGGCCTCATGGCCTCCTTACCCACCCTTAATAGAGCCAATTATCAAATATTCCTCAGGCCATGCCCATCCTAACAAACCACATTGCCTCAAACCGATGACCATGTATCCTAACCTGGTGGTCAACATCACCCCATGTCATAGTACCTTCCTAATCCTATAAGAACCAGGCCCATATCACATATCACAAGAAATTCATATCACAACACATGCATATATATAATCAAACACCCTATGTGCCTAATTATAAGCATAAATGATCATAACAAACATATCAAACACCCCTTTATATATCGATCCAAGGGTCCAAATCTCCTTCCTAGCTATACCAGGATAAGGGTCTCATATCACAATAGATAACAATTTACATGTAAGTGTAACACTTAAGGTATAAATAATATAAACTATAAAATGAGAAAAGTAGAACAGTGATTCCCACCCCTAGGAATTTGGTTCTTCCCTCATACATGGGGCTATAGGCACCCAAAAACGAATTTTAAACCCAGTTCCAATGATATCCTAATATCCAGTCTACCATATCCTAAATATAATGACTTTAAAAAAAATGAAAAAACATGATATCATTAGTATCCATCTGAACACTACCACCAATTACCAGTTAAGAACTGCTCTGACACCATTTGTAGTACCCTGACCTGATTAGCCACCTGAACAGTGCTTTTGGGCTGAGTGAAACTGACCTTAGGCACACCTCTACATATTCCAAAGGATCAACTAGCATAAAGGGTGTCAATGGATTATAGTAGGGATACTATACCCTTATGAGATGATATAATAATGTTCTAATAGGTATAGTAGTGGAAGAAAAAGAACAACATACTCAAAACCAATAACCTTCCAAAGGAGGAAGCACATTCAATATCACAATAGAATAAGAATAACTAAATAAAAATAGAAAAAATAAATAAACACATCAAATTTTTATTACTAAAAACTAAAAATAGAAAATAAATTCAATACTGGTCATACAATACAATAAGAAGTAAAGGGTCTCCCAAGACTGAAAACATATACAAAAGCATGATGATACAAAAATAAAAAGAAAATATAAATTTAGTTAAGGCATGAACATTGGTCCCCTGGATTCCACCCCATGATAACATCCACCAAGATCTTGCTCCTGAGCCTAGTCCTTTACCTGAACACAAAAGCATAAAGTCTACATGCATCCTAAAGGGCCCATGTAGGGTGTAAAAATAAGTCTCAGTAGGGTACCACCCACATGTGAATACCTAAAATTTGTGACTAAGAAAGTGTATAATAAAATAAATAACCAACAAAACCTTCATAAAGTAAACACAAGATTCCCCAGTGCTCAATAGTAACCAATAAGCTATCATCTACTTCGGCCAACACCAGAATAACTAGGGAGGTGAGGATCCTTAGCTCATAGATCAAGGCATCCTTTAATGTCAAATAATCTTCAGTTGAACCCTCAGTTTCCACCTCCAAAATAAAACCTACACCACATGCCATCAACTAAGTACCCGATGTCTTGAAGGCATGCCCAATCAATATATATCTTGTCCCTCAGATCCCTACTCTAAAGTACCCATAGGCTCTAAGTTTGATGTCCAGAGGCACAATGACACCTATCCCAAAATAGGTACCACCATTGGATAAATAAACAAAATCCTAAGGAATAGAAAATCCCCTCCACCAAAGTGATCATGACCCAAAGGCCTCAAGCATAATCAACCTCATCCCCCAACCGATAACCTAAATGTTGTCCTCTGATGGATCCTCACTATCCCCATGGATTTCTACAACAAGAACCTACATTATTTTACATAAGTTAAAAATATCAGAGGACTCTAACAACATTATGGGTCAAAACTACTTCATCATAGAGTCAACCTATATGCTCACGACTCCAATCGGTGCTCTGGCTATCCTGGGTGAGCGACATCACCAATTTAGAACCTAAGCCACATCAATCCCAACACCTCATGACCCTAAGAACACATCTCTCAAGTACTATATCCATGAAATACCATATCACACAATAATATATTATAAAATGATGGAATACCCACTTATTATGATGATCTAGCTTCCCAAAAAATGGTCAACACCACCTAAATTCCTTGGGCCATGAAAATATTGATGATCACATCACCTCAAATAGATAGACTTCTCTATCTCAATCCCGAGGCCATGTCCATCATGATCCCAAGGATCTAAAAAGCAATTAATATATAAATATAAAGAAATTTACTCCAATAAAAAATTCAATTCAATATAATTAAATCAATTGAATTGAATTAGAAACTCAATTTAAAAGAAACCAATCAATTCAATAAATAAACAACATCCCGAGCTAAATTCCCAAGGTCTGAGCACCTTACATGGATCAACCATTTTTAGTCTCATGAAATAATGAATATTATCATCTCAAAAGGTACATTTTAATAAATAAAAAAAAACCATTAATTTAGAGGGGTCTCGTTCGATCAAAATAGCGACACGCTACAAGTTGCACCCCCAAACAATCACAAAATCTAAAAGAGAATCATTCACCACCTACCTCATAGCCATAGATGTAGGACCATACATTATTATCTAATAACTCTACACAGTTTGGAATAAAATGATGTTTTAGATGAATACCCTAAAAATAGGTAAAAATGACTCAAACCATTTTAGCATTCTGTGAGGTGAGAGAAATGAAGAAAAGACACAAGTGGACAAAGATCCTTACTAATACAGATCCAATACTGCAAATAAATTAAATAATGGAGGTCAGATGAAGTATATGGATCAATTAGTATCCAAAATAAGAAAAATGGAGGAGATATACCTACTATATGTGACCCATGGAGGAGAATAGAGGAGGAAAATTAGGTTTATAAAGAGAAGGGAAAAACAATTATTTAACCCCTTTAAGAGGCTGTATGGTTAGCTTGCATGATTTTCCAAACCATGTTGTAACTGTGTGACTTATGCTACTTAGGAACCAATCCCCACATAGTTATCCCACATGGTTAGACCAAATCATGTTGATACTATGCAACTATAGTGTAGAGGTACTTCCCAAATGTCATTAACTGTATAGTTTGAGCATGGTTTTCCCTAACCGTGCACATACCATGCATAATCCCTCTTCAAAAACTTCAGAGATTCACACAATACCATGTCCCCCCACATGAATGGTTTCCCCAAACTGTGCTTAGTGCAAAAAGGGGCCACACTATTTTAACTGAGAGGCCATACAGTTAAATATAAACGTGTGCCCCAACCTGTACTTCTTTAAAAATGGGCCTTTGAGCCTCCAACTCACATGAAAACCTTATAAGCTACCAATACACTTTCCAAACCTCTAAATCCATCCAAAATAAAAGTATTGGATTAAAGGAGAACTCAACATGAAGTTCCAATGATCAAAAAAGAAATTGGCCTACCCACTAAACTTTAAAAATTCACAACGAGTGAGGGTTTTTACCCGCTCTAAATACCCAGGACATTACATGAAAAAGGAAAAAATAAAAGGGATAAAAAGTTTAAATTGTATTATGAGTCACCAACCCTAATTCAACCCCCTCACAGAGTTCAATACATCTATAACCAGTCTCCTTAGGTTTCCTATGATGTGATGAAAATATAGGCGAGGGAGATTAGACCCATCTATAGTTTTCAAGATATAAATCAGGATATGATGATCTAGTTGAGATGATTACAAAGTATGTGGAAAGATATCTCAAATCCCAACAATACCTAAAAATTTAAGGAAAATATTCTCATGATATGTTAATATTTCTTGCAGTAGAATAAGAAGGGATAAATTAAAGAAGATAATTCAACTACGTCACATAGAACATTAACTTCTCTTGAGGAAAAATTTCTTGAAAGTCAATTAAAAACCACAAACTTTCTAATTTATAATGGTTTTACATCCTGGGGTAAGGTTTAATGAAATTAATATCTTTATTTATCCATTTTCATCTTCCTAACTTCATGTACTTTCAAACCCATTAGTGGTCAATATAGGGTGTGTTACTTGTTGTAATATTGAGTTTATTGCATGTACTTCATGGTAAGATAATTAAATTTATAGTATTTTAAAATATTTTTATTCAATTCCATCTCTTTTTAATGTTTTTTTCTAGTATTTAAATATAAAAATCAAGGTAACATGAATTCTCATTCTATTATGCAGAAATTGAATCATGTGATGATTTGAGACACCAGTTTATTCTCTCTCCATTTCCTTTTCATGAAAGTTCTTATGGATTGCATCATTTTATGAAATATAAAAGTAAAAAATCATCAATATGCATGTTTATTTAATGAGAATAATTTCAAAAATATCTAAATCTAGTCATCATATCACATAATTGATATTATTCCTTGATTAGTTCAGATTTTACATCAACACTATTTCATTGATTTTGAGCATTCACTAATAATAAATATTATGCTATTAATAAAATACTAGGTGTTAACCTAGTAGGAACACATATACCATTCTAGTTACGGATGGTATAAATAAAGTAATTAGAGATCTATCCCAAATCCCTTGAGAGTAATGATAGTTTAGAATCAAGGGAAACTTACCCTATATTGTTTCAAATTTCTCCAACAATTTTATCTCATATATTAGCAGAGTTTAATTTTTGTTTAAAAATTATGCAACTCCCAAATTATTCATAATTTTATAAATCTAAAAATTGAAAATCAAATTTAATTAATTTAACTTTTTTTCCATGGGAAAATGACCTAGGTTACATTATACTGTAAACTTAGTAAAGTAAAATCAATTTTAATGTGTTTGGAAATGTGATCAAAGGGGTTCCCACAACACATAAATTTTTTCCTTTTTTTTCTAAATAACTATTCAAATATTCCATTATTAGTTAATAAAACTAATAATATTTTCCCTTATACAATATTGATCTCATAGTAGAGCTTGAGGATGATGATGCCATTATTTATAGTATAATATTTAATCATAGGAGTATCATGTTCTATATTCATTCAATAATAAATTTTATTAAACGTACTCCCCATTAAAAATGATGTCACTATAAATCATATCCATTTTTTGATCCAAGATCCATATTTCACTAGTAAAATTGCCTCACTTTGGCATAAACCTTACATTTTAGTTATTTAGGTAAGGATTCATCTTAATCATATCATATAAGACCCTTGGATAGTTGATATGACAATTCTTTGTCCAAGCCACCACATAAATAAACTCAACATTATTCCTCTGGTATCCTAAACCTTAGGGTATCCCATCTAAGTGTAACCCAAATATTATTATATTATTTTGTTACTTAACTCTTAGAATTATCCATTTCTACTATGCATTACACAAGATAATCCATAGACACCCCTCTTTGGCATGAACCTATCCAGTTGGACGATTGAGTTCTTGACATGTGTTTACTTTGGAAGGAATCTAACAATTAGTATTTTAAATGGGTTTTTATTTTAAGTATCACCAATATAATATATATCATATGCATATTAAATTAATAACTTATTGTATGACATGAAATATTTATTATCTCATGTTTTATTTCTGTATGCATTCTTCTAATAATTTAGTTTTGGAATCCTTATTACATACATCAAATTAATATATCCACACCATATTAATGTGTAACTCTATACACAAACCAAAATTTGTTTTATTCACCAAAAAATAAAATCCAAACATATTCATACATATCAAAATTAATCCCATGTATAAGGTACATGAAATTTTTATATAAAGGTTTAAAATTATATAAAAGTGATAATCTCTTCACGAGTAATCTTAGATCCATAGATAGCTAAATCCCAACTTTATAGAACAAGTCACAAGCCTTTTGGATAATGGTATGTTTGAACCAAAGTACCTTAACCAAAGGATAATTTATTCAATATATAATACAATTCATCATATCTATAACACCTAATATGCACAAATTATATTCAATAACTAAATCTAAGATAACAACTTTAATTATAAATTGTAGTCAAGGTAGATGAAAACTAATTCTTATTTTGTTTTACCCAAAATGTAATTCTTAGATTGAAAATTTATAAGTAATTTATCACATAAATTAAAGTATACATAATATTTATTTAAGTCCTTTGAGGTTACAAGAAACAAAATAACACAAAAACCCCTGGGCTAACATAGATCATACCTTATTCCCCCTAAGGATGTGCCCAAAATCAAGAAAAACCTTACAATTTAATGGAACAAAGTACTTGTGGCGTGATATTCATTACATGGACCAAATTTCTTGTAACACCCCTATATTGTAAAAAAATATTATGCTCGATATCATATACAACACACAACACCGAGCTTAAACTCACCATAAAATGTTATTATTTTATGACTGTTATAACATAGTAGTTGAATTTGAGGGTATGGATAGAGTAACCAAATTATTAAAATTTATAAAATTCATAATCAAAAAAAATTTATTGATAAATTCTTAAGAAATAAGCACTCATTTTTTATTAAAGTCATTTTATTCTTTAAAATATGCTTTCTTCAAAAATGAGTTTTATTATTTTTTGTGAGAAAATATTATAGTTAATTTCTAGAACTTTTAGAAATTTTATTTTATAAAAATAATATCAATTTTTAAATCAAAATATTAAAATTATTTTAGGTTAAAATGTTGGGATTTTTTTGAAAAGATTTATTTTTCAGTGAATAGTGAAAAAATAATGATTTTTGTAAAACTGTTATTTATTTTCACTGAAAAAATACCATAATGATTTTAATTTGATAATAAATTAACATATTTATTCTTTAGTTGGATATTATCAAATTAATTACATTTTAATCATCACTATACATGATTTTTATAGGTTTATTTTTGTGCATAAAAACACATTTTTCTAAAAAAACTGTTTTTCATTCCTTCTTACAAATTTACATTAAAATCGATTTATTACACTTATAGGAATTTATTTTTATGAAATTAAATTAATTTTTGGATCTAAAAGGTCAAATTTATTATATTATTAATTTTTGATATTTTTTTGAAGAAGTTATATTTTTGGTGAATAGAGAAAAAATAGTTTTTATGAAATACAGTATCATTTATGATATCCCCAAGACATAAATATTACATTAATTTATAAAACTTATGTAATGAATCATGTGTTATAGTGTACTAAAAATATCATAAAAAACAATTCAAAACATATAAATTAGAACTTATTTCATGATAGATATGAAAATCATTTTCAGTACCAACATAGTGTTTTCACAACACTGAAAAAGACAAATTTAATGTCATATAGATAATATTTGATAAGGATTAAATATTTTCTACATTTTTTTTATTAAATATGAATTATTATTAATTATTTTTGTGGATAAATATTAATTTTGGAGTTATATAGCAAGTGACATATCCAAATTCTTATGCAATGATTATGTAAGGTTAGAAAAGTCAAAATAAAATATTAAATAAAATTTCATAACATATATGTGATTAAATATTAATATTTAATCACATATAAAATTTTATTTTGAATTTATTTTATTTATTTTTATTATGGTAATTTATTTTTATTTTTTAGCGATGAAATGATTACATTAGGTTCTTAGGTAACGCCAACACAGTGCTTGTGTAAGTAGTAAGAAATCAAGTAAATGATTTTAAAAAACTCTAAAAGTAAAATTATATGGGTGAGTTAAAGTTTAACATGAATTTTTAAGATAAATAAAATATATTATATATGTTTGAAAGTTTTATATTCTAATTCAATTTCTTTCATGTTTTTTTTCAAAGTCAATGTGAATAGTTCTTAAAATATCATTAATGATATTTTATGTTAATAATATTTTATTAAATTATTTAAAAATTATAAAAATATTGAAAGAAGGTATTTAGGATGATAAATGGTATAAAATGTTATAAATTTTCCATTTATAAGCCTATTATAACCTTATAAGTAAAATTATAACCCATTAATATTGAAAATATTATGACCACAATTAAGGTTATAATTAGTTAACAAAGGGGTTAAACCAAAATATAAGGTCTAAAATGATATAAAAGCATATATAAATTTGATTAGGTTATTATATTAATACTATATCATCCTTATATTTGAAACCATGTCATTTTGGAACCATTTTATATGAGTTACACTAGTGAAAAACACGATTTAACGTCTGTTTTTAACCAACATCTATAAAGGAGACGTAAAAGATAAAGTTTCTGGTGTTAGTTTCTATTAAAACCAACACTGAAAAAGGATTTTTGCATTGGTTTTCATGGAAACTGATTCCCAAAACCATGTTATTTTTTTAATTATTTGGCGTCTCTTTATAAAAAACCGACACCGAAAGATAATTTTTTTAGAAATATTTCAATATTACATCCCCATAATAATAAAAATACCTATATTAGAAAAAAATTGCAACAATCAAACAACATGTATCATTGAATAAAAATCTAAAAAAATACATACTTATATCTAGTTAATCAAAAAAACCATCTACACATTTATATTTTAAAGTAGAATTTAAAAACAAATACCTCAAATATACAACATGATTTTTGTTGGTTATTGTTGAAGAATTAGTTTGATATCATTATGTTAAGACACCTATTAGAACAAAAAAAATAGTTTTTTGAACATATTTTATTAGGAAAATGTAATAGTAAACAGAAAAATAATAATATACACACCTTAAATCCTAATCATACTAAACAAATAGTTTATAAACAAAGATCGAAGATGGTTAAGTTCTTCTTGCATATAAAAATCAACGTCATTGAATGCCTACAATGATGTTGAATGATATAATATTAAAAAATATAATACTACGATAAAAAATCTAAAATAATTAATATGACTAACCTCATTATAATCAGTCGTTACCCTAGTTGTGATTATCTCATAAATTAATCGTAGAACATAATAATCACATTCGAAATATCTTTATTGATGATGAAACTGCAGCTAATAAAACATTTACTTGATAATAAAAACCAATATATATATATATATCCAAAAATCAAAATAATATATAATGTAAAAAATAATTACCTTTATTTTCACATAGTTGATTGCATTTTGATTTTGTATTCACAAGTGATCTTTGTTAAATTTTTTCTATGACCTATATTTTTCTATATATCAACTAATAATACATGTATAAATAGTGAGAATTAAGAACAATGAGCATATAAAAAACAAAAAAACTTACTTGTATAACAAGGTGGAAAATTATATATGAACACCACCTAATAATGAGAAAAATCAATATAATTTGTTTTCACTTGGGAAGAATATACCTAACATCCAATTCCCCCTATGATACAAAAAGTTCAGATTTAATGAAATTATAATGAACATTATTTCATAATTATGTTTCTACTCTTAATCATAAATAAATGGCATAAACCAACACCCAATATATGTTATTGAAAACCTCTCACATATATATGCCACTATATTTTTAGTCGACACATATTGCACATCCATTAAAATAAATTCTGGATCTATAAAATAATAAATTCAAGTGCTGTCATCTTGAACAAGTATCATGTGTATATACCTAATTAAAAAATTAATATTTTTAGTCAATTTAAAATATCTTTAATTGAAAAAATAAAAACTGAGAGGTCAATTTACTTACATGGAAAACAACCGCCACACATTTACACTGAGCTCTTTAAAATCAATTAGATCCATGATATCTTTACAGAATATTCTCAATGGATAGTATTTTCTGCATATATTATATGACATCCAAAACCCATAGATATTATCCAAGGTAGAAGAAATCTGAGATAATATTTCTATCCCATAATAAATATATGAAGTATCTATAGTTGTTTATTCCTGAACCTTTTGTTTCCTTTATGCCATTTCTTTGGATTTCAGATACTCTTATATAAGTTAAATATAAGAAATCATTATAAGTAATTTTCATTCACATGTAATTAATATTAAAAAAAACACATACCTCATATGAAATATTATGAAGAAGTTTAGATGGAAAAAGTAAAAGATAACCCATACAATACCCAACTATGGTAATCTCTACAGTAGGGAATGGTAGTAGAGTAGTGGGATCAATAATATCGTGTATCAATACTCTAACCTGACTCATCTAAATTGGTTGTTAATGTACAGAACCCCCCAAAAAATTAATGACTCCAAATGCTATAGTATGTACATCAGGATATCTTGCATACAACTCACAGTTCAAGGTTGGGTCCAAGTGAGGAGGTGGAGGAACTGAGTAGACAGACTGTGAAGGATGGGTGGGCTGGGAAGGCTGGGTGGGCTAGGAAGGATATGAAAACTATGACTATATCACCATTTTTTATAACATAATCTATTGAATAGCTACTTGAATTTGATCACCCATGGATTATATCATATCATTTAGTTGAGAATTTAAGGATTCGATTTCTGGGTCTATTGATTGTTTACTTTGATGACCAAAAACTTGTCAAATAATAACACTCGCCTCATATCCTCTAATGTGGCTGGGTTGTTCTGGATTTCTTAATGTAGTGGCTAGGATGTCTATCCTGCCATTTGGGATAAAAGTTACCTATGCCAATTTCTCTTGAATTTAATCCTGAAATGAAAAATGAAAAATGAATATTACTATTGTTATTTTATAAATTACAAAAATTCATTAAAATAATAATTATTTACTTACAATTATTTCATCTACTTACTTATCTTTTTATGTATGATACTTCTTCTCGCTATTTTCCATTTCTCATGGTGGGTGGGTAGAGATGGAGAACTGAATTGGACCTCATCAGAACCACTAGTGAAGTGAGATATTAGTGCTTTAAACATTTCCTCAATCATTTTTTCTCCAATAAATGATACCCTCTACATGATAAAGTATTAGGGTAAACATTCTACAACTGAATGTCTTGATAGGATTTCCTAGAGGCTTGTTATATAAAAAGTAATCTATTAAGTAATTAGGTACATATATAGGAAATTTCACAATACAATTTAATATAATTATCATACATGAAATGTTTCATCATGATAGGTGGAAAAATAATTCTTCCATGTAACTTCATATAAAAATGGATACTTGAGAAATGGGCTTTCATTTTTTCTCTTTCCAAACACATAATTTTTTTGTTATCTTTGTTTTGAAATCTCTCCATTAAACGGCCACTAAAGTAAGGAATATTTTATTATCTGCTTTTTATTATTCAAAATTTATTATCATCAGTAGTTTCATAACATAAATATTAGTCATTTAAAATATATCATATTCAAAAAATGAGATAAAATAAATAAATTGAGATATTTTACCTTTATGGCCTCCCAAAGTTGATCTATCACCATTTTGTCAACAGACTTCCAATCAGGATATAAAATGATAATCATGTAATGACTCTACATGCTAATAAAGCTAATAAATTGCATTACATTTGGATAAGTTTCATTATTGTTATCATCAAAACTAATATGTAATCTCTCCTCTCCATGAGAAAGTGACAGTTTTGGTAAACATGTAATGCCATGTTTACCAACTCGAGAATTTTATTTTCAACTACTAATAATAGAAGACCCCCTGATTAAGTCTCATTAGTAGTCCTGTAATAATTTTTTTAAATTATATATTTTCTATCATTAACTAAGTATATATCCGTACATTTAATAATATAGAAAAAGAAAAATACCTCAGTGGATGTCCCTCTATCTCTGTCTTGGTATTTGTCATTATAATGGTAAAATATAATGAAATTCTTGTGTACCTGAATATTATAAGACAAGTTAGTACTTATAAATAGTAAAACAAAAATATATAAGTAAAAAAAGTGGCATACATGTGTAAGTTTTTTAAAAAATAATTATATTATGATTATTAACCAAAAAAATTATTCAAGGTGAAATATTAAATATAAATATTACTTCTAAAAAGATATAAACATTTAAAAATTTAAATATCAAAGTTTGAAAATGTGTTCTCATATGCGTAAATCAAACCAATATATAATTATATACATTGGGTATTTCAATGAAAAAATGTTTAACCATAACCGTGTAATATCAAAATTAAAAAAAAGTCAAATAAATAATCAAATATAAATAATTAAATATCCAATAGTTATTAAATAATACAGTTTTTACACATGTAAATTTCAAAAAAATATAATTTAAATAATTACTAGATTAATTAGGTGAGTAATTTAGTATTTTCCCATATCCCTTCAGCATGATCATTTCTTATTGGATGCACTATGTCTGATTTATAGTCATTGTTATCTGGAAATTGTGTAATAGATGAAGAATCCTCCTATAAATAAATAACATCATTATCATCCTCATTAGCTAAATGGATTATTTTTTCTTTCAAAATGATGGACCACTGGTCATTCGATGGATCAATAACATAAAATATTTACTTTTTATATGTGTCCAGGATAAATGGTTCCTCATTGCAACTAAATCTTTTCAAATAAACCATTTTAAACCCATATTCATCATGTTTCACACCAATATTACTTGAAACCCAATTACACTTAAACACAATGACTCTAAATTTAATATAATCAATTGCCCATATGTCTTTAAGAACTCCAAAATATGGAATTTATGTAGAAATTGGTTTTTTATCTTTTTCACTTGAAAAATACAACACTTTAGCAATGACCATTACACCACTATTTTGAATGGTACTCTTATCATCCAACTTCTTTGTGTAAAATGTGTACCAATTAATATGAAAACTATACCATGTGATCACATTAAGAGATGGCCCCCTTCCAACCATTTTAATGTTTATGATGCAGATATATCTATGATGAATTTCTCTTTAAACCATGAAACAAATGTCTTTTTATTCTCAATCATCAGCCAATTTTCATTTCTTTTCGGATATTGTAACTTTAATTCTACAATATGTGATGATATATATGACTAAATCTCATTTGTCTTGTTCAAAATGTATAAATGTTCCTGGATCACTTCATCATGTGGAATGATCTGTACCTTTAATCCTTGAATCCCTCTACCTTCACTATCAACTGTCATATGTCGAGATATAGGGAGACCAATATGCTCCACTTTATTCAAATAGTCAGTACATAACTCAATCACCTATTTCGATATATATTTTTGAAGAATAGAGACCTTTGGTAGATAAGTATTTTTAACACATCCCTTCAAAATTTTCATATATATTTCAAAAGGATACATCCATTGTAAATAAACAGGACCACATACTCTTATCTCATGCACTAAATGAATCACCAGATGAACCATTATATAAAAAAATGTAGGTGGGAAATACACTTATAGTTGAAAGATAATAAGAGATGATTAATTCTCTAAAACATCTAAAAAATTTGGATCAATGACTTTGCTACAAATGGATTTGAAAAAATTACATAACCTGATGATAGTCTTTTTGACAGCTGTCTGCAATATACCACACATTGCGACTAGTAGAAGTTGTTGCATCAATACATGACAATCATGAGATTTCATACCTATTAATTTAAAATCCTTCAATAATACCAAATTATTCATATTTTAAGAATAACCACTTGGTACTTTAATACCATGAAGACACTAAAAAAAATTCACCTTCTCAATCCTGCTTAATGCGTGACAAGCCGGAGGTAAATATGTTCTGTTTCTTTTCACAGTGGGAGCTAACTCTAAATGTTTTCCCATTTATATCAAGTCCAATATAGTATGAACTAAATATTTTGTCTTTCCTTTTATGTCTAACAATGTTCCAATCAAATCGGAACATATTTTTTTATCAAAATGCATAACATCGATGTTATGTTTTATCTATAAAAATCTCCAATAAGGTAGTTCGAAAAAGATTGACTGTTTCTTCCAGATTTTTTTGAAGGCCAGAACTTATTTTATTTCCAAATTTCAAATCAATATTTTTCACCCTGTCATAATATTTTTCATCTTATAATGGTTGAGGGGTAATGTTGTATTCCTATAAACCATTAAATGATTTTTTTCAATATGTAATAAGGACGATCAATTTGAAAAAATATTCGATGTACCATACACATTGTCTTTATTCCATTATGAAATTGATAATATGTTATTCACAAATTGTACATGATTTATGTCCCTTAACACTGTATCCAGATAATTCTCCATATTCAAGAAAGTCATTTATAGTGAACATTATCATAGCATGCAAAATAAAATACTCTGTCTTGTATGTATAAAAAAACTTAACACCCATCTCCAAATTGTAGTTTAAAATAATCAATAAATGATGAAAGATACACATAAATATCATTTCCTAGATGTTTTGGTCCTGAAATAATCAAGCTCATCATAACATATTTTTTATTCATACATAGATGTGGGGACAAATTTTAAACTACCAACAAAACTGGACATGAAATATGTTGGCTACTTAGGCTCCTATATGGATTCATTCCATCAGTACACAATCCCATTTTGAGATTTCTAACTTAAATTCCTCAATTTTTTATCAAATCTCTTCCACTAAGGTGAATCAGAATGGTGATGTAAGTTACCATTAGAGATGTAATCATCTGAATGCTATATTAACCTTTTTACATCAATTGAATTTGGAAATAGACTCTTCAAATAAAGAATTATTGGAAGGTACCAAATTGCTTTAACATGATCTTTTATTCTACTACATAAGAATAAATCACAATAGAATTATCAAAATTGTATGAAATATATATTGGATGATATCATTAGAAAGTACAAAATTGATTTTTCATGTGGTTATATGTTAGTAATTAAGAATGAATCCGAGTTGACCTTTTCATCCATCTTATAGCATGATGTCCCACATGTAGGAAAACTTGATAAATATTCATATTATTTCCTATACAACACACAATCATTGGGTCAAGAATATATCTTTTTATACCCCAATACCATTAGGAATAATATTTTCTTCACCAAATAATTGGATCTGGAAGCTCGTTTCCTTCTAGATGTATCTCTTTTAAAATCTCAAGTAAGTTGGATAAACTTTTATCACTCCACCCATTTTTTTTTTCAAGTTAACTAATCTCAAAACTGCTGATAAAACTGTATATTTATTGTAACCTGGTAATAATGGTTTCTCAGAATCTCTATACAATCGTTCAAAAATATCTATTTTTTTGATTCTTTCAACACCTAAATCATGAATTAATTATTCAATACAATCCTATGCTTCATTATGAATATTTTAATCAACATTGGATGTTAAATTTTCAGTTTTTTCACCATGCCGTATCCAACTTGTATAATTAATGATAAAACCATAGAAAATGAGATGATCCTTGATTTCTATGGAGTTTAAATTTCTCATATTCAAACACTTCACACATGTATAGAAAATAAAATCTATGCTTTGAAGATTTATTTTATCAAATTCAAATAATTCATTAACTCCTTTTTCATATTCACTAGTGGTTCTTCTTAAATTTATCCAATTCCGATCCATTGAATACCCAAGATCATAATATAATTAGTGAATATATTAAAACATATAAAAATTTAAATATATATATATATATAATAAATTTTAAATATAATAACATATAATAAAAATGATTTGTAGTTAAATCTGAAATATTAACGATTAGTGGGAATAAAATAAAAACTAATCTACTCTTGGTATTTAATTTCTGTGATGTGTCATACTGATCCAAAAGTAGATGATTTTTTTAGAATCAAAAATAAAAAATATAAAAACTAATTTCAATTGATATATATGAACACATATACAAACACACACACACACACACATATATATAAAACTTATAAACATTTAAATATATATATATATATATATATATATACATATATATAAATAGATAAATTTTAAACAAAAAAAATTAATCAAAAAAATTTATAATCTGGGGAGAGATATCAATGATTATTATTAATAAAATAAAGAATAAATTACTCTAGGTATTTATTTTTAATAAATAATTATAATCAATGATTGATTTTCAAAGTAAAGGAATAAAGATATTTTTGTCAAGTTTAGATTTATTTTTTTAAATGACTATCAAACAACACTGCTTTAGTTCTACCTAGATTTTTCAAAATAGAAATCAATATTCCTCTTAGTTATAACCTATAAGAAAACCATTTTATAATATCATCAAGTAAATAATTTATATATTTAAACAAACTTTAACAAAAAATTATAATTAAAAGTCAAATGCATACAAAAATGAAGGGGTGAATCAAATTTATAAGTAATAGATAATGAATTTATCTTAAAATTTTTTACAAACCTATTAAAAAATTTAGAGTTTTATAATGAAATATTGATCTTGAATATTGATTATGACCCTTTAATTCTTTGTTAGGAAGAACACTAAAATAAACAAATAAAAAATTTTCAAAAAAAAAACAAACACGAAAAAAGAGCAACAAAAAAACCTCCAATCGCGATGTCGCTCAACCGTAATACGGTTAACGAAGATGAAATATATCAATAATAGTCCTTTAATTATATGAAAAAAAACACCAAACTAAAAAATTATAACAATTGAAAAATAATGAATAAGAAATAAGAACAACAAAAAAACTTATAATCCGAGTGTGAATTGATTATAAAGGAGTTATGGATATGAAATAAATTCCCAGATCACAAAAGGGGAAATGATTGATGGTTAAGAATCATGAAAGTGTGATTAAAATAGTACAAAATCTACCAAAATACCCATCGTAAGGGTGTTGGTCACTATTGGGAGCGTCGTAGGTTAAGAGGAAAATGAATACGTGATATACAAAATATGGGTTTCCTGTTAGGATTTTTTAAAAAGAGTTTTAACATATGTTTTTACTAAAAAAATGTTAAAAAATTTAAAACAATTGTTTCAGTGTCAGTTTTTTTTATAAAACTCACACCTAAAATCTAAGACGCCATTTTTTGTGTCGTTTTTATTAAAAATTGACACCAAAAATAGAATTTTTGGCATCATTTTCCCTAAAAATCGATGCTAAATACCAATTTTTGGCATCAGTTATTCTTATAATCAATGCCAAAATGTAACTATATATTTTTAGACATCAGTTATTATAATAATTGATGTTGAAATTTAAATTATTCAACATTATAACATCAGTTATATAGAGCCTGCATTATAAATTAGACATTAAAATTACTTTTTCTACTAGTGTTAGACACATATTATATTATAATATTTCATGTATTTCCAAAAATGACATTAATGATAGTTTATAATGAACAATGTTTTGTTAAATGATTTAAAATTAAAAAATCCTATATTTAGATATGTGAATTATATATGGTTTAAAATATCAACCGTTGTCCATTTATTTGTTACTTTTTATTTTATTGTAATTTTTTTGACCCATAATGAGTAAAAATAATTGATATCATTCTAATTGTCAAAAGGATTAATAAGGGGTTAAAACTAAAAGATAAAGGTGAAAACATAACCAAAACATGTCCAAATTTTATTTTATAAGAGGATCTAGACTAATATTCATCTTATATTCTAATTATATCAACTTGGATCCATTTTTACTTGAAAATTAATTTATATTAATTTAATACTTTAAGTAATTCCATGAGTACCCCTACCCTTACTTATAAAAGGGAACCTACTCTCCTTCATTATTCACAATGTTTGAGACTTATAGATCATAAATTACCTAAAATAATAGCATATTATCTTCGATAAACACATCCTAGAGATTATTTTATTTCTAAAATTTCATACTTTCAAGGACTAAGGTGTAATGGTTTGTGCCTTCCCGGTCCATTACCTTGTGGGTTTTTGGTCGTTGGAAGTGTTTGGAGGATACTTGGAGGGAGTTTATTGAAGTTTGGTTGCTTAAGGCTGAAAAAATGGGAACTACACATCGTGTAACTATATTAAATGATGTGAAATAATATTTCACAGTTTTTCATTGAGATTTAGCAACATTTAATATTTCAGGGTTAGAAAAATAAAATAAAATGGAGAGGCGACATGTTTTTCGGTGAAAACTGAACCATGGGTATTACACGACATGAAAGGGTATTACACATCATGTAATACCCCAATAATGTGCAGTTTTAAAATTCTATTTCGGCCGAACTCTCATTCATTCGACAGTTCTCCCCTTTTCCTCTCATTTTGGGAAAACCCCTGGCACCCCAAAGTGTCCTTCAAGCCCTTCTTAATCGCTCATTGATTCGTTAATCCCGATGTATGTTTATTGGTGATACGTAGTCGATCCGTGGCAAGTTCTCTTCCCTTTATCATCAGTTTTATTCCATTCTTATTTTAGGGATCCACTATAATGGTGTATCATTGATTTTGGGAGTGCGTTAGGTTGTGTTTTGATAGATCCTTGGTGCGGTGTAGGTTGATCCATCGTTTTGGGGGTACAGTTGTGGTTTGTGTGCGTTCTTCGTTTCCCTATGGTGTGCAGTAATCAGAAATCTTCCTTGAGGTATGATTTCCTTCGTTTCTCTTCAATGTACATCATGCCAAAGGTGTTTTATTTTTTCAAACTATAGATTTTGGTTGTGCCAAATTAACCAAAGGTAAGAATCATATAAATGAAGTTAAAAAGGGTAGAGGGTATTAATTACCATTAATTTATATCCTTATTGTTTCTTATGATATTATGATATGTATGGGCTAACTATCCATTGAAAATCATGGCCATTGTGGGCCCTTGTTTGTGAGCTAAATAAATTATGGAATACATTTTATTCATCTTTGGTTGGATACTTATATAAGAAAATTGCTTAATCACATATATTCAGCTAATGAATGGATGTCCCAGGATCATACAATTTCTGTGATAACCCCTAAATTAACAAGTGGAATTAAATAAGGGATGAATTATTAAGTCTATAATTGTGTTTTTCCTTGGTTTGTGTGGTGATGTGATGTGTTTGGGTTTGATTTGGGTTGTGTTGTGGTATAGTTTCGAGCACAGTTGTGTGATGTGGGATGTATTGAGTGGTGTAATGGAATATTATGTTGAGATATTGATTTATATTAGGGTGGATGATAAGTATTGTGTAGTAGGGATGCAAACCGGTTGTGTGGTAATGTGTTTCCCGGTGGGGGTGTGAGTTGGGGGTTCGTTCTGTTGGTATGTGACCTGAGCAGGATTACATTGAAGAAGGATAGTGGTGATTGGTATGGGTGCTTCGCCATTGATAACATGAAAAAAGATTCACCCCATATCTAGAGATTAATGTATGCTATAACATGAATGGTTCTTAAACATGGAGGTCATGGAATGACGTGTCTTTAATGTGGGGTTGTCTTCATTTATCAGGCCTCTTCACCTTTTAAAAACTGTATTGCTTGTTGTGTGCTGTGCTGGGTAGATTCCCAAGTAGTGATGGAATAAAAAAATAATTGATTAATAAATATTGGAATGGATTTGTTTGGTTTTGGTATCATGATTTAAATGGTTAATTAAATCATATGGTAATGTGAATTGGGTTTTTTTGGCTTGTTGTGTGGTGTTGGACATTTAGAGGTAGCATAAAAGTTGGCAGTGTTGTGAGATGGTTGTTTGTTTGAGAACCCATAGGTTGAGCATGAGTGTTTTGTATCAAATATGTATATACATGTATTTTCCTTGTGATTTATATACACCCACCCACCCTAGTTGAGTACTATATGCCAAACACATCCATCATCATGGGGGGTGGGGGTGGGGCTGTCTTTCCCAAACATCCTGGTGGGAGGATGGATGGATGGCCACCTGCTCTTCCCTGCTCCCTCTTCTAGGTGGTGATATTCCAAGATTATTTAGACAAGTTATGATTTTTGAGGCCCAGGTGTGTGCGGGAAAGTTTTTCTTTCCCAGGTGTCTTTGGGATGATATGTGTTGTGATTTCCCAGCCGTCTTTAGGATGAGGTGTGGTTTGTAGCCTTGGTGTATGAGGGGAGGATGTGATGTGGTTTGTGGCCTAAGTATTTTTGGGTGGGATACGATGTGGTTTGCGAGGCCCAATCTTTTGTGGGAGGGATGTGGTTTGTGGACTAGGTGTCTATGTGAGGGATGTTCTTGTGAGGACTAGGTGTGTGTGGGAGGGTTGTGACGTGGTATATTCGGAAGAGGTGGGATCATGAGGAAATTCACCATTAGGGTATGAGCGACTTATTAGTGGGAAAGTGGTGCAGAGTACCCTATCATTGATGTGATTTAAATTATATTACTTCACTTTAATTAGTTTCTAAGCATGCCACTGGTGAGGTTGGGATGGTTAGTATTCCTGCTTAGGTGCTATTTGGTTTTGCTGTTTTCTCACAGGGGAATTAGTATGCTTTTTTCACATGTGCATGACATACCTTGGTTTTCCGACTAAGTATAATTGTATACTCACCCTATATATATAAACTACTTTTAGGTTTCTAGGAGGACTTCATGGATCATGCTGGACCTTACTAGCTCGGATCTTGATAGTTGTCGTGTCACTGCTTAGCTTTACTTTTGGTATTACATGGGAGAATTTTTTATTGTAACAATTCTATTTTTACACATGCATGTGGGATAGATTTTGGGTTTCTTTTATATTGTGTCTTGGGGTCGTATTGTGGATGATCCATCTTATCTCACAATCTTGTTTTCTTAAAAAGGGTAATTCCTCCCATAATTTTGAGATTTGTATACCCTTGGTGCTAGTCACCAACCCGGGGCCTACTAGAGGTATGAATCGGGGGTCATTATATTTCTTTCTTGATCTCCCACCCATGAAGTGAATCTTTGGAGGGAGGGGTTCATGAAATAATGGTATCAGAGCTGATGGTTGAGAGATAGAATGAATTTTGGGGTTAGGTACAATGAGGGTTGAATGGGTTGGTAGGGTAACAGTGTCAGGTGATCTTGGTGTGTGACATAGTTAGGAAATACTGACTAGGAAATGAGATTTTAGGGCCCTCATGATCTAATATAAGGACTCTAAGACTATCAAATGACCAAGTGAGGCTATACCATTTGCATGGTAGATACCCTAGGAAAGGTACATGCATCATAATGACTTGTGTTCTTATTTGAATTGGGTTGTTTTGGGAAGTTTGAAATGAATAAAAAAATAAGTTAAATGATTTTTTTTCAATACTTCTCAAGATTAAGAAATATTTGGTTACCTTTTAGCTATGGATCCTAATCGTCATCCACATGTGAATCAGTTAGTGGAGGTTCAGGAAGCTAACCCAATTGATCGTCCTAGGGTTGATCTAGTTGAGGAGGATGACCGATGGTATAGGAAGCTACATTATTGTAAGTGGAGAGCCTTAGAGATGTATGAGTGCAGTGATTCAGACATGGAGATGGAAAGCTGGATCAAGGATCTTGAGATAACCTTTAGTTTGATCCGGGCCCTGATAGAGTATTGGGTTCCCTTGAAAGTCAGTCAGATGCGAGGAGCTGCACACCAATGGTGAAAGCTATATCTAGGAGAGAGGAATAAGGAAGATGTTTTTTGGGTCAACTTTGAGAAGGAGTTCTATGAAAATTTCCTTTCATCGACCATGAAGGCTGAGAAGAGGCAAGAACTACTATCCCTTCAACAAGGGAGTATGTCAGTGTGGGAGATGGAGATCAATTTCAAGGATCTTCTTTATTTCCCCCAGATCTCTTTCTAGATGAGGAGTCTCATGTGAGATGTCTTGAGGAGGTGCTCTGTCCTTCTATCCAGTATGTGGTTACTTTTTTACATTTCCAAAATACTTGGAGGTTCAAAAAAAGGAAGAGGTGATCATGTGGATATACTCATGAGGAGGTTAACTGTAATAGGGGATCTAGAAGAGTTATTCAAGGGGAAGGGTTACAAGTGGAAGGTCTCAGGTACCAGGACCTTTTAGGTTTTGATTGGAAGGGGTTAAACCTCATCAACTTCCTTTCTAGCCTTCTGGTGCTAGTGTTTCCCATGCTCTTTTTGTGGGCTTGGGGATGAGGTGTTTTTTATATGGAGTTTGCGGCCATCTTCAGAACTAGTGTCCAACAAATATTTGAGATCAGTATGGTGGAGGTGGAAAGGTTCAGTTCCATCCACAACAATAGTTTCCATTCAATCCATTTCAGCAATAGGGGCAGCAGGCTCATGCTCCACTGTGGGGAGATGGGGTGAGTAGAGGCTAACATATGGATTTTACTCATGATTAGGGACCTCGACCTGAGTGTGGCTGTGGAGTTGGTCATCACTAGAGAGGAAGAGGAGATAATCATGGTCAATTGCACGTAGTAGAGGCAATAGTTCCAGTAGGGCTAGAGATCTTCAGAGGTATGATCAATTTGTTTAGTACCATTTTTTGTGTCTTGTTTGATTCAGGAGCCTCACATTCATTTTTTCACCCACTCTATCCCATGATATGGGATTAATCATAGAGAGTATTCTTGTTCCCCTAGAGTTGAGTGCACTAGTATAAGGACATATAAACTTTTTTGATGTATATCAGGGATGTAGACTGCTAATGGGACCGCATCAGTCCTATATGGATCTATTATTACTACAGATTCTTCCATGAGATTTCATCCTCAACATTGAATGGTTATATTTTGTGCATGTCATTATCAACTACATCTGGAGGTGAGTTGCGTTTTTGGATGTGGATATCCAACATGTGTTTTTTGTTGGAGAGCGAGGTTGTAGGGTAAGCAGTCGGCATGTGAAGACTCTTCTTTTTTTATTAGATAAGATGTTAGTGGAATCAATGGATGCTAAGATGGTGGAGGTTCCTAGTGTCATTGGGGAGTTCCTAAATGTTTTTCCCAAGGTGGTTGTGAAGCTACCCCCTTGACGCGACGTTGAGTTTGGGATAGACTTTAAACCTAATGATTCTTCAATTTCAATGGCTCCTTATCGGATAAAACCTTATAAGTTGTGGGAGTTGAGGATTCAGATAGATGATCTGATGAAGAAAAGTTTATCAAGTCTAGTGTGTCACCATGGGGTACTCTAGTGTTGTTCATGAAGAAGTAAGATGGTAGTATACGGTTTTTTATAGACTATCAGAGGTTGAATCAAGTGATAGTAAAGAACAATTACCCCCTTCCCAGGATATATGATCTTTTTGACCAGCTGAGAGGGGAGATTTTCTTTTCTAAGATCAATCTACTGTTTGGATATCACTAGTTAAGGGTGAAGGAGGGCTATATCCCAAATACTTCTTTCAGATGCAGGTATGGGAACTTTAAGTTCGTATTCCTGACTTTAGATGTTATTAACACACCATCTATGTTCACGGGACTTATGAAATCCATTTTTCATGAGATTCCTATAAAAGTTCATTATCATATTCAACAATGAGATCTTGGTCAACTCAAAGTCATAAGAGGATCACACTGAGCATCTTAGAACTATCTTGTAGGTTCTTCGACACCACCATCTCTATTAAAAGTTTCCAAGTGTAAGTTATTAACATGAGAGGTACATTTAATTGGGAATGTAGTGTCTTAGTAGGGAGTATCCATAAACACATAACAGGTTTAAGCAGTTGTTTCTTGGGAAGGACCTAAGAATGTGGAAGTGGTTCATAGTTTCCTTGGCCTCACATGCTATTATTAGAGGTTTTTACCCGATTTCTCTCAAGTTGCAGCCCCATTGACAACTTTTCTAGAAAATACCAAGATTTTGTGTGAAGTGATCGATTTTAGAAAGAATTTGGTTACCTGAAGGGGAAGTTAGATAGTGATATAGTGCTCTGGTTTCTTGAGGAAGGGGTGATGTTTGAGGTGTTATGTAATTATTCATGTCTGGGCTTGGTATGTGTATTGATTAAGTAGTAGGAAATGATCTCTTATAGGTATAGGAATTTATATCCCTATGAGTGTAAATATTCCACCCACGATCTGAATCTAGCAACGGTCCTGTTTGTGCTAAAGTTTTGGTGGAATTACCTCATTGGGGAGCACTTTGTGGTCTTCATGGATCACAAGATTTTGAGGTATATCTTTTCCCAGTGAGATATAAACTTGAAATAGTGGAGGTGGGTGAAGTTTCTTTTGGACTATGATTTTTTATATCTCCTACACCTCAGGAAAGTGGAATTTTGCGGCTGATTTTTTGAGTATAAAGTCATATAATGAGGTCATTCGTGAATCTACGGATGCTTGGAGAGCGATAAAGGAGTTTCTAGCCGTGCAATTAGATAAAAGAGTAGATTATGGTAAAGGGTGTTTTTTCAGATAATGGTTCAGTATTCTATGATGTAGTAGGTGGAGGAGCCTTAGTGGGTAGACTTAGAAGTAGAGGTGATGCACGATTGTGTTTTTCATGGTGATACTCCAGAAGTATAGTCACAGGATGGTTGGAACCAGATGTTGTTTCATGGAAAGTTGTTCATTCCAGTAGTGATGTGTGAGGTAATATTTTTTGAGTTCCATAAATCATCCTTAGCGGTATACCAAGGGATTTCTAAGATGTACTATGGTTTTAGGATGTAGTTTGGGTTACCTGGGATGAAGCAGGTAGTAACAGAGTTTGTGGAAAGATTCTTGGTATGCCATTAGGTAAAGGATGAGAACTACGTTCTTGGTGGTCTGTTTCATTCCTTGGATGTTCTCGAGTGGAAGTGGAATGAAATGTCGATGAATTTATTCATAGGTTTACCAATATCTTAGGGAGGCTATGATGCTATCTGGGTAATAGTGGATCGTTTGATAAAATCGGCTCACTTCTTAGCGATCAAGGAGTCATGCATAGTGGATTCCTTTACGAAGAGGTATGTGGATGAAGTGATTTGGTTTCATTGAGTTTCAAGATCCATTTTATTGGATCAGATAATGTGTCTTACCTCCCAAGTTTTGAGGGGATTGAATCATGCTTTTAGCACCTAGTTATGCCTCAACACTACCTTCCACCTTCAGATAGATGGGATGACTGAATGGTCTATCCAGATAATGGAGGACATGTTTTGAGAATGCGTCTTGGACTTTGGTGGATCTTGGGTGCGACACATACCCTTGGTAGAGTTATCTTATAATAATAGATATTACACTTCTATTGGCATGAGCCTGTTTGAGTATTTTTATGGGAGACTATGTTGTTCTCCATTGTGTTGGACAGAGGTTGGGGAGATAGCTATTCTTGGTCCCGATGTGGTGTATAACATGACCGAGAAGTTTTAGCTAGTTTGTGAAAGGATGAAAGTAGTGAAGGGCCAACAAAAGTCTTATTCCAAAGGAGGCCCTTGGAGTTTGAGTTTGGGGACCATGTGTTCTTAAAGGTTTTCCAACAATGTGGGCAGCAAAGGTTCGGTAGAGGGAGTAAGATTTATCCCAGGTTTTTTGGACCCTTTGAGGTGTTGGAGTGATTTGGTGTGGTGGAGTATTGTATTTAATTTCCACCATGGTTATAGAGGATCCACAATATCTGCCACATCTCTCAGCTTTGCCGGTATCTACATGGTGACTACTATGTCATTGACTAGGTATAGTTGGATATCGATTATGATGTGACATTTGTGGAGTGACTAGTAGTGATCTAAGATCATTGAGAAAAGGTGTTTCATGGACAGACCATTCCTTTTATTCATGCATTGTGAAGACATGATGGCCAGGAGGAGAGTAATTGAGAGCAAGAAATTTAGATGTGTTCTCAGTACCTGTAGTTATTTTGAGTTTTATTTTGCTCTATTTTTATTGTGATGTGATGTTTGGATCCCTTTATTTTATGAGATGAGCTATTTCCTTGGTTTATGATTGTGTGTGGTGTGCTATGTGATAAATTCCTAATGTGTGGAAAGGGGAGGATCTAATTCCTAATAAATACAAATTAAATGTGATTTGATTAAACCCATGCGGGTGAGTCCGTACCGCCCATATAGGATAGTATCTTGACATGAAAGAAGAAATTCCCTGCTCCATGTGTTCAAGATAGTGCAATTGTTGGATTTCTGGTGGTGTGGTTCATTAGTTCCAATGGTCGTGTGGTAGTGTGGTTGTGGTGACATGGCTATGTAGTATTTTTGTTGTCATTTGTTTTGGGGTGTTTAGCCATTGGTAGTTCCTGATGTATGGAGAGATCCTTGAGAGGTATCTCGTGGGGTGGTTGTTTGGACCCCATTTTCTTCTAAGCTTTGTTTTAGATTCTCGAGGAAAAGAATCATTTTAGAGGTATCTAATGTAATTGTCCGTTCCTTCCAGGTCTGTTACATTTCAGTTTTTGGTAGTTATAAGTGTTTTGAGGAGGCTCAGAGGGAGTTTAGAGATGTTCATTGCTAAAGGATAGAAAAAGGGGGATTACATGTCATGTAACTATATTACATGAAGTGAAATCCTATTTTAGGGTTTTTCTTGGAGGTTTCATAATGTTTACTGTTTTGAGGTTAGAAAAATAAAATAAAATGGAGAGGTGATTAATTTTTTGGAAAAAACCAAACCTCAGGTATTACACGACGTGAAAGGGTATTACATGTCATGTAATACCCTGATTATGTGCAGTTTTAAAATTATTTTTTGGATGAACCCTCATTAATCCAGCCATGCCCCATTTTCCTCTCATTTTGGGTGAACCCTAGTCTCCATGGAGTGTCCTTAAGACCTTCTTCACCCCTATTAGATCCATTAATCCTGGTGGATTTTCGTTGGTGATTTATGGTTGATCCATGGCGAGTTCTCTTCCCTTTATCATCCATTTTCTTCCATTCTTCTTCTAAGGATCTACTGTGGTGGTGTTTATTTGGTTTTGGGGGTGTGTTGGGTTTCATTTTGATAGAATATTGGTGAAGTGTAGGTTGATCCATGGTTTTCATGGTGTGGTTATGGTTCGCAAGTGTTCTTCTTTGCCCTGCAGTGCGCAACAATTGGAAGGATTCCTTGAGGTAGGATTTCCTTCATTTCTATTCAATGTGCATCATGCGGGAGGGGTTTTATTTTATCTACCTATAGATTCTTGTTGTTCCAAATTTACCAAAGATAATAATTGGCTAAATTAAATTTAAAAGGTTATAGGGCATTGATTCGAATGCCTTTATAGCCTTCATGTTGCTTATGATATTATGATGTATATGGGATAACTACCCATTGAAAATTATAGACGTTGGGGGCCCTTGTTTTTGCACTAAATAAATTATGGAATACATGTTGTTCATATTTTATTGGAAACTTATATTAGAATTTTTTTAATGAAATATATTCAGCTAATGAATGGATACCCCAGGATCATACAATTTCTGTGATAACCCCTGAATTAATAAGTGGAATTAAATAAGGGATGGCTTTTTAAATCTAGAATTGTGTTTTCCTTGGTACGTGTGGTGATGTGATGTGTGTGGTTTTTCTATGGGTTGTGTTGTGGTATGGTTGTGAGAACAATTGTGTCTTGTGGGATGGATTGGGTGGTATAATGGAATCTTAGGTTTAGAGATTGATTGATTGTGGGGTGGATGAGAAGTCTTGTGTAGTAGGGCTACAAAATGGTTGTGTGGTAATGTGTTACCAGGTGGGGTTGAGAGTTGGGGGTTGGTTATATTGGTATGTGACCTGAGCAGGATGACTTTGAAGGAGGATAGTGGTGATTAGTATGGGTGATTCTCCATTGATAATATGAAGAAAGCTTCACCCCATATCTAGATATCGATATATGTTATAACATGAATGGGTGTTAAATGTGGAGGTTTTGGAATGAGGTATCTTTAATGTGAATATGCCTTTATTTATCATGTCTCTCCACCTTATGAAAACTATTTTTTTTGTGTTCTATGCTTGGTAGTTTCTCGAGTAGTGATTGAATAAATAAATAAATAAATAATAAATCAAAGAATGACTTGGGTTGGTTTGGTTAATAGAATGGAAATGGTTAATTAAATTGGTTGGGAATGTGAATTGGGTTTTTTGGATTATTATGTAGTGTTGTGCATTTAGAGATTATAGAAAAGTTGGTAGTGTTGTGAGATGGTTGTTTTTTTGAGAACCCATATGTTGGGCATGAGTGTTTGGTATCATATATGTATATACTTGTATTTTACTTATGATTTCTATACACACCCCACCCTAGTTGAGAAATATGTTCCGAACACCCCCATCATCATGGGGGGGGGGGGGGGTGGGGGGGTGGGGGGGTTTCCCAAACATTTTGGTGGGAGGATGGATGGATGGACACTCGCTCTTCCCTGATCCCACTTCCAGGTGGTGATAA
This sequence comes from Viscum album, assembly GCA_963277665.1. Lineage (NCBI taxonomy): Eukaryota > Viridiplantae > Streptophyta > Magnoliopsida > Santalales > Viscaceae > Viscum > Viscum album. The sequence continues at coordinate 1,010,336,332 of OY728135.1, forward strand.
CTCTAGATTATTTGGGCAAGTTGTGTTTTGTGAGGCCTAGGTGGGTATGGACGATTTGTTCATTCCAAGGTGTCTTCGGGATGAGATGTGTTGTGCTTTCCTAGGTGTCTTCGGAATAAGGTGTGGTTTGTGGCCTAGGTATCTGCGGATAGGATGTGATGTGGTTTGTGGCCTAGGTGTTTGTGGGTGGGATGTGATGTGGTTTGTAAGGCCAAGGTTTTTGTGGGTGGGATGTGTTTTGTGGCCCAGGTGTCTATAGGAGAGATGTGGTTGTGAGGCCTAGGTTTGTGTGGGAGGGTTTTTATGTGGTATATTCATAAGATGTGGGAGATCCAAGACATTATCCATTAGGGTATGAGTATCTAATCAGTGGGAAAGTGGTGCGGGGTACCCTATCATCAATGTGATTTATATTATATTACTCGACTTTCATTATTTGGTGAGCATTCCCTTGGTGAGGTTGGAATGGTTAGTATACCTACTTAGGTGATGTTTGGTTCTACTATTTTATTATAGGGGTATTAGTATTCTTCTTTCACATGTTCATGAGAGACCTTGTTTTTCTTACTAAGTATACTTGTATGATTTCTCTATGAATATAAATTACTTTCAGGTTTCTAGGAGGACTTCATGGACTATGCTGGACTTTACTAGCTCATATCTTTATAGTTTCCATTTCACTGCTAAGCTTTACTTTTGGTATTACTTTGGAGGCTTTTTTATTTTAATAGTTTTATTTTTATGAATTCATGTGGGATGGATTTTGGATTTCTTTTATTTAGTGTCTTGATATTGTATTGTGGATGATTCATCTTATCTCCCGATCTTATTTTATTAAAAGGGTAATGCCTCCCATAATCATGAAATTTGAATACCCTTGGTGTTAGTCATAAACTCGGGGCCTATTTGAGGAAAGAATCAGGGGTCATTATCTATCTTTCTTTATTTTCATCCTAAGAGGGGCATCTTTATAGGGAGGGGTTGTGACATGAGGTGTAAGCCAAAAGAGGTTTCTCAACAAAGAGGTATAACTCTTAAACAAGAATTTTCAATTTTATTTGTTCTTATACAAACTTGAAATATGGTTTATTTATCCTAAAATAATAACTTCAGTTTCCTAAATATACTTAAATGTTATTATGAGTATGTAACCACCATTATCAACCCTTTATTCCATCAAATGGTAAATGAAAGTATCGCTTGTGTGTACTTGTGGACTACTGCCTCCACATTGAAATATGATTCATTTTACATTACCATATTTAATGGATGGTCATTATGATGGGTTTAATAATTATATATTATATTTAATAAATAAATATTCTTTTGTAATCATAATATCATATCTAACTTCTTGCCTTCCAATTCATTAGAAAATGATAACATCACTCATGCGTACCTGTGGACTATCACCTCCATAAAGTGATGTGATTTGTTTTTAATTTTTTTAATTGAATGTAAATAAGGATATATTTAATGTATATATGTGTTATTCATGATATAATAATTATTCTAGAAATTTTAATTATTATTTTTCTTTATTTTATTCCAACTATCAAAAAATTAAAACAACATTCATGCGTACATACAACCTACCATCTCCATGAATAGTTTAATTCATTTTTCTATCTCTATATTTTATTAATGAATATAAATATATATAATAAATATATATGATATTTATATCCTTATTAAAATTTTTGAGGTGATAGAACCATGATCAAAGTAAAGGACCATAACCAATAAACCAAAATTCTCATGAAAAATAAAACAATTAACACCAATAAAAGATGATTTTAATAAGGAATTATCAATAAGTGGGTATTGAAATGTTATAAGTGAATTATATGTGATATTATAAGTGTTTAAATTATTATAGTATATAACTATAATAAATTTAAATTTATTATATAGGAGGTTAGAGTGTTTTTTAAGAAATTCAAACATGAGGTAAGGGTTTATTATCTCACTTTTATTTTCGTGATACCTATGCCATATTCACCACTTGTTTCCTTTATGTGGGGTATATAATAACCAAGAATTTATTTTATGATGATTATAATAAAAATTATGATGATTTAAAAATACTTTTATGGATCTCCCTCTTTTATGAGTTTTTTTATTATGATATTACCAAAACAGTAAGGGTTCATCACCTCAAATTGTCTTCTTTGGTACATATCTAAAGCTATGAACCTATATTATTTTATGAGGCAAATATACAAACCATTTTACATGTTATATAATTAATCTCATTCTTTGAAATTATTACTTAATGGGTATTATGATTGAAATGTCACCAAAGTAGTAAAGGTTTTATGTTACAATCTTAATGTTTACTCGGATTATTTATGATTAAGTTTACAATAATGAAATTTCATGATCTAACACTAAATAATCTCCTTAATATTATTATCCTCTATTTATTAATGTAATTTTCAAGTAAAAATACTCTTCTTTAATTGAAATTATTTTATAATTTTTTCAAGTAAAACAAACTTTATTTCCTCTATGGTTGGGAATCTTTTTCTTCCATGTCCATGTTTTTTTAAAATGTTTTTAAGAATGTTTTTAATAATATAAAATGATTGTATAAATTCATTTTAATCGTTTTTTAATTTTTAAAAAATGGTTCAAAAGAAATATTTTTTTTTCTAAACTAGGTACTTTTTACTTTTTACCTAAAATGTGAAAGGAATCATTGTTTTAACACACACAACATGAATAAAATTTACTACCATCATGAATGCTCAATTATTTGAAGATTACTTTATAATTTTACAAATTTATTTTAATTTAAAATGTTTTACTAAAAATTTGGGATCTTTTTAGATTTTTAATAAGTGATTTCATATTGAAAAGTGTATTTTCTTCAAGAAATATATTCTAGAGATCTTTAAAATAAAATTTTCATCTATGATAAAATCCTTTGATGTTAGTTTTACTTTACTGAGGATATGATCTAAGAATACCATCCTTGTTATTTCACTAGATGGTTTATGATTATAATGATCAGATGCTTATGAATCCCATTTATTTTCTATAGGTTATGTTATGATGAATTTTTGAAATGTTTATGAAACACATTTATTTTCTATGGGTTATGATATATGATGAATGTTTTATGATCTTATGGAAAGCATATAAATGGATTATGATTATGTGATGGATGGTTCTAGAATTATATATCCCTAAAATTTACTAGGTAAATTTGGATAACTCATGAGATATTAATGTCTGGAATGAGGAGTGAATCCAGTTCGGTAAGGGAATCTATCCACTATGATAGCCTTGGGAGAAAACCTTGACTATGAATATGATAGAATGTGGAGTGAACACAATACAAAATTATAGTATTGGATGAGAGTCTTGGCTAATGAAATTATTTTATATGATTATGTGTATGCTATAAAATTATATCTTATTCCAAAATTATGCTATCATGAATAATGATCCTTGATTCCTTTATGATTCATGTCTTATGAAATTCCAAACATTATGCTATGATTCAAGAATATTATTTATATTATGGGTTTAGATTTTTAAATAGATCATGTTATCATAACATTTTTCTTATGTTATATTTAAGTGATAATTGATATCTCCCTTTTTTACCCTTACCGAGCATCCAAGAATACCCTTTATTAGGTTTCCTTTCCCTAGGTTATGAAGAAAGATTTAAAGTAGGGTATATCTAAGAAGTGTACTATGTGGGAAGATATTTTTGGTAGATATTGAAAATATTTCACGAAATAAGAATATTGTGTATCTAGTCTCCAAATATACTAAAAATTTATGGTTCTAGAATGGATCATAATATTTTGTAATGAAGATTCATATATTAAGATGTAATATCTATTTATAAAAATTATGGGTCACTATAGTTGGTATCAGATTAGAGTTTAGTCAATATTTAGAGATTAGGATTATAAAAATTTGGTGAAAACCCTATGGATATGTAAAATTTTAGGATAACATCCTAAAATTTTGTTAATATATATATTATGCGGTTTTCCTAACAACAAATCCTTGTCTGGATACTATAAGTAGATATAGTTTTGGAACAGATACATTTAGGGTTAATAAAACAAAAAATAGTTGGTCTAAGTATATATAATCCATCATGTTGGTCCACAAAATGTTTATTATTATTTCTCACACTATGATTTTTAGTTTTAGTAAATGGAAAAAACTAAGATGAATCATATTAACATTGAATGTTATGTTTAATGAAATGATTGTCCTCATGAGAAACTAAATGAAATAGTAGTTGAAAAGAGAAACCTTGTGATTATTCCTAATCATCCGTATCATTATATGATTAATAATCTCAGCTTTAGTGAGTTTCCTGAAACACCTAATAAGATAAAAATGGAGTTTTGGGAAGACCATAGAAGGAAGAAGATTCAGCTTCCTACATGTAATGCATGTGGGAAGAAGTACTCAGGTAAATGTATCAAAGGAATGATAAGATATTTTATGTGTAGAAAAAAAGGGAATAAATCATGTAATTTCCTAAGTAATGTAAATATTTTGATATAGGTATATGAAGTTCATACTAATGTACCTTTTATGGTTCAATGTATTATGTGTGGGAAACATGGGAGTTATGTAGGTTAATTACCTAATCTAGGAAATAACTCATAGAGAAAGGAAGTGCATATTCTATGACAATTGTTGAATTGAAAGGATTGAAGTGTTTATGTATTAGTATTCTAGAACCATATTGTATAATTATTATATCAATGATATTATGGTTATAATAATCATGGAGCATCTAAGGATTATTCCATGGTAGTTTTTATTTAAGGATTTTAAATCATATGTTAAATGGAATCGATAAACAAGAAAAGTGATTTAGTGGTAAGGTGATATTTTTGGAGATTACATGATTAAGAGAAAGAGAACCTTTAATATTTATTTTATTTTGAGTTAATAATGTTTAGTTTGGATAAAGGGTAATTACATGTTGATAACATATGATTAATCATAAAGATATTCATGGTATTGAAAAGTGATTTGGTGACTATGTGACTAATATTATTTTGTATAAGTTCACTATTTTAGAAAAATTATAAAATTAAGGTGAATAGAAATATTTTTGGATAATATGGGTTTTTTAATTTAGGAATACAGTTTGATTTATCTTTTGGAAGAATGCACGGTTTTATTATAAAGTTATTTTGGGAAATGATTAGTATATTTTAGAGAATATTTAAAAAAGGAATATAAAATTTTGATAGGAGACTTTAAGAGTGATTAATGTTATTTGGATATAAATATTAAATTTATCTTGTAATAATATGTGATCAAATCATTCTAATCTTTTAGTTTAAATTATAGTCAAGAGTATTTTAAAGAATTTTAAATAGATTTATTAATGGAATTATTTAGTTTAAATTTTGGTTATTATCTTACCTTATTCCAACCATTTTTATTTTATTTAATATTTAAATAAAGGAATAAAATATTTTAATCCATTTATACACCTCATTTTAAATAATAATTTGATTATAATGCTTTAGAAATTAAATATTCATTCTCATAATTTGGAGTAAAAGATGAGATAAATGTGTAAATTGATTGAAACACACAATAAAAGGATGAAATTTCATTATTGGATTTAAATAAAATTAATTAATTATATTTCCTCATATTCTTTGTAAAGATGAAAAATTAATTACTTAAATCTAGTAAAATGATATTGAAATAAAAAATTTATCCTATTACATTAATTTTTGATTAATCAATGGCCTTTTTCACACCTCTTTGATTTTTGGTTTTGTGGTCATTAAATTTCTCATGACCATTCAATTTCTTATGATCAATGTTCTCTTTAAATATCCATCATTATTTTGAAATTTTTTCCCTCTATGTCTATATTTTAACATCCCCCTATTTTTTTTCCTATTTTTAAACCTAGTTAAATGTTATTCAAGATGACCTTTGTATTTCCCTTTCCCTCTATTCAATAGGAAGTTTTATTAACCATTTTGATGAAGTGGGTTTTCAATAAAGAAATTTTAAAATATAAAACCCTTTATTTTTAAGAAAAAGATTAAATTGTGATGATTAAATTTATTGGGGGGGATACTATAACACCCTGATATTTTAAAAGACCACTATACTTGATAGTGGATTCAAAAAGTAACCAGAAGCTTAAATGAACCACAAAATATTATTATTTTATGACTGTAGTAACTTAGTTGTTGAATTGTAAGGTATGGATAAAAGTAAAAAAATTATAAAAAATATATAAAGTTCCTAATCAATAAAACTTTATTAATAAATATTTTGGAAATACACACTCAATTTTTAGTAAAGTCATTTTATTCTTCTAAATATGTTTTTTTCAATAAAATTTTTATTTATTTTTTTGAGTAAATATTATAATGAATTTATGTAAATTTTATAAATTTTATTTGATAAAAAATAATATCATTTTTGAAATTAGCATATCGAAATTATCAGAGTGTGAAATTTTGTATTTTTTTGAGAAGATTGATTTTTTAGTGAATAGTGAAAATACTAATTTTTATAAAAATATAATTTATTTTCATTGAAAAAATCCATTATTCTTTGAATTTTATCATAAAGTAATATAAGACTTATTTATTTGGATATTATGTAATTAATTACATTTGAATCATCATTATACCTAATTTTTTTATAAGTTCATTTTTAGGCTTTAATTTTTTTTAAAAAATATTTTTTCATTCTGTTTTATGAATTTATATTTAAATTAATTTATTACACTTATAGGAATTTAATTTGATGAAATTGAATTTATTTTTGGATTTATAAATTAAAATTTATCCTAGGAATATTTTTTATGATTTTCCAAAGAAAATAATTTTTTAGTGAATAGTAAAAAATACCATTTTTATGAAATAAAGTATATTTTATGATATAAACAAGAAATTAATATGATATAAAATTTATAAAACTTTTATAAAAATAATGTATTATATTATAATAAAATATCAGACAAAAATAATTCAAAACATATAAATTAGAATTTATTTCATGATAAATATGAAAATTATTTTCAGTGCTGATGTAGTGCTTGTGCAGCACCAGAAAAATTAAATTTGGTGGGTTATTAAATATACTATATTATTTATTATTTTTATGGATATGTTGGAATTTTGGACTCATATAACAAGTGACATATCCAAATGGTTTTGCAATGCTTGTGCAAGGATTGAAAAGTCAGAATATCATATTAAATAATTTATCATGATATAGACATAATTAAATATACATTTTGAATGAATAAGAAAGTTTATTTTGAAATTTATTTATTTATTTTTTTGATGATAATTTATTTTTAATTTTTAGTGATGAAATAAATACCTTAAATTCTTATACAACGCTAACATAGTGCTTACGCGAGTAGTAAGAAAATAAAGTAAATGATTTAAAAAAACTCCAAAAGTAATATTGTTTGGGTGAGTTATGGTGTTAAATGATTTTTTAAGATAAATATAATATATTATATATGTTTTAAAGGTTTTTATTATAATTCCATTTCTTTCATATTGTTTTCAAAATCAAATTATGTAAATAGTTCTTAAAATAACATTAATGATACCTTATGGTAAATAAAATTTTACTACATTTTTTAAAAATCATAAAAATATCTAAATTATAAAATTATGATGATAAATAGACTAAAATGTCTTACCATGTCCATTTATGAGACAATTTTCACCTTTTAAGAAAAATTATAACCCATTAATATTGAAAAATTCATTACCATAGTTAACGTAAAAATTGGCTAACCAAGGGTTAAAACTAAAAGGTAAGGTTTAAAATGATATATAAACCTATATAAATTTGATTGGGTGATTATAGTAATACCATATACTACTTATATTTAAATCCATTTCATTTTTAACCACTTTACACAAGTTAGATACATATTATATTATAATATTTCATGTATCTCCAAAAATGATATTAATGATTATTTATAATTAACATTACTTTATTAAATGATCTAAAATTAACAAAATAATATATTTGGATTTTTTAATGGGGTATGATCTAAAATATTAACCATGGTACACTTATGTGTTGCTTTTATTTTTATTATAACTTTCTTGACCCATAGTGAGTGAAAAACATTGATACCATGGTAATTTTAAAAAGGATTAAGAGAGGGTTAAAACTAAGAGAAAGGGTGAAAATATAACCAAAATGTGAAAAAAATTTATTTAATGAGAGTATTTAGACTCATAATAATATTATATTCTAATTATATCAATTTGTTTCCATTTTTCTATAAAAATTAATTTATATTAATATAATACTTTAAGTAATTCAAGAGTGCCCCTCTCCTCACTTATAAAAGGGAATCTCCTCTCCTTCATTATTCACAATGTTTGAGATTTCTATATTAGTAAATAATTACCATTATTTCATCATAAATTCCTTCAAAACATCATATAACTTATGTTATTTCAAAAATACCATCCTTTCAAGCCTTAAGGTGTAATTTAAAATAGGTTTCTCAAGGAAGAGGTATAACTCTTAACCAAGGATTTTCAATTTATTTCTTATTATACCTCCTAAAAATGTATTTTATTTATCATAAAATAATATATTAAGTATCCTAAATATAACTAAATGTTATTATGATTATTTTACCACTATTATCCACCCTCTATTCCATCAAATTGTAAGTGAAAGTATCACTTGTGTGTACATGTGTATTACCGCCTCCACGCAATGATACAATTCATTTTCCATCACCATATTTCATGGATGGTTATTATGATGGGTTTAATGTTTATATATGATATTTATAAAATAATTATAATTATTTAATTATAGTATCATATATACCTTCTTAACTTCCAATCCTTTGGAAAATAATAATATCGCTCATGCGTACGTGTGGACTGCCACCTCCAGGAAGTGATACAATTTGTTTTTTGTTTATATTTTATTTGGATGGTAATAAGGATATATTTAATATATATATATATATATGTTATTAATGATATAATAATGATTTTTTAAAGGTTAATTATTATCCATATTTCTTTTTTTCCATCCGTCAAAAAGTGAAAACAACGTTCATGCGTATGTACGACCTACCATCTCCATGAATGATGTAATTCATTTTTTTATATATAAATTTAATGGATGAATATATATATATATATATATATATATATTGAATATATCTGATATTTATATCATTATTAAAATTATCTAGATGATTTAAACATGATCAATGTACAAGTATCATAACTAATGAACTAAAATTCTCATGAAAAATGAAACAGTTAACACCCAAAAATGACAATTTTAATAAGGAGTTATTAATAAATATGTGTTAAAATGTTATAAGTGAATAATATATGATATTATATATATGTACATGATTCATGTATATAATCATAGTAAATTTAAATTTATTATATAGGAGGTTAGATAACTTTCTAATTAATTAAAACTTGTGGTAAGAGTTTCTTATCTCACTTTTATTTCTTTGAGACATATGCCATATTCACCACTTTTTTCCTTTTTGTAGGGAATATAATTCCCATGAATGTATTTTATTATTATTCTCATGATAATTTTTAGGATTTAAAAATCCTTCTATGACTCTCTCACTTTTATGTGGTTTTGATTCAGATATTACTAAAGTAGTAAGGTTTTATCATCTCAAATTGTCTTCTTTTGTATATATGTTATGTTATAAACCTATCTTATATTATGAGGTGTATATATAGCAAATTTTACATTATATATAATTAATATAATTATTATAATGATATTTAAAGTTTAATTTTAATTTATTCTTCCATGAGGTTTATGATTCAAATGTTACCAATGCTGTAAGGGTTTTATGTTACAATCTCATTGTTTACTAGGATCGTTTATTATTAAGTTTCATATGCTAAAATTTCATGATCTAACTCTTAATAATATCATGAATTTTCTTATTTCTATGGATATTAATGTAATTATTAAGTAATAATACCATTTTCCTTTTTTTTAGTTTAACTTATTTGAGAAAATGTTTTTAAGAAAAGATGGCTTTATTTACTCTTTGGTATGGAATCTTTTTCTTCAATGCCCATGTTTTCTTTAATTTTTTTCAAGAATGTTTTTATTAATATCTAATGATATTTTAAATTTATTTTTACACATATTTTAATTTTTAAAAATGGTTTAAAATAAATATTCTTTTTTGTTTTCCAAACAAGGTACTTTTGACTTTTTTTCCGAAAATATGAATAGAATTTTTGTTTTAACATACATAGTATGGACCAAATTTCATAATATAAATGAATTTTAAATAATTTGAAGCTTACTTGACAATTTTATAAGGTTAATTTCAAATAAAATGTTTTACTTAACTTTTAGAAAGTTTTTATATTTCAAATAAGTGATTTCAAAGTGAAAAGGGTATTCTTCTCAAGAAATATTCCAGAGATATTTTAGAAAAAATTCATCTATGATAACATCATTTGATGTTAATTATGATTTTATGGAGATATTACACAAGAATAGTATCCATATTCTTTACTTGGATGGTTTATTATTATAATGATGATATTTTTATGAAACCTATTTATTTTCCACTGGCTATGTTTTGATGAAATATTGAAATGTCTATGAAAACCATTTAATTTCCATGAGTTATGATATATGATGAATGTTTTATGATATCATAGAACACAAATGAAAAGATTAATATTATGTGATAGGTGGTACTGTAATTATATATCAATCCAATTCATTGGTTAAATATGGATATCTTAAGAGATAATAAGTACTGGAATGAGGAGTAAACCCAATTCAATAAGGAACTCTATCCACAATTATATCCTTAGGATAAAACCATAACTAAAAATATGATGTAATGGGGAGTGAAACAAGTCCACTATGATAGTATTCAAAGTTATCCTCAACTAAATAAATAATTTTAAATGATTATGTATATTCCACAAACTTATGTCTTATAATAATGTTATTCCCTCATGGCTCATATTCTTTAATTAATTTATGATTCATATCTTATGAAATAATAAGATTTATTCCATTATTCAAGATTATGATTTATAAAATGGGAATGTATTTTTAAATAGATTATGTTTTCATAACCTTTTTTAATTTGAAATTTTACTTTCTACCCTTTCTATCCTTGTTTCTGAAAATTACAACACACTTTTAAAAAGATATTTGACTAACGTTATAGTTTATAATTTTTTATAATTTTTTTGTAAAAAAAATTATTCTACTGAACATATAAATAGTTATTAACTAAATGAATATAAACTTCACATAAAATTCCAATCCATTAGAATTACAGAAGTCTAGACCATCAGACTGACATAAGTCATTGGTCCATCAGATTAACAAAAGTCTATTCTATCGATATAACTATTTCTAATATATTGATACAATGATATCTAGTCTATCAGTATGACTATATCTAATCTATCTGTATAACTATTACAATATATTAGTTTCATGATATTTAGTCTATCAGTGTGACATGTTTTTAATCCATTAGACTGACATGTTTTATTCCATCATAATAAGAAGTCTATAATCAGATTTAGAATTATAACCACTTTTCAGAATACATTATAACAACATTGTAATGGTTCAATAAAAATGACATCAAATAGAGTCATATTTTCTGAACTATCTAGTGAGGATAATATGAGGTCATTGCAAAAAATTCCGAGATTCATAGAGAATATGACTATTGGAGGGATTCCTATAAATAGTAGTGTATTCAAGGAGATAGAAGCTGATGCATTTGCAACTCAACATGTCTAAAGATTACTCTTCCTAAACACCTCATTCTTATTCTTTGTAATATTTCAGAGGGTTTTTATTATAAAATATATTTTTTAAGGATTTTAAATTCCTTAGAACATTTTTACTTTTGTAACCACTTTTTTAGATCGAGGTTATGGTCGAGGGTTTATGGGGATAGAAAGACTACTGATACCAATCAGGATGATCGAGAACTTCCAGGGTGTTAAAATACAGAGTTTATACCAATCTTATAATTGAGGGATTCCAGGGTATTAGAAGATAGATCTTTTACCAATATTTGAATTGAGGTATTTCCTGGTGTGGAAATATAGAGCTTATAGTTAGGTTGAAAACCAGGTATATCTTAAGTCAGGATTTCTTAATTCCTTAAATCATAAGGTTAAAGAGTAAAAATATTCTATAAAGATTTTTTTAAGTAATTATTATCTTACTATAAGTTTTTTATTTTACCTTTTTATCAAGTTTTTATTTCACTATGAATTTATATTAGAAAGTTTGTTTTTACTAAGATTTCATACTATCAATTTTATTAGATTTTTTGTATGCCTGATCAGTTACTCTAATTTATTGAAATAATTCTTAGTCTGATTCAAATACTTTAATCATCAGACAATTTATGAGTCCAATCAATATAAAAAATGAGGTTTGGGTTTTATATTAGTTTAATTTTTTAAACTAAAATTCACGCCATCTTGTCACCATCATATACTCTTACGATCCAAAAATTTGTATTAGAGGAGGTTATACTACTTTAGTTACTAGTTTTTACTTTTTTTATCATGATAAAAGTTTCATAAAGTTTTACAACTTTTTTTATAAACTATTTGTTTATAATCTATTATTACACTAATGTGTAAATTTTAGAAAGATTTTTTTTTATAATATGGAAGGTTTTACTGTTGTTACTCTTGAAAATATAAATCTTTGAAGACCAAATTTTTTTAATGGTTATTATTATGAGTATTATAGAGATATAATGAAGATGTTCGTTAGAAATACTAGTGTTGAGTTTTTTTTATATTGACTAGTAAATATAATATTCATGAGAAGGAGGTTTCCGATTTTACTAATCAAGAGAAATAAGAATATCAATTGAATTATAGAGCAAGGAATAATCTATTGTGTTTTATGACTAGAAAAATATATATTCATATTTCTTCTTATAAAGATACTAATAGTATTTGGAATAACTTATAAGTTACACATTTTAGAACTTCAAAATTTATTGAAACTAGAATTGTTATGCTTCATGATGATTATTGAGCATTTGATTTCTTACCTGGTAAAATAGTTGCAAAGATGCATCAAAGATTAATGAATATTGTAAATAGATTGCAATATCTTAGATAGAAATATATTATAGATGAAATATTAGTTGAAAATATTATTGAGATCATGCCTGGTGAGTGAGATCCTAAAATTAATACTTTGGATAATATTATAAGTATTACACATTTAACTCTATATGATATTATTAGTACTCTTATTAATATGAGGGAAGAATGAAAATAGATGCATAAAAATATAAAAAACAAATAATGGAGAATTTGATTTTGATACAACTTCTAATGTTCCTTGAAAATTTCAATATGTTTAGAAAGTTTCTAAGTCTTATAAAAAGAAGAAATTTATAGTTGAATAATATAGTAGTTCATAAAAAAAATCTAGAGACGTATCATCTAATATTGAAAAAAGTATGAACAAGATAGTTGGAAAGAAGGATTTCCAATATATATATAAGAAGAATAACAAGGAAAGTGGTGATAAAAAGGATTCTTTAAAAGTTATATGTTATGAATATAAGAAAGTGGAGATATAAAACCAGATTTTCCTAAGATAAAAAGAAGAGATAAGAAGGAAATGAATTATGACAGGAATTCTAAGAAGTACTACAAGCATAGAAATATGAAGAGTCTAAAAGATTTTGATACTTGGATTACTAGTGGTGGAGATAGTTCATCTGATAATTTATTAGATAATGAAAGTTTAGGTCAGAAGAATATCATATTCTATGTAGAAATTATAAAGGTTAAAAAATGATTCATGGAAAAGGTAACAACTAAATCTCTAAAAAATCTCACTTTAATTGAAAATTATCCTAATAGTAATGATAAAAATAGTTCTACATCTTCTGATGAATAATATTATTCATCTAAAGAAAATAATTCATTACCTAGTTTGAATAGGTTTCTATAATTTCTAAATTACTAGAAATTAAGAATTGTAAAATTTCTAAAAAACTTGATATTTCTCAATTGAATATTGTGAAAGAAAATTCAAGGATATATAATATTACTATGGAAATATCACATCTTTCAAAATAGTTAGATAAAACTACTTTTTTAAAAATGATATTTATAAATAACTAGAGAAATCTAATTTTGATAAAACTATTTTGTAAAATGAATTATTAAAGCTTAGTTCGAATGCATATTCTACCGAGGATAAGAATCTAAATGTAAAACTAAACTCATAAATATCTATTTTGAAAAAGTTTTTGTCAAATTTTACCATTGGTAAAGAAAATTTTGATAATATTTATAATCAATTTAGACCTCATAAAGATGTATCTAGAGTGCGTTTTACTAATAGAATGCTATTTTTCAAAATAATTACTTTGTTATGAAAAGTGATACATTTTGAAATGAGTGTAAAAGTGGTTGGAACTGGAAGAATAGATTTTATTTAAATAAAGTTCAATAATTAGGATTTCATAAGGCTTATTTTTCAAAATAATTGACATTTTCTAAATATAGAAAAGTTTCACAAATATGGATTCCTAGAATTTTACTTTTAAATAATACTGGGGCCATGAAAATGTGGGTTCCAAAAATATAATTTTTTTTTCAAGAAGATAATAAATGTACCAATAATAATAAAATTTGGTACATGGATAGTGGTTTTTCCAAACATATAACTAACAATAGGAGTTTCTTTAAAAATATTATAAAAATAAAAGCTGGAAAAGTTACCTTTAATAAAAATTCTCATGGAGGAATCATCAAAATAGATAACATTGTTATTCTTGGAAAAGATTTAACTTCAAATGTGTTATTTGTTTTAGGTATTAAGAAAAATATTATTAACATAAGTCAATAATTTGATGAGGGATATCTTGTGAACTTCAAGAATAAAAAATGTACTATTCATAATTCTAAAGATGAATTTATTATTTCTTCCATTCAGTATGAGAATGTTTACATACAAAACCTAGGAGGCCTTAAGATCCAAGATCTAACTTGTCCTAGTGAAATGGAAGATCAATCTTGGTTTTATCATATAATATTATGACACTGTATTGTTAGAACATTATCTAAAATATTTAAGAAAGGAAAATTTAAAGATATACTATAATTTAAGTTTGATACTTCAAAATTTTGTAATCCTTGTCAATTAGAAAAAAAACATAAGTAAAGTTTTAAACCTATTAGTGAGGTCTTAAATTATTATGTTTTATAGTTAGTGCACTTGTAATATTTTGTTCCTACACAAATTGGGAATATTAGTGGAAAATACTATGTGTAAGTTTTGGTTGATGATTATACTAGATATACTTGGGTCTATTTTATATCAAATAAGTTCAAAACATTTTTTTTAATTTAAAAATTTTATATCCCGAGTTAGAAATAAGAAAAATATCTCCTTGATAACTATTTATACTCATCATGGTGGAGAATTTATAAATTCTTATTTTGAAACTTTTTGTAGTAAAAAAGGTTTTACACATAACTTTTAAGCACCTATAACTCCACAATAAAATGGTGTAGTTGAAAGAAGAAATAAAATTCTTCCTGTTATTATTAGAACCATACTGATTGAATAATCAGTTGCTACTTTTTTAGAAAAATTAGCCATTACTTCTTGTTATACTATACATCAAGTTTTAATAATACTTTTTATTACTAAAACTCCTTCTAAGTTTTAAACCATAAGGAAACCAAAACTTTATTACTTAAAAAGTTTTATATTCAAAGCATTAATTTTGAATACTAAATATAACTTATATAAGTTTGCACTAAAATTTGATGAAGGAATATTTTTAGGGTATTCTATAAATAGTGAATCATATAGAGTTTCTAATAAAAATACTAGTACTGTTGATGAAACAATATATGCTAAATTTGATGAAATTGATCCTTTTGTATTCAAAAAACTTTAACCCACATCTTTAGATGGTATTTCTAAAACTAATTTCAACCTATGTTATAATGTTATTCTCATGAGATAACAACTAAAGAAATTATTTATGAAGTTATACCTCAAGAATAATTTAAAAAAGTTGTGTAAGAATTTTTTTTTGTAAATCTATGTAATCATTTGATCCTTAAGAATCATCCCAGTGATAATATCATTGGTGATGCAAATCAACCAGTTATAATTAGAAGTTATTTAAGAAATGAAATTGAACATTTTTCATTTTTAACATAATTTGAAACTAAGACTCCTGATGAGTATTTAGGTTATGAAGATTGTATAAAAGAAATTCAAGATGAACTCAATGAATTTTGTAGGAATCAAGTTTTGAATTTTGTTAAACGACCTAAGTATACTTATATAAATGGAGTAAATTGGGTTTCTATGAATAAATGTGATAAAAGTGGAATAATAGTTATAAATAAATATATACTTGTTTCCAAGGTATATAATAAAAAATATGAAATATATTATGAAGAAACTTATTCTCTCGTATAAATAATTGAATTTTTTCATATACTTCTAGTATATACAATAGTTTTAAATTTCAAACTATTTCAAATGAATGTGAAGTGTGCATTCCTTAACTGATATGTTCAAGAGGAATTTTATGTGAACCAAATCCCTATTTTTGATAATAAAAAATATAAAAAACTAGTTTTAAACTTACTAAGTGACTTTATGTACTTAAATAATCTCCTAGAGCTTAGTACGATAGGTTAACTAGATTTTTTACATAACAATTTTTTAAGGGAGATGCAGATCCAACTATTTTTATAAAATAAGTCTCTAAAAACATCATCACTATTCATATGTATGTCAATGATAATATATTTGGTCAACTAAAAAATATTTAATATATTTCTTTACAAATTTATGAAATATGCATTTAAAATGAACATGGTGGGATAAGTTACATATTTTCTAGGTTTTCAAATTTCTCAAAAACCAGAAGGAAATTTTATAACTCAATCTAAGTATATAAAATATATTCTTAATAAATTAATATATGAAAATAATAAAAGTAGTAGCACTCCTATAGAAATACCAAATACATTATATATTGATGATGTTGAGAAACCAATTGATCAAAAGATTTTAGAGGAATGCACAAAAGTTTACTATATATAATAGTTATTCATTCATATTTGATGTTTTCTATATTTTTATGTGCAAGATATCAAGAAAATAAAAAATCATCCCATATTAAAAATATTAAATGAATTTTTCATTATATAAATGGAACTATGAATTTAGGCATATTTTACTCTTTTGGAAATGATATTGAATTTAAAAGGTTTTTGGATACTGACTTTAGTGGTTGAAAAATGGATAGAAAAATTACATATGAAACTTTTCATTTCTTAGGATAAGATTTAGTGTTTTGGTATTTCTAGAAAAAACACTCAGTAGCACTTTCTACAACTGAAGTTGAATATGTGGTAGCTAGACGTTGTTATTCTAAAGTGTCATGGATTCAACACAAACTCACAAACTATGGATTGAGTCTTAGTAAAACTCAAATATTGTGTGATAAGACGAGTTCCATTACTTTAAATAAAAACCTAGAACATCACTCATTAGAAAATCACATAGATATAAGACACCATTTACTCCGGGATCACACACAAAGAGAAGATATTATTTTAAAATTTATCATAATGCAAGAAAAACTTGCTGATATTTTTACTAAAAACCTTAGTTTTGATAGATTTAAATATATTAAACAGAATATATGAATGGTCACTATCAAATGATCATTCATATCTATTATTTTTACCAATATCCTATATTTAATAAACTCCTTTTTAAAGAGGGATTTCATTTTTGTGGTTTTCTAAATGCTTTTTTTTCTAAAAATTTAAATTTTTACTATTTTTTTGGATTTATTATTTTTCTAGTTCTTCTGATTCACCATTTTTTTAGTTTTTAAAAAAATTCAGTTTTAATAAAAACATTAGTTATCCTAAAATATTTAATTTTCTTAAAATGTAAGTATTACTAAAAGTTTTTTTCTAAATATTTTTTTTTAAAAATAAGAATAGTTTACGAGAATGTTGTTTTCATAAAAGTCATATATTTACTCCAAAAGGTAATATTTAATATTCAATATTTACTATTTATGATTTAAATATTTTTTTGTTTATATTTTGATTAAGTTGTTTATATTTTATAAAATTTCAATTTTTTTTAACAAATATTAATGTTTTAACTTCTGGAAAATTTCTTAGTATGATAGTAGTTTTCAAAAACATTAAGTGTTCAGAATTTTTTTTAATTCTTTTCAAATAAATTCTCAACTTTCAGATCATATTTTAATTTAAATATGATCTTTTATATTTGAAGAATTTGAATCATCACCATTTTCCAATAAATAAACTAGTGGGTCTCCATGTCCCACATTAGTTTTCAGAATGGTTGAAGAATCTCAATTCTTATATTCTTTCTCATTTTGATTATTTTACATTCATCAAATCAAATATTTCTTCATCCAATGAGGATTATTCAGTTAGTTTAGTTTCCAATATGTCGACTCCAGATGAAATAAAAAACTGAGAAGTGGTGAAAGAAAGATTAATAAAAAATAAATGGTATAACAAAACAAATTATTTTTGAAAGAGATAATACTTTTTTAGGGTTTGTAAAAGGTTTATGTTAAAATGGAATATTTAAATATTTACTATACAACTATTGTTAAATAATTTTATTCTTACATTTAATTTATTAAGGAAGATGATTTGGAAGTTTTAGTCTTTAATATTTTCAGTGTTAAGTGAAAGCTGAACATCCAAGAAGTATTAGACTTGGCTGAAGTCCCATTAGATGGTGAAGCTTATATCATTAAACATAAGCTACTAGAGAAGTTGGGTAGTTTTGAAAATGTAAAGGATGAATCTTCTTTATTTCCATATTTTTAGAAAGTTTTAAAAAGTATTTCATTTAAAACCAAATGTAAGGGTAGTTTCTTTATGAATACAAGGATATTTATTCTATTCCATTTGTTTCTAATATTTAATATTGTAGAAAAAATATTCTGAAGAGGTTATATGTATTCGAGAAATAGGAAGCATTAAATTATATGATAGAGATAATTTTACAAAATGAATCAAAATTTAAGGCTTTTAAAATAGATTGAAAATTAAAAATAAGATTCAAAAAAATTATTATATGGATGAAAGATAAAATGTGATATTTGGTTGTTCATGATACCCAAATGGCCCGAAGGCCTTCTTTTTTTATTTATTTTTGATAACCCCACTTTCAAGGGATGAAGGGTAACCATTACAAGGCCTGTAGGCTTATATATTACATTTCCCATAGGCTTGGAGACATTACAGGACCCATAGATCTTAAGGAAATCATACAGACTATGAATAATTGAAACCACCCCTCCCTAACATCTGCATCGTGATCATCTCTCCACCTTTTCATGGATTTCCGGCTAGATGTCCTGTGTAGAGATGCACCAATCTGATATCGATGGAAATTCAATACCCTCTCATTCTTCTAAATTCATTAGCCCTACTCTAGGTAATGGGACCTACTCTTGAATCCTCCTTTGAAGCTGGTTCCTTGTAGAATTTGTCTATTCATCTGCATATCAGGTGGCCCCAAAGGCCTTGAGGTGGCCCAAATGCCTTGAGGTGTTCCAAAAGACTTATTGACTAGAAGTCCTAGGTATCCCGAAGGCCTTAATGACTCCAAGCCCAAACCAGTGGCCCAAGGTGAATAGTTCCGTCTACTACAGTACCAAAAAATACCTACTACAATACCTACTACAATACATGCTGTGATACCAAAATTATGCCTCCTCTTAGTTTCGAACATTGGTCTTTTGGATGCAGTTAGAGAGACCACACCAACTGGGCTGAGGCTCATTTCCATGAAAAAATTGATATGTTTTAAAAGACTACTTTGGAAATGACAAATTATTTACAAAAAGTTATCTTCAAATTTTGATAAAAATATAGAGCTGGTTGAACATTTCAGGTCTTTATCAAAATCCCAACATTAGAACATATTGTATTTGAAGAAAAAAAATTCATGAAGAAGAAGTTACAGAATTGTAATATGAGGGTTCCAAGAACAAGTCATTGAAATAATAAATGAACAAGATTAAGATATAAGTTTGGATAGTTGAAGTTTTGGAAGAAAGGCTTGTGAACCTAGATATAAATGAACAATAATCTAATAAGAATCAATAGGAGTTAAATAAAATTAATTTCATTTTAAGGAAGATGAAGAAGAAATAATGATTTTTCTTTCTAAACTCTTACTTTTGTTGTAATATTCAAACTACTTTATGAATGAATGAAATATTTAATGTTATTACATTCATATATTTGATTGATTTCACTACTGGAAAGGAGGTCTATCCCCACGGTTTTATAAACCGTGGGGATAAGCCTTCTTTGTTTATCAATACCCACGGTTTTTTTAGAACCGTGGGTATTCAATCCACAATTTCACCCCCCCCCATCAGGATCTTCTCACTCCATCTCGCGCCCCCCCTCCTCCTCACTCTCGTGCTCCCCCGCTCGAACCCTAGCTTCCAGACCTCCGCCTCCGGCCCTCTCCCCCCCTCCCCGACCACTGCCTCTCGGCTATCCGGCCTCCGCCTCCCAGCCCTCTACTCCCCTCTCCGACCTCCGCCTCCTGGCCATCCGACCACCGGTACCCGGCCATCTCATCCCCACTCCGGACTCCACATCCACTCCTGACCTCGACCTCCTGGCTTTCATTTCCACCTCAACATCTCAGCCTCCACCTCCCTTCCTCCAGATCCAGCGACGTGCCCCTTCCCCTTGTAGGATCCCTCTCCTCCGGCAACGTCCCGACCGATTCATTGCATTTAGGTTTGTAATTTTTCTCCTTGATTTTTTATTCTTTTTAAACTAATCACCGATTCTTATATAAAATTCCTCAGCAAGTTGACTACACACTTTCTGTGAGCTGATTTTCATTGAATAAGTGGCTGATTTTTATTTCCCCTAGTCATTTCACTTCAATTTCCATCATTTTGCTAGAATTTATTGTATTTTTTTTATAGATGTCATTCTGCTTAGGGTATAGACAAATTTATCCAAAGATTCAAAATTATTTTTGACCAATTATGGTTGATAGAGTGGGAAATAAATCAACCCAGCTAACTGTACTATGTAAATTTCTAATAACTTCTTGTCCAAATGTTCAAAATTCCTTAAATGTTCACTTAGAATCTCTATGAATGATTTTCCTATGGATTTATTGGGTTCATTATTTTCATCATGTAAGATTCATATTTATCATTTTTATTATTTAACAAATATTATTACTGGTCATAAAACTAATTAAAACATTAGTTTCTATCCTTAGGATACAAGATCTCCCTAATTAGTACCATGTCTATCTATTATTGTGGCCTTATCCTTTCATATACATAGGTTTTATCTTGGTTTGACATATACCAACATTCTTCATATGTGTATCCATAAATGTTTTAAAATTTACAAAGTATTTGAAGATTTTAAAATATTTTCTTCAATGATAATTCATTCTTGTTCTCAAATGATGATCATAGTCTTTGATATTTGAAGAAACCTGTTTGGTTTCAAGAACTACAACCATAGAAACATATTGAAGACAAAAATCATTGGAGATAAAATTCTCTTTTACTGGACAACCCACACTCTGGGAGTTTTATAGGAGGAGATTAATCATCGAAGGAATAGTTTTCTGGCACTGCTCCCAGAACCTTATAAAATTTCATTGCAGGCCTAGATTTAGATTTGGAATGCCACTGAGATCTAGTCTGAACACAATTCCAAAGACAGAGATGATGATGAGTTGAAGAGTGTCTATTGGAAACCAAAGTCTTCAGAGTATAAGGTTTCTTGTTCAATGGAGAAGGAACTGAGGAGTTATCATCCAAATTAGAGGACGAGGAACTTGTGACAGGAGTGCAAGCTTGAAAAATATTAATAGAAGAGTCACCCAGGTCCAACTCCTTGACAATTAATTTTCTTTTGAATACTCGGGAAACATGTCTTCTTCTCTAGTTAAAGATCTTAATATATTTTGACTATTATATCTCTTAAATAAAATGAATTTTTAGTTCCCTCAAATTTTATTCACATCAATTGTTTCATATTTTCTTTGAGAATGGTACTTACTCCTTCCTTTCATAATGAATATATTGTTTTTTCAGGAACTATGCTTGGGGTATGAATTAATTATATGAATAAAAATTTTCCTATATTAATTCACATTGTGTACACTGTTTTGTTGATAATATAACCTTGTGAAGACCTCTACTTCACACATTGTATACATGAATCACACCTTCACTTCCCACACATTATGTCCAGATTAATGCACATAGCATGCAAGGCCCCCCTCATCCTTCTTGATTCATAAACTATATCTCCCATCAACTTTTACTATTTAACTTTTCATTATTTTTCAAAATACACTTCCACTTCAAACACTCAATACATGTGTCTCAAAAATTGCTACATGTACAATTTTTATTTTAGGAGCCAGTGAGTTGAGAGCCTTAATATATATCTCATAAATCTACTATCAACTTTGTTATAAATGGATAATTTGATCAATGATAGTATCTATTAACAATAGTGATTTATTTTATCCTTTTATCAGTAAAAATATGTTTAACCATGAATGTCAAAAATCATTAAGAAATATACCATTTAAGATCCAAATCCTAATTTTCTACATACATGCATATATGATCATGTGTTTTCCTCAATAATAACTCCTCATCACACAAAAACCTCACAATGTTTCATGATTCATGGTCACTCACTCTTCAACCCTGAAACCTATACTTTCATTTATTATACATGATTACACAATAACTACAAAAAAAATTCATCCCTATGCATTCACCTTTCATACACTTCTTAAAACTTGGTTCATTATATACTATTCTTGTGTACTTACATTTCCGTTTCGGTGGTTTGAGTACTGGACACCACTAGGTGCATGCATAGTGCCTTTTGTTCTGTATGTTTTTTATATGTCTCTTGAGCACAATTATCCTCATGTCATGCATGTTTATATATACTAAAGATGGGTGAATTCTTCCTACATGTCACCCACCCATGCTTCCTTGTCACCCTAAATTATGCATTCCTCCATCCAAAATAATTTATGGTTTGTTTTAAAATAAAGAATAAATTCTAAACCTGTTCGGTTTTACACAGTTATTATGATAGGGACTTTGATGACTTAAATGATTTGGTTATGTATTTATGTTAAAACAGTGTTCAACTTCAGTCATTCAAAACCACTGGAAGATTTTTATCACCCTTTCAGTCATGTCAAGTTCAATTTATCTAAGCCCCTTATTTTCCTTCAAATTACAGTTGAATAGATACTATAAACTGGAGGGAAAAAGTCATTTAAAACACTTTATTATAGGATATAAATTTTTGGCAATTAGTTCAAGAAGTCCTTGGTTTTAATCAAGTTGTATATGCTTTAATTTATTGTGACAATACCTATGTCATAATGTTGTTTAAAAATCATGTCTCAATTGAAATACTAGGTAGCAGGATGCTAACATTTTTACAAAGGTTTGAGGTCAGATTCTGTCAATATGCTAAGAATGATAGTGGGATTGTTCACTTTCAGCACAATTTAAAATTACACAGATTTTAGTAATATCAGTTGGAGAGACTTTAAAATTAATGATTTTTATTATTTTTTCTGTTGTTTACTTAGTTTTAGGTATACAATTCTGAAAAGATTGGATTTCCCATTTAACCAGTGGGTATGAAGTCTTGATTATACATATTTTCTCACTGAACAGGAAAGAGGTGAACTGCCAACCCATTTTTCAAACTCAATTTGATAATTAGTAGCCTAAATATGCACGTGCTCAATATCACATGAAAGTTCTAAATGGAGTTATAATACAAGATTTTCAGTTAACCATTAATTAGTGGTTTAACTAATTTCATTAGTTTGTATAGGCACAAATAATTCATTTTCAATGCATGGTTACTGTGAATCCGGTGCAACGCCCCTCCGAAAATCAAATTGTAGATGGTGTGCTCCTGTCATATTACCTCTAATGCCACCATAATAAATCCTTTTCAAATGATGATGTCTGCAAGTCAACCCCTCTCAACATCCACTTCATGTGGTATAACTGGTAAGAAACAATTCAATACCACTTCTTTTTGTACTATTTATTTAGGTCTCATGTATTAACTTTTAGATGTCATGAACTATTTTTAACAATGGTTTCTAACTTATGTGCATTTTTAATACAGTTTCATACCATTTTTTGTCTGAGATTTTGACGTTGACGGTGAACTTTGGGTAAATTTGCGATTGACACCATATGAACCTTGGGTTGGGGTTTTTTCATGGGCCTTTTCCCCCTTCCTAAGATAAAATTACTATTAGAAATGGTTCGTTCATTCAAACAAATGGGTAGGAATAGTGAAGTTCAGATAATTTTTCTCTATCAATTATATTCATGGTGACTTCCCATTCAATTTTATAAACATCATATCTACATTATTTATGATCATGTCCAATGGATATTGTTTTTTGACTAATACAAATTACATAGAATGTACTTATATCTTCTTATTTTTAGACAAAAACTGATATCTTTTTATTCTTTTCTTTCATGCTTATGGTGGATGCCTTTAGAAAGATCATCAATTCCTGTTCATTCCATGTAAGTAAGCTTCATCATTGATCATAGTAGATATCTTTGATTCATTTTGGGGAGGCTCTTTCGGGCTTTATTGTTGCTACTTGAAGTAGCTAAAGAAGTATCTTCAAAGCAGATTGAGCGATGTGATTGAGAATAAGGTCGACACTTCAGTCGCTACCTATCTATTTCTATTTAGACTGTTTGAAAATTTCTGTTAATTGGGATGAATGAACATAACGTAGACATATATGTTTCCCTCCAATGGTTACAATGGTTCCATATTTGATAGTTGAAGTTGAAACATATATGTTTTCCTTTGGTGACTGACAAGGGTTCCCAATCTGTTTCAAAATTTTCCTTTTAGTGGTTACAAGGTTTCCAGATATGACAGATAATTTGCTAAAACCTGTCTCTTTTTGGTTATTTTCTAATTTGTATTATAGTGAGTAGTTAATCAGTTTTTTTACTGCTTTTTTGGTATATGGTTTACTCTAATGGTCTTTTATTTTAACTTATGTCAAAATTCTCCTTTCTGTTTTCCTCATCTCCCTTCTTATGCTTCTCTTTAGTATTATATTTTTTGTGTTCTCTTCATATGCAGTTAAATTTTTAACTAATTCCTGCATAAAATCCCAGTGAATCTTAAATTACCTTCAATTGCACTACAACCCAAAAAAATACTAGAGCATGTATTTTATATCTTTTCTTCATGGTTACAATTCTATTTTGCTGATTTGGAACCAATTTTTACAGGGTGTTAAGAGAGGATAAACTCACATTATGTGGCTTTTATATTATGAGTTGGTTCCTACTGACAGTATGCAGCTCTGTTTGATACATTATTCTACTACATCTTCTAGGAAAGTAGTGTTTCATGTACTTTTTGAAATTTATATTTGTTTTAAATATTGTCTTTTTTATTTTCCTACAGTACTATCTCCAAGGGGGATATGATTTGGTCACATTCGACAACCTGTTGAAGCAAGCCAACCTAGACCTTTATCTCAGAATCATGCCTTATGTCTACACCGAGTGGAATTTGGGGTATTTTTACAATTTTTTAGTATGTAAAACATATTAAGAACCATCAATTCTAAAATTTTATGTAAAAAAAGTTTTTCATGTTATCTTCGGATTACTGTGATTTCTGCTATCTATAATCTATACATTTTTTGACAAACATGTTTAACATTACTATCATATAAAAATGGTAAACATTTCTTCTGATTGGTGTGTTTTTTGACATACATGTTTAAAATTCTTGAGTAGGTAGGTAATTTTTACAGATTACAAATCAATTACCCACAATATGTTCTATTTTACAGATTACAAAGGCTTTCTTCTGATTTGGGTCCATTTTGTGCTATGTTTCAGTTCAGTTCATTTGTCGAGTCCATGTTGAGTTCTGTTTCTGTTTAGTTCACAAGTTGGGTGCATTTTGTGTTCTGTTTCATTTTAGTTCATGAAACTTTCCTTTCATCCATAAATTTTGTGTTCTGTTTCATTTTGTGTTCTGTTTCATTTTAGTTCATGAAACTGTCCTTTCATCCATACATTTATTCTCCAAAAATCAATTACCCACAATATGTCCTTTCATGCAGGGAGATTCAGGGGGAGGGCTGGGCAGTGGGGAGGGAGGGGGAGGGGCTGGGCAGGGAAAGGGCTGGGAAGGGGGGGCGGGGGAGGGGGGCTAGGTAGGGGGAGGGCTGGGCAGGGGGGGAGGGCTGGGCAGTGGGGAGGGAGGGGGAGGGGCTGGGCATGGGGGAGGGGGAGGGGGGCTGGGCAGGGAAAGGGCTGGGAAGGGGGAGAGGGGGAGGGGGAAAGGGAGGGGGGCTAGGTAGGGGGAGGGATGGGCAGGGGGGGAGGGCTGGGCAGTGGGGAGGGAGGGGGAGGGGCTGGGCATGGGGGGAGGGGGAGGGGTGGGCAGGTGGAGGGGTGGGCAGGGGGGAGGGGGAGGGCTGGGCAGGGGGGGAGGGTGAGGGCTGACCAAAACTGAACTAGACCTATGTTTTTTAGTCAAGTTGATTTGATGAGGTCCTCTAATTTCCATTGTAAGTGTATTTCCCTTTTCAGTTTCTGTTACTTTACTATTGCAACTCTTGTTAAAGGAAGCTTTAACATACTCTAGCTATTCCTGGGAACCTCTTTTCTACCATAATCCCGTATAAATTTTCAAGAGTACCCAGAAAGGCCAAGAAATCCCCTTACCTCTTCAACATTCCATGACACTCACCAACTCACCACATATTCCAACTTATTTGGGTCCATGGAGACATCCTCTTCTGGAATCACATGCACCAAATACTCCACCATCCTCCTCCCAAAAGAATATTTCTTTTTGTTGGCATACAACATATTGTTTTTCATTAATTGTAGCAGCTGTGGCAAAATTTCCTGGTGTTCCTCCCATCCTCTTGTAAAGAAGTATATCATCAAAAAACACTAAGACTTCCTCAACATTTATCAGAAAATATTGTTCATTATTGCTTGGAAGGTTGCTGATGCATTATCAATCCAAATGGATTGACCACATTCATAGCACCCCTCGCGAGTCTTGAACGCTGTCTTTCCAATTTTCTCTGACCTCATTCGAACATGATGAAGCCCTGACTTCAAATCCAGCTTAGTGAAATAAGTCTCTCCAAGCAACTCAACCATTAATTCCTCTATTACAAGAATTGGATACCTATTTGGTAATGTTATTCTGTTCAAGGCCTGAAAGTAAACACACATCTTCCACCCCCCATCTTATTATCAGGTTTGAGTATGAGCTGTTACTGTGCTTGATAAATCTTAACCCCACTAGCTCCTGTACTGGATTCTTAATCCCGTTCTTCATATGGAAAACATGCATGTATGACCTAATGTTTATAGGTTCTACCCCGTCTTTCAGATTAATGACATGGTCGGTTTCCCTCCTTAGAGGCAACCTTCTAGGAGAATCAAACACTGTACAGTGTCGCTCTAACACCTTTTGTAATTGTTTCTGTTGGATAAGGTTCAGTTGCGCTTCATTATCACCTCCCTCCCATGCCGCTGTCCACTGAATTTCTTGCGGTTTCCTCCCCTTTCCCAGGTATTCTTGCAAGGCCCTAGGTCAACTCTGTGGAGTTCTAACTCCCTGCAATGCCACATGCTTTCCTTCCCAAAAAAATTTCACTATCATGCCCTTTCAATTGGTTATTATGCACCCAGGGTATCAACAGTTGAACTTTTGTAGGGAATGGGAATATACACCCATTCTACAGTTAGGGTAAGAATGTGAGTCTTCCTATGTTTTTTAGTCAAGATGATTTGACGAGGTCCTCTAATTTCCATTGTATTTTCATGTTGGGATTGATATACCAGAGTAGGTATTTTCATATTATTGTTGATTTTTGATATATCTGAATTGCAGGATTGTGAATTGCAGGATTGTGAATTGCAGGATTGCAGATTCTGTAGGTGCAGAACGGTAGGGAGGTGGAGCTGCAGTTACTCCACCTGGGGAACAAGTCTATACCCACGGTTTTCCAAACCGTGGGTACATGTCGGGAGTTTTAATTCAGTATACCCATGGTTTGAAAACCGTGGGTATACATGGGGAGATTTAAATCAGTATACCCATGGTTTGAAAACCGTGGGTATAGATGTCTATACCTATGGTTTGTTAAACCGTGGGTAATGTGAATTTTTCTACATCTATACCCACGGTTCTATGAAAACCGTGGGTATAGCCGTATTGCGACGGCACTGCAGCCGGCGGTTCTCGAAACCGTGGGTATATCCTATACCCACGGTTTCAAGGGCTATACCCACGGTTTAAAACCGTGGGTATAGGTGCTATTTCCAGTAGTGTCTTTTTCCAAAATTGGTTGGATGAATATTATTTATATATTTTATTTTATATGAATGGTTATCCTTTATAAATTGTTTTCTATAATTTTTATTACAAACATTTCAAGCAGTTTCCACCTCCCTCATTATTTTATAAAAATACTAAAGGGGGAGAAGTTTTGTGAGAAGTAATTTGTGGGGAAGTATTTGAATAAGTTATTTTAGGGAGAACATCTTATTTAGGGGGAGTTTTCTTTTAACAAGATATCTTATCTCTTTATTCTTAATATAGTTTCTTTAACTATAAGGGAGTCATAAAGAAAGGGGGAGATAAAGGTTAAGGGATATATGTTTTCAAAAGAATAATGGACTATAAGTTTTTTCAATGTTATTTTCTTTCTTTAAGTGTCATTTTTTTGTTCTTTTCAAAAAGTGATATATTATTGATTTGAAAGTTTACTTTCTACCCTTTCTATACTTGGATTTTAAAATCAAAACACACTTTTAAAAAGATGTTTTAATAACTTTATTCTTTCTAATTTTCAGAATGTTTTCTTTTGAAAAAAATTATTCTACCGAACATAGAAATAATTCTTAACTAAATGAATATAAACTTTCCATACAAGTCTGATACATCACACTGAAAAAGTCTAGTCCATCAAATTGAAAGAATTATTTGGTCCATCAGATTAACAAAAGTCTAGTATATCGATATGACTATATATAATCTATCAGTATGATGATATCTAGTCTATCATTATGAATATATCTAATTTATTGGTACGACCATATAAAATATACAGGTGTGATGATATTTAGTCTATTAGTGTGTAGTTTTTTAATCTATCATAGTAGCATGTTTTATTCCATCGAAATACGAAGTTTATAATTAGAGTTAGAATTATTACTACTTTTCATAATAAATTATAACAGAATTGTAATGATGATATCAAAAAAAATTAGATAGAGTTGTATTTTCTGAGCTATCAAGTGAATATCATCTGAGGCCATTTTAACTAACTTTGAGATTCATAGAGAATATGACTATTAGAGGGATTCTTATAAATAAGACTGCATTTGATGATATGGGAGATGATTCATTTGCAACTCAACATGTATGAATACTTATCTCCTTAAACACATCGTTATTACAATTTATAATATTTTGGAGAGTTTTTGTTCTAAGGAATCTATTGTAAGGATTATAAATTCCTTATAACATTTTTTCTTTTTAATCACTTGTTTCAACTGATGTTTTGATTGAGGAATTCTAGGGTTATGAATACTGTTGATATCGATCAAGCTAATCGAGGACTTCTAGGGTATTGGAAGATAGAGTTGATATTGATATTTAAATCAAGGGATTCTTGGGTATTGGAAGGCATAGGTTATAATAATATTCGAATCTATGGATTTACTGGTGAGGAAAGATAGACCTTATGGTTAGGTTGAATATCATAAATATCTTAAGTCCAGATTTCTGACTTCCTTAACTCTTAAGGTTAAAGAGTACAAATATTTTATAAATATTTGTTTAATTCATTATTACTTTATTATAAGTTTTTATTTTACTTGTTTTATCAAGTTTTTATTCCCCTATGTATTTATATTAGAAAGTTTGTTTTTAATAAGATTTTATAATATCTGTTTTATCAAACTATCTGTAATATTGATTAGTTACTCAGATTTATTGGAAGAATTATTAGTCGGATTCACATACTTTATTCATTAGACAATTTCTAAGTCCAATCACTATAAAAAACAAGGTTTGTGTTTTATGTTAGTTTAATTTTTTGAACTAAAATTCACCCCCACTTGTATCCATTTTATACTCTTTAGATCTAACACCATTATGCTCCTGTTATTTTTAAACAATCGTTGATATCTCCCTTATTTACCCTTATTGAGAATCTGAGCTCACCCTTTCTTATGTTTCCTTTCCCTAGGTTATGAAGAAAGTTTTTTAATGAGGGTATGTATAAGAAGAGTACCATGTAGGAAGATCTTTGTGGGAGATGTTTAAGATCCTTTATAAAATATATTTATTATGTATCTAGCCTCCAATTACATTAAACCTTTATGGTTTTGGTGTGTATGGTAATATTATTTAACGAATATTCATCTATTAAGATGTAATATCTATGTATGAAAAGTATGAGTCAATCTAGGTCCCTTTCATCCTAGACCAAAGGATCCCTATTCTGTACCAAATCATTTCCTATGCCAGTATGTACCTGGGTCTACACCCTATTTGCAACATCTCGTGTCATCAATTATAAATAGTCCTAGAAATACTCCCCCATGAAGGATTACAGGATTTAAGCCCTGGCCATATACAAAATTATGAGGTGACTTTACCACTTAGGAAAGTACTCAACTAAAAACCATACACAATATTCATATTTTATAAATAATTTTAAAATATGAATATTTAAAAGGAATTAAAAAAAATAATTATTTTATTTATTTATATAAAATGAAGTAAATATTTATGAACAATTTATAAATAAAAAGGTATAAAATTTTATAATTCATTATGCACATTCCATAGTCAGATAAATAAAAATGCTTTATATTTATACCCTAATACAAACTCCTTAATATTATTCTTTATATGAATTTTATTTTAAATATATGATATTTCATGAAATATAAAAATTTTATATTTAAATTTCTATTATATAAACATTTTACAAAATATAAATTTCACATATTCAATGTTATTTAAAACTTCAATCAAATCATTTATCAAAACTCTTTTGAAACGATTTAAATAATTTCTAAATAAGGAACTTTTAATTTTAATGATTCAAATTAAACATTTATAACATTTCACAAATTTTTAAATATAAGCACATTGTATTTTGTTTTATTTTTTAATTTATAAAATATTTATAAATTATACTTATAATTTCCATAGAAAAAATTTATATCTAAATTAAAACTCATTCCATATAATTTTGAAAATGTATGTTAATATTAACCCTTAATATTATAGAATATTTTTTAATTAATATTTCATAAACATTTAATTAATTAATTATAAACACTTAATAAATAATTAATTTATTAAAACCTTTATAAATTAATAAATATAACAAAATACATTTTTGATAATTTATAAAAAAAATATAAAAAATTTATAAATTATATAATTTAATTTATAATTGAATTAAAAGGAAAAAAGTTTCTTCAAAAATATTTTTAATCATATCTAATGAATCATCGATTATGATAGATAGGCTATAACACTTAAACTTTTTAAGCGATATTAGTTATATTTTACAACTGATACCCCATCATCACTTACAATAAGAAACATAGGTTATGGTATTATACTCCAAGGAAAAAGGTAAGTACTCTTACATATTGGGTTACCTTTACATATTAAGGGAAAAGAACCTTACATATCATATCATATTTTATGATTCAAATAAATATCATAAAACTAATATGATGCCATGTTTTTGATTCTATGACACAGTTCTATCATCATATATAATATTCTATATTTGTATACTATAACCAATACCAAACTAAGGGTTTTTCACTAAGTCGTGGGCTATGATATCCCATATCGTAAGATGCGACTCACTAAAGAAGAATTTGATTATTTGTCTTATTTGACGATAGAGAATATGATAAACATTACATTTACAAACACCTTCATTTTTAAAATGATTTCATAAATCAAAGATCATGGACTGAATCTGATAACAATAAAAGGTTTCTTAGGAGTGATTAATTAATATTAAAAGCACTATATGAATAAATAGAAACCGTGAAACTCAAGAAAACTATTCCATTGAAACCACAATATAATGAAAATGGAAATGAATAATGTGTACCTTACATCGTAGAATACCACTATTCTATCATTAATTTTGTGTTTAATGAAGAACACAAAGGAAAAAATGAAAGGTTCTTACCTCAATGGTGTATCTATTGGTTGTACCAAATCACCAAAATGCTTTAGGTAAGACCATCCTATCCTTCATGATATTCTAGTATCTTAGAAGAAAAGAAGGAAGTAATAAGAGAGCTTTGGGAGGGGAGGAGAGAGTTATGATCAAAGGCTATTTGAGAATCACACACATAGACTCATAGCCCAAAATTATTTATATAAGATACTAGGATACTCCTTGATACATGAATTTACTCATAAGTTTCACAAATGTATGATTAATGACTTCAATTACAAATTTTTTAACCCTCAACCAATAACTCACCCATTCATTTCATCTTATAAAATAAATTCACTAGAATAAATAAACTAGTTAGAGGTGGTTTTTTAAAAAACATGATGGTTTTAACCACCATGTTTTCCAAAGCATCTAATTAATCAGTGGTGGTTATTTTGATAATTATGGAAGTTCAGTGGAACCACTGCCACCCATATTTAGAGAAAGTTTTTCAGTCATTGATAAAATAAACATAATCGGTTTTTTAAAATTTCAGGTAAAATTTTAGAGGTTAAAACCACCATGAATAATATATGCGGCATTATTTTTGAAAAAAATTTCCTTATCAAGTGATAATTATAACTTATATTAATTGTTTTTGGTGGTTTAGTATCATTTAGCAACACTTTTTTAGTAACTTTTATATGTTGCTTGTGCGGTATCATATTTAAGGTCATTAATATCAGATTTGTTTTTTAATTAGTGGTGGTTTAAAATGAAAGATAAAAAAAATACTAAATATATATACATTAAGAGATCATCAACACATACAAAAAATTATCCAAATCCTTCACAAGTATTATATGTAAGTTTTAGTGATAAATAAATCTGACAAAAATTTGGATATGGCATCAACTTTTCTCTCCTATATCTTTCTGGATACCTCTAGTTGACACATGATCTTGATTTTTATATTGGCTAACAAATTTTGTTTCTCTATTGGTTTTATTAAATAAAATTAAGAATACAAATTAGGTTTAATTTGATAGTATTTAAAAAAATATTTACAATAATTATTATAATAATGTAAACATATAAAAATAAATGTAAAAGATTTAGTACCCTTGTATCTTATCACATTAGGGACTCAATGTTTATAGGAATGTCCCCAGTCATGCCCGAAAATAACATACCCAATACACTCCCCATCACTGAAATATGATCATCTCAAGCTATCCATTATTTCTCCTACTCCTATACTATGTTATCAAGAATCAAAATTTTATTTTGTGATTTTAAGGGATTGAGAACAGTAAGATTACCCGAACCTATAGGAGGAGGTATCACAATGAATGAAGAAGAGATCCTCCCAAAGACTCATGAGGGGGATGGTCTAGAACCCAACCCTCAAACACCACCAACATTTTCCTTACCTAAAACATAGGCAATAATATAACTGTGGGAGACTAATGATCACTGTAAAAGATTTACATCCCATAACTCTTTAATTTTTTTATTCAAATAGTTTTTTTAACAAAATATATTTCCTTAAGAAAAACAAACTATGATTTAGATTTTTTTTCTATAATTTTTGAAGTAGGATCAATTACATAATTCCCATCAAATTTCTTATGAACATTGAACCAAAACACAATCATACCTACCTCATGCCCAACTTATTTCTCCTATACGATCAAAGAAAAAAATGAAAAATATAAATATTAAAGTAATTAAAATAAAATAAAATAATATTTAATAAATAGCTAAAAAATTATATTATTTAAATTTATCCTCAAAATTTTTTTATAAATAGCTATCCATGGGATAACTTATTTCTCCCTCTTTGATGATTTTTTTAAAATATTCCTAATTTTTTTAATATGAATAAAAAATGAATTATTAAAAAAAAGGTCAATTTGGAAAGAAAATATCAAATACCTTATGTGACTCAGAATGATGCATATAAAAAAGGACTTCCACTGATCTCGAGGTATTCCTTCAGGTAACTTTTCATATATTTTATGGACACTCAAGGAGGTGTCATTAAACTCACACCACAACATGTACTTAAATTACTTCCATTTTTCCCCAAACTTTTGAAAATATATTGAAGCATGACTACATAATGTACATAAAAATGGAAAATCATATATATATATTAGGTATACAAAATAATTATGATGAAATTTGATAGTAATATTCGATAATAAATCTATAAATTTTAATTTTGACTTAATTTCAATTGTTTATAGAAAATATCATTCTTCCAATTAGCACGCATATGCCTTTAGTCATGATAAGTGATGGGAAGGAATGTTTTCTCACATGTTAACTATCCCATGATATTCCCTTATAAGCTTTCAACATCATATATAGGCACCCCAGACATGCCAAATGGAATAGTTACTTTTAAATTTCTCAGCCTCTAAATATCAAATTTATTCATGTTATTTTATTTATTATTATTATTATCTAAATCTATTCAATAAATATATTCAAAAATTAGTATATAAATTTAATAAATTATTTTTTTTCATATTAATAATTATATACTAATAATGGAAACCCTATAATACCCTCATGATGGTAACCTTGGAACCATATACTTAGCTAATGACTGATCCTCAACTGATCCATCGATCCCTCTAATATATATAGAGAATAAGGTGATTCACTGAAAGTAAGAAGCTTGACTAATAAATATGAGAGCATTTCAAATGACATAAAATGATGGAAATGGGAGATAACTGAAAATAGGGAGCATACCTGATGTATGCGGGATCATGTAAGTTGATTCATCTTACATCATAAGAGATATGGATGATCGACCAATACCTTCAAATTATTTTTTTCATATTATTACTACATATATAAAGAATTTAAAATAGCTTATAACATGATATACAATATAAAAAAAGTTATTAAAAAGTTTTGTACATAGATTTATTAAATCCATATATTCTAACTAAACAAATAAAATATAAGTTAAAGTACTAAACATACAATTTATTAATTCATAAATAACCATATTGTTATCATAGTCCACTATTAACATGATTTTATCATCTCCACCCTCCCTTTCAAGACCAACTATTTAAATATCTTCATGGATAGATAAATCAATCTCTTATTGTTGGTGAGATTTGATGCCACAAAAAATTATTCAACTTTATCATCCATATCATAAAAGTATATTGGTTTGAAATGTACTAAAACACTCCACCCCTCATCAACCCCATAATCCAAATAATATACAATATTATCTTGTGAGGAAAAAATATACAAATGATGTCCTTAATCCTTATCAGTATCAATCTACCAAGATAAATTAACATAAGTAAATTTTAATGAATCTTCCCTCATTACCCTAAAAATATTGACCCACTTTCATTTGAATAACAAAATTGAAAATTTTCCATGATAATTTAAATCAACTTCTTATAGTATTCCAAGTATATGAATTTTATGAAGATACAACTATTATATATTTTCATACCTTCTTTGCATAAAAGTTTACAAAACTTAAAAATATCAATATTATAGGCCTCAAATATACTACACTTATTGAAAGCTCATCAAGTAAAATATTTCAAATCATCTAACACTCTATATTTATTATTAACATTCATGATCTACATGTATAAATATAAAATATTATTAGTTATAAAAGATAATAATATCAATATTTTATGAATATGAAATTGATTATGATATTACATGACTTGAAAAACATTCAATAAAGATTTTGTTAACATTTTATTATTATATATTTCTCATTTCATGCTTGAATTTAGAGTTGTATATTTGTTTTCATCTTCAATTATTCAATGAAAGGACATAACATATCACTATTGATTAAAAAATATATATGTTCTTGTATAAACTCTATTTTTTTCAATAAAACTAATGATAATTTCCAAACTTGGCGACCCAACATTTGAATGTTTTCAGATTTACTATAATATTTCATTTTATTTTTATTATCATTAACATATCCAACTCAATTTAATCATGTATCAATATTATCTGAATACCTTAAATAATATGTGATATACTCTTATTCCATATAACCTTTATCAATAATTCCATTTGGTTGAGCTTTGTTTTTTCACAAAATACTTCAAATAACATAGATACCTAATGAAATAATGTAACATAGAAAAATTAACCACATATGAAATTATTTTTAAAATTTTAATGTATTAGTCATAAAAAAGGATGATTATAATACCTATCTATGGGATACATCCATCAATAACATTTAAACCCTCCCACTTTAACTTCCATGATCAAATGAATAGTTATATGAATCATCATAGTGAAACAATATTGTGTAAATATTATCTAAAAATAATTTTTTTTCATTATAATTATTTCTTGAAAAATCTTTAGCTCAATAGGGTTTAAAATTTTCACATAAGGATTTTTGAATAATTTGAAAAAATTAATTACAACTACTGTTATTTTATCAGTTAACAATTTACAAAATGATAAAGGTAGAAATTTCTCCATCAAAATATGAAAGTCATGGATTTTAAGTCCACGTAACTTATAATGTTTCAAGTCAATACATATTGAAATTTTACTTGAATATCCATTAGGTACTTTCACATTTTTCATTTTTCTAAGGAAAATATATTTTTATTGATTTTTTAATGAAAAAACCAGTACAAGATAATTTTTATTATCATTTTCCCATAAATCATGATTTATACCCATTTCTTCTAAGTCCTTAAGATAATTAATATGATATCTTTATTTTCCATGAACATTAAATATTGTAAAAACCAAATTATTACATACAATTTATTTAAATGTCCACAACTTTAATATTATGATGTAACAATTTAAATTACCAATAAGGAAGTTTGAAAAAAATACTATGTTTATTCCATTATTGGGTGAAACCTGTATATGATGAATTTTGATCTCTATTCCCTAAAATATTCAACTAATACTATTTCCCAAATTGTGCATCAATAATTGAAAATTGTGATATTATTTCTAAACATGATAAAAATTTGGGTGGTAACCTCAACTCATTTTTTCTATCTAATCATGATTTTTAAACCGATATATATGAGATGAATCTAAGAATCTATGATGACACATAAAAAACCAATTTATGCTATATAATAATTTTATTATATCGAATTAAATGTTACAAACTAGTCAGGCTTGACTAGTATAAGTTATCCAACCAGACAAGTTTCTAAATCCATGAAAAGAACTAATCTTATACATTAAAGTAGCATAAATTTGAACATTTTGGCTATCGATGCATCATATATATCCAAAAAATTATCCCACAACTCTTTAAATTATTCAATAAGAGACTAAAGATATAAATTGATTTCTTTTAGAATCAGTTTCTTTCCTGGAATGATCATTGAGGTAATGAAAAAAGTATGTTGCATAAATATCCATCATGGTAGATTGTAAGGGATCTAAATAACTATCCTTATGATATAAGTTGTAATTAGAGTCCCAAATGGATAAAATATGATAGTTGAAAATCCAAAATTCACACTACTAAATCTTAAGATAAATTTGGATATAAAGAATCAAAGGATTTCCATGAATTCAAATCTATTGGGTGACGTATAAACCCATCATTGTTGTTTTATATAGTATACCACTTCATTTTCTCTTCCATTTTATAATACATGAACAATATTTTTGATCTTTTCTTAATTTAAAGTAATGTAAAATATTTTTAGTAGTTTTATTTCAATTATTATTCATATTATATTCATTCAAAATTTCATCACGATTCTCTGATTTCTATCTATAAGTATAGAATATTCTACACTCTTCTATATCTAAATATTCTCCCCGATACAACATATAGTCATTGGGTCATGCATTCATCTTTTTATAATTGAGTCTCATTTTTTTAAAAACTTTATTCATCTTATAAAATTATTGAGGGATCTTATCTTGAAAAAATGAATCATGTATTAAATTCTATATCATCGACAATACTTTATATATAATTCCACATAAGCATTTGATATGGTAAAACTTTAGTAAAATGGATAATTTTAATATTTGATACATCCTTTATAAAACTCCATATTTTTATCTTCAATTAATTTATAAATCTCATTTTATTTTTTTGTTACCTTATATCCTGTATTAATATCTATAAGATTAGAAAGTGGGTTTGCTGATATGTCACAATATTAATCATTCTATACAGTGTGGAAGACATTGTTAATCAGGTGCTAAATATCATTCTCTACTATTAGGGTAATAGGTTGTTCATTTTGACAATGGTTACACATTTCAGTTTTTATAATTTCCAATTCTACATGCAAAATCCAGCTCACATATCTCGCATGAAATTATTTCAATATCAAGTGCTCATAAACTTCATAA
The DNA here is from genome assembly GCA_963277665.1 of Viscum album. Lineage (NCBI taxonomy): Eukaryota > Viridiplantae > Streptophyta > Magnoliopsida > Santalales > Viscaceae > Viscum > Viscum album. Next base: position 1,010,375,110 of record OY728135.1, read on the forward strand.
CTTTTCAACCATCATTTGAACTTAAAATCAGGATATAAAATTTTTATTATTCCATATACAGATCAAATTTCAATTGAAAAATATAAAAACTCCTCCAACCCATTAATATATTGAGATTTATTTTGGGGTAAATAGATCCAACTTTTATCCATTTTCATAATATCTTGTTAAGAATAATACAAAAGTTTTATATTATAAAGAAACATTAATATAAAAAAATTATTATTTATAAAATTTGATTGAGAATAATTCAGTAGACATAATTATGCTATAAAATATGTATTATTAATTGAAAGAAAATAAAAAATTTAAAAAGTTTTTTATACAAACTAACTACTATAATAATTTTTTTATTGAAAATAACTTAAACATTAAATATAATTTAATATGTATAAGGTCACTTGATCTGGAAGCATTTATAAATTTCATGCCTTGATCAACACATAATTTTTCTTTATAAATTAATATATATTTATCATAATTATGAGGTAATTAATAATAAATGATATTTGAGTGTTTCAACTCCAATATTTATTTTTACATGTCTATATATGTGGTTCAAGGAGAGAGAATGATAAAAATAAAGTGGAGAGAGATTTATATCCATGAACTAAAGTGATTATTAAATAAAATACCTCTAATATTTTTATATTTAAATAAAAAATAATAGTTTTCAAAAAATATTTATTTATGTGGTCACTTTATATGAGTGAAGATAACCGAAACATGTCCATTCACACACACAAACACACAAAACCAGAATATGTATTACCAAATTTTAATTTGTATTTTCATCGAGTAGATATAAAAAATATGATTCATATGTCTTAAGAGATATTCTTCTGAATTTGTTTTTCAAAAAACTATAATTTTTTACATAAAATTTAAAATTATATATTCATTTAATATGTTATATCTTAAATGTAGTTAAAATATACATGCAAAAGTTCAAATAGATTTAAAATTATAACCCATTTAAGTAATTTGTTGAAAATATGCATGGAGAGTCCTAATTTTTTCAATATATAGAGAACTATTCCCCCACACAGTATATAAAACGTTTAAAATAGTTTTATATTGAGCGATAATTTCAATTAAAATGTCAAAAATAATAATATTTAATAGTTTTTTGAAACATCTTGGTTTTCATTCCATGAAGTTGGTCGCCTAAAAAACAAAAGATGATGTCATATTGTATCCAATATAATATTAAAATTTAAGTCTTATTCTATCCAACATAACATTAATTCTAAGAATAATATTGGTTAAACTATACTTATTGATTGGAAATTAGAAGAATTTCTTATAAAAAATAGATTATAGATTTTGAAACAACGATCCTAAATAATTTTTATTGCATACAATGATTGGAAATATAAAAAATAGGTTATATACATATTTTAATCTATATAAACTAAATAAAAATCAATTTTTAAGCATAAATAGTATTATATACATATATTAAAAATTAAAAAGCGTTGGTTTTACCTAAATACTACTATTGAAAGTAGGGGATTTCTTCTTTATAGGTTAACCATAATAGGATGATGTCAAGGTTGGGAGGATTCACTAGAGTCTCACCATGAGGACTCCGTGTAAGGAGGTATCACTGAAGGGTCACAAGTAGATGATATAAAGGAGAGTAGGAGGCATCATATTCTCTTTATATAGACACTATTCAAGGATGAGTCACCAGAGGGGATTATACACTAGAGGGGAGGAGTCACCTTGAGAGAGAATAAAAATTTGGGAATCATGTGAGAAAGGAGGAAGAAATATGTATAAATTCTTTATCATATATGATCAATATTAGTGATAGTTTAAAAAAATCATCATTATATACAAATTTGATGGTGCTTTTTAAAAAACCACTATTAATAAGTTATTAGCGGTGATAAATTTTAAAATGAAACTAATAAATTATTAGTTATTCAGATTTCACTGATTAGCGGTGGTTCAATGAAACCACCACTGATAAACCACCACCAATATGTAAATTTATTATAGTGTTAGTTAATGATAACAAAACATATAAGAGATTCAATACCTTATGACGAGTCAAATAATTTATAAATATATCATACCTTAGATTCATGACACTATGATTAAGGTAAACTTATATGAAATCTACATATCATAAAATAAAATTTGTGTAAATACTTAAAAAGTAATCCATTTATCATATTTTTTTTCATACCATATGATATACCATATCATACAATATGATATACCATATCATACAATATGATATACCATATCATACAATATGATATACCATATCATAAAATATGATATAACATGGATTTAGGGAATATCCCCTTTATTTATAACGACCCAACCCAAATATTCTCCTAACACGGATTGGACCACCACATGCCCTAGGTATGTTCCCTAAGTAACTAAGTTTAGAAAATATCACCAATAATATAAGTAAATTTTTGGGTAATGATTTACCCTCATTTGGAGATAATCTGGGCCAATACAGGATTATACCAAAAATATGACATGATTTGACCTTATATGGGACATATTATAACCTATAACTTTTATGTTATATGAGAGGTAACTATGTAAGAAAAAATAGGATCCAGTAACAGAATCCCATAATTTAGTATAAAAATTATGAAAATAAAACATCTATATGTATATGGATAAGATATAAAATCTAAATCCAAAATACAACAATATACAGACCCAAAATACTAAAATTCAAACAAACTATGTGATATACCAATGATTCCTACTACCATTTCTATCCATCATCACTCCATAACCTAGTGGGATCCTTATATACTATTTTAGAACTATTATAGTCTTTAGATCATTCAAGTAGATATCTATGTAATTGATTATACATGAAATTCCACATGTGAAACTACAAGTGTGTCAAGGTTCACATGCATGGTGTGAGTATAAAGACTCAGTATGCATCACTAAGAGACCTAAAATCCCACAAACGTATATAATTAGGTTCTTGAATGTAAGTGTGTATATGGAATTTACATATATAATAATTTATTAGTTGAAAAAAAACCAAAAATTGTATACTAGATATCACATAATATATGAATCATAAAATATATAGACTCCTCTCACTCCAAAAAAAGGATTAATATTTAACCACAACTTCCACACTATTATAAATATCCATATTTTCTTCAAGACTAATCTTGTAATCCCATTTGAAAAAACAATAAATACTTTGCATGAGTTAAAATAACTCATGTATGGTCTAAACACACTTTAAAATACTAATCTTGGAAAGCTAAGAGGGAAATAATGGTCCAAACATAGTTTTCATGAGGGAAAATAAAGACACACACATGCACATGTTTGTATCTATATATAGGCATCCTCTATTATGAGGGAAAATAAACCATGTATTATAGGTACGTTTTTTTATATATAAATCCTAACATAAAATAGAATATATATACATATATATACATCATCATTTATCCTCATCCCTAGATCATGGACCATGTATAAGTCATTTACAACAATACTAATAATATATATTTACCTCATAGAATCCTAACACCCCTGCCATGGATACAAAAAAAAAATTCATAACATCCATAAAAAATAATAAAGTATACAATTTGGTATGCAATTTCATAATAATATAAGTAACATGAAAAAATAAACATTCCCAATAATAATTTAGGACATGTTTTCATATCAACATGACTATGAATGAATTCTTAACAAGGTATCATGTGATATCTGGATGGAAATATGAAACACATACATTGACCTGAAAAACAGTGAATCCACCCATATTAAAACCCATCATAATTAAACCTAACTAACACCTTGAAAATCAATCACCAAAGAAAATTTTCCAACTAAATTACATGATTCATTAATAAGATTCCATATCAAGTATCCCAAAAAAGATTTGTTCCCTTTCAATTCTCTATAACCAATCCATCCCCACAACCATCCCCTTTACCTCACCACCACTATTACATTTCACTCATTAGAATCTCCCAATATCTATACCCTAATAAAATATTACCTAACAACACTCATACTACTAATATCACACACCACCAAACCATGAAAACACTCATATCAATATGTATCACATAAAACAACCATAATTTAACCAATCCATTAAAAATATAATCCTAAGAAGAAACCAAATAAATGATGAGAATTATCAATCCTAAATGATACAAAACTACCAATATATGAATAATCAAGGATAACCATTATAAAATTTTAAGGACATGATAGACTATACATAGATAAATGCAAGAAAGAAAAATATAAAAGAAATATAATTAGGTAGATAACCTCGCCTAAAATACTTAATCTCAAAATGGTTTATCCTAAGTCACTTATAAGGATAATGTTTTAGACAAATTACTCCAAAATAATTTACTATCCGAACAACCAATATCATATAAAAAGAAATTTGAAATATCATACTATTTACTTTTAACAAATTATTAATGTAAGAAAAATTCTATTATTTTGAATAGAATAAATAATCATTTTCCAATATAATAAGACCAAAAATTACGCTGTCACCAATTAAACCTCTTAAAATAAGGTTAAGTGTTGTTTTTAAACTTATAATACATTTATTTTATCCTTGTAATGTAATGATTTTTCATTTTTATTTTATAAAAAAGTATTTTTGGGAAGCATACTTAACAATGAACAATATATAAAAGAAAACATAACTCCCGAATCAATCAAAAACTATGAAAGTAATAATATAAATAACTAGAGGTATTCAAGGTGACATAATTATAAACACCATCAATAAAATTTTATTTTAAAACAAAATAACAAATAATCATTTCACAAAATATTTTATAAATAATTAATTAAAAAATGATTTATTAATGAATTTTAAATCCAATTGACAACACATCAATGATTAAGAAAGACAACGAGAACAAAAATAATAACTCACAAATGTAGGCGATATTTCCATATAAAAATTTAATTAACATAACAAAATATTTATAAAACTTCCATTTATACTTCCAAAATAAACATTATTTTTTTGAAAATTATGTTACAGTAACATCATACGCATAACCCAATTAAATCAAAGGTAGTTGAGACCCGCCTTAATTACCAAGTAGTGATCTTTCAAAAATTATGTGACCATAAAGAATCTACCTAAAATTAATAAACTAATATAACTAAATAATTATATCAAAATACATAACTAAAACATCAGTAAAAAACTCCCAAAAGACTCCCACACCCTCATAAAAAAATCCCTAAATTCCTTAATCAATTAATTTATAAATATAACCCAAAATCCAAAAAATCCAAAAAATAATTCATTAAACTATGAAATTTTATTAAAACAACCATTAATGACATGTTATCCCTCTCCCCAATCCTCCTATAATAAAAATAAAGAAAATTCCTCTGGATGCCCAGGGATTTTACCATGTTAATGTAAAACCCGTTTTGTAATACTTAGCCTAAAAACAAAAAATTAGTGAATAATAGAGGAATATAGAATATGAGAAGAAAATGAAGAGATTTACCTCAATTTAGTGAGAAAAATATACCTCAAACAACATAGATCAAGAGAAAGAGGAGGAAAATAAAAGGTGGTATGTGGAAGGTGTTCTCTATCTATTCATGTGGACTTGAAAATAAAACTAGAAAGTGGTATTTAAAATATGAATAATAAAAAATAAAAAATTTCCCCTTAAAAAAATTTAATTGGGAACCATTGGGTAGTGAATGGATCTCTACTGGACACCCAGTGATAGTCTAATTGTCATTACCTTAGTAGTTTGATCATTGGGTACCTAGTGATCACCTTTATCCACCCCTTAAAAATTAAATTTCGAAAAACACAGAAAACATCACCTATGAGCTATCTTAATCATCTCAAAATCTCTAAATAACCACTTTAATATCTCTAAAACACTAAAAATGATATTTATATTAATCAAAATACAAAAAATTTAAATTTACCCAAAAAAATAAACCTAACCTAAATACCTAAAATATGAAAATGTTACATAATTTAAACAGTAATGACATGAGTTGTTACAGCCTCAATCATGCTACGTGATTGTCAGAAACTACTAACAAGTGACATGAGATAATAGTGAGAAAATGAGGAATGATTTTACCTAAATAATAATAAAAAATATATATCAATATAAATCTCTAAAAATAATAACCTTTTAAAAAATTCATATTAAAAATATGTTTGTTTTACTAATCCAATATATAAAGAAAATAAATATAAGACATCCTAATAGAAAATAAATAAAACTTATTATTGAGACACAAAATTATTTTTTATATCTCTAACATAGATCTATGGGTCACCATTGAAATATAAAAAATATCCACCTTTTATATATCATTACCAATCATATTTATATGTCCAACAAGGTGCACATTTAGGGTGTGGGTATAAACTCAATACGATTTCATAAATTATTCTAATATGCTTCTATGCATGGGAAACACAAACATATAAAACCAACTTATCAAGAAAATCATAACCATTTATTTAAAAATTTTACATTTTTCTAGAAATTCATAAATCAAAAACTATTTACAAAACAATTCATAAACCAAATTTTCTTCTTCAAAACCACATTTAAAAAAAATCATTGTTTTATCAATTTTTTTAAAAACTCTTTATTTCCCAAAATCCATTAAAAAATTCATGAAAATTAAATATTTCTCAACATCCAATGAAAAATCCTCATTTCATTACAACCAATGAAACCCCCCATTTCCCAAAAAATAATTCTTGATAAGGAATAATCCAAAAAATCAATACTATTTAAATACTTGGAATGAACTGTCTCTTTCCCATCTAGAATTGAATCATATTTCACCAATCCATGCATGTCACCACCTATTCACACAACCCAAAACCATCTATTTTACAATGAAAAGGAGAGGTGCGTCTACTTAAATCCATGGTCATATTTACAATTTTTGACCGTAACATACATTCTTTAAGTGTCTAATTTACCATGAATAAAACATTTAGGTTTCAAAAATGGTTCTCATAGGAAGTTAGGTTCACCTATATGCACACCCATGCAAGAATTTCCCAAAAAAATTGATCAAAATAGTTTATCCAAAATAACCCCTTCACAAGGTAATTTTCATAAAATATTATGTTTCATAAAAATTCTATATTCATTAAAACCACCATGAAAAAAAGGTCAACCATCAAGCATTCAAAAAATTAAAAAAAATCAAATGAAAAATTCCAAATTTCAATTTAAAAAATCTATGGACACAAAAATCCCTAATTTGAATAAAAAATATTTTATGTTAAAATAATTTTTTTTCACAAAAATAATTTCTTCACACAAATAATGAAATTGAAATAATTATTTTATTATATCCAATCAATAAATAATACTAAATTAACAAATCCTATAAAAGGTATAAAATCCACCTACCTAGACATATCATTTAAGAATTACCTAAATATAATGTTAGAAATATCAAAAGAGGATAAATATATCAAATACCTATCAAGATTAATGATAAATCAAGATCCAATACACTATATCCATAGAACAAATATCCACATGTTCAAATTCAATAAATAGAATGAGAGAGATCAAGAAAGATAAAGTGGATCAAGGTATTACCTAAGATTTAATGTGAATTCCTCAATCCAAATTCATGATATATTTTATATATTAAAAGAGACATAAAAAATAAACCTAGGACAATTAATGAAAAATTTAAGATGGTTTGCAGAAGAATAAATCAATTTAGAGAAGTTTTAGGTATCTATATAACTTAACCTGAACTGTATGATCTTTTGTTCGGAATTTGGTACCGTGTCGCAGATTTTTCATTCTCAAATGTCTCAAAATCCAGAATGAATAGATGAAATGAATAGTATTTGGGATCATGGAGGTGATAATGTATCTTCTACTACCTCCAAAACCATCTTACATTGTATGGTTACACGATCTTTGAGATTTTATAACTGACTCTGTAACCATGGTAAATCATCTCCTAACTTCTATTTGAAATCCAAATTCCCATGAAACTTGAAATTCAAGTTAAAAACCCCATTTTAAATCCAAATATGTAATAAAAATTCATTTTTGAGATCATTTTACACTATATTTCCCAAATTAAATCTAAAAAAACAATATAAATCTCTTAAAATATTATGGCTACATCCACTATTCAAAAAAAAAATGGAAAAACCAATACACATATCATTGATAAATACCATCATTAAAAAACTATGTTCATAGATTCCATATCTTAGTATCTCTCTCCGAAGTCTCTACTAGTACCAATTCATGCTATCTTGATAAATGCACTAAAGTAATATTCTATCCTTTGAGGATATTTATTCCATGGTCTACAATGTCAATAGGTCTCTCTATATATGATTCATTGGGTTTTAAATCATATATCTCCCATAAAAAGACATGATTTGGGTTTATTTATTACTTATTTATTTGAGAACCATAAAAAACTATGAACCATAGTATAACCTCATGGAAATTCCAATCAGTTATCTAATTTACCAATTCACTATATAATTTCAAAGGGGATAAAATATCATGATAATTGTTTCCATTTTTTCCCAAGACTTGGATATCTTAATCTAAGAGTCACATTTAAAAATACATGTTCTATATCATTAAATTTCATGGGTCATGATTAATGATTTATATAAAACCTTTTCTAACACTTAGATAATATTATGCACTTTTGAATCAATTTAATTGGATTTATTATCTATTGCACCAAAATAGGGGCACAAGATTTCTCTAATTAGACTCGTACCAACATAATTGAAACTAACATGGATTAACATATATTTTTTTCAAATGATTTCATATAGATCAATTATTGGAAAACACTCTTAGAATATTGGCTTAAAACCATGATTTTTTCCATTTTTTACCAAAATATACCCATAGGTAAGTTATAGCCACAATTTTCCAAATATTAGTGGTAGGTCAACCCTTTAGCCAAAATTTGAATAAAATATGAATGTATTTAAGATATATACATGGTTTAACCAAATTGTGGCTACAGTTTACAACTATAACCATTCTATAGCCTTGTTCTGATCAAACTATGGAGATAGGCTATGACTATAACCACCTATAGCTGTAGTTTGGCCAAATTGTGTCCATTATAACTTATGAACATGGTTTTATCAAATAGTTGTTATATGGTGACCTATAATAATAAAAATATCTATCAATAAGGTTAAAATTGGTTGCCTCTAGTATATTAAAATGGAACTTCAACCACATGTCTAAATACCATTTTATGCATGTATATATATATATAAACACTCATAAAACATAAATATAAATGAGTAGATATAATTTATGTATTACATATACATAATTTATTCATATATATATATGCACACACACATAAATATTTAAATTTATATGTATATAAATATATAGACATTTTCACACATGAACACAAACACGTATTTATACATATATATATATATAATATACCTAAGTTATATAAACACTTTTATATTTTTAAGATATATATAATATATATATATATATAAATTTATATATTTAAACATTCAAGTATTTATAATTTAAATAGTATTTTTTTTGAATTATACTATCAAATTTGAATTGAAATTAAAATTTTAAACACACACACACACAATGTATCTTAGTTTAATTATTGAAATACATCTATTATAAGCTGGTGGTTAGGGGTTCAAAAGTATTCAACATATATTATTTTTTTATTATAGGATATCTATGAACACAACTTTTAAACCATTACTTTAGGTATATCCATGGTCACAATTTGACTAAACCATGGCTACAGGGAAACTTACATAAATCCATAGAATTAAACACCTATATGACTACAATTTTTCAAATCGTGGATATAGGTTCTAGAACCATTCAAATAGGTAAAAGGACCTATATTGATGGAACTAATGACCATATTTTTTCAAACTATTACTATAGTTTATCTTTGACCAATATCCATGGTTTTTAAACTATAACCATGATTTTAAACCATGTCTATAACCTCATATTGTAGTAGTGTAACTATTATTATAAAAAACTCTACCAAAGAAATATGGCCTGATCAAGATATCCCAAAATCTATCAAACATGATTAAAGAATATATTCTAAAATTTTGATAACATGCTCCTTATTTCAATCCATTTAATGGTGATATGTCATACTCATCTTCAAATTCATTCCCATAGCATTAAAGAGTCCCTTATATAATTTAGATGTAAATTATGGTTCTATATATGAAAATATTTACTTTTCAATCATATGAATTATAAAAACTTCCTTCACATAAAGATTACCAAATCCATTAATTAAAAATGCCTCTCATATAGGAAATAAATTCAACAATTTTTTTAGTTAATATACACAAACACCATCATGATTTTGTGGTGATCTCAATAAACCGATTACAAAATCCATAAAAAATATCACATTTTTATTATGGAATAAGAAAAAGATGCAACAAACATATCAATCATTGATTCTCTACCTTGTTAGAAAACCAAAAAATGAGAAAAAAATTCAATGACATCCTTATTCATACCTAACTGTTAGAATTGAAATTTGATTTCATGATATTTCTTCATAGATATAGAACTCACTAATCAAATTGAATGGGGAAATTTTTTAAAAATATTACTCCTTTTATATAAAAGAATCACCATTAATTATTTAAAATAAATAACTAAATCTAGTGTAACTGAAAATACATTGATGTTATTCCCACCATTTAGGTCATCAAATATCCCCCTACATTCCAAATCAAGAAACTTTCTCTCTATTGCTTTGTTTTTTCAACATAGACCACACATTTAGGCTAGATATAACCACACCATCAATTTTATCCTCTATTTTTATGTGAAATTCTTATGATAATCCCATAAACTGTCATTACTCCCTATATCCCTTCACTACATTAGTTGGAGTTTTCTTACTTAAATCATTTCCACCATATTTCATTTCCTTGGTTCATATATATTCTCAAAATCAAATGTTTAAAGTAATTTTACCTACATATGAATCTATATGTTAAGGCCACGCTGTGATAAAATATACTTCAAACTCTTTTGATATGTATACAATATTAAATTTTCAGCAAAATGTTAATGTCTAAAACACTTCAAATCATGAATACCAACTTTTAATTCTAATTCATGTAGAGGTTAATTATTCTCATGGGGATTAAACTACCCAAACCTATATACTATGACCTTAGTTCCTTATATCATAATATTTTATAATAATAATCAAGATATTTTACATTATAATTCATAACCAACTCTTTATTTAGTGGGAATTGAAATTGGAGATAAAGTGAGTCTATTATTCAATTCCCCAAATAACTTATAATATTTCACATTATATTCAAACTAATATCCCTTCAAATTAAAGGTTTTCATGGGAGAAGTTAATTAAAACAAACATAAATTAACCTCTTATAACATCCTTTAAGACTCATAAAACTTCATATTTCAAATACACTCTTTGATATCTCCCAAGACATTATCCCCTTAACACTTTCATGATCAATACAAATTTATTTTAAAAAAAGACATAGAAAAGAAAAATTACCTCCTTAATAAAAAAAATAACATATATAAAATTTAGTATACAACTTATGGTCATGAATAATCTCTATCATGATTTCCATATATATACCACTATGAAAGTATCTAGATATTTATCGAAATATTTATTCATTAATTCCATGAATAACTGGAGTTCATTTTTATTTTAAAATTATAATAAAAAACTTTTATTGAAAATATCTACATAAAGAATCTATTTTTTAATTCTCTAGTTACTTTACACTTACCTAGTGATATTAAGACTGAAGGTTGATATTTGAAAACCAATGAGTACCCTTTTAATGGTAAAAAAAATTATCAATTATATGTGAGGGATATTTATTTTTCACCTTTACTTAGTTTAACTTCCGATAATAAATATATATCCTTATGTTATAGTCATCCATTTTAAAAAATAAAATAAATGTCTCAAATGGAAAAGCACTCGATAATATGAATCTCTTCTACCCAATGTCATCCAATTATACCTTCAAGTATCATAGTTCCATTGGTAACATTTGATAATATGGAAGTTAAATAGGGTTCACATATGACACTATTTCAGTAGAAAATTTCATATCCCTACTCAATGATAATCTATAAAAATACACTAAAAAAACATCTAGATTATTCTCCACCACTCTTGGAAAAGGTGGTTGATATTTTAATTTACTAAAGTGATATAGATCTAAAATCACTAGCCATTGGACTTACCATATTTATATGAATATACCATTCTCCCTTGAACAAGAAGATAAGTTCTATAAAGAGAATTTGTCTATAACATTCTATTTGAGCATGTATCTACTCAACCAATCCATGCTAATAATCAATTCATACATTTTCATCTAATGTACAATGAAGTCCAATGATATTTCCCTAGTTATAATCATAATAAATAAAGATAAAAATTTAAACCCACTATTAATACTTTCACCTAGTGGAGTTTCAATTATCATTGAACATGGTATAAACTCTATGTTTGATCCCAATTAATTAACCAATTATATAGAGATAAATTAATGGGATGCTCTAGTTTCAGATAAAGCATAAATAATCATATCAGAGATTAGAATGGGGCTTCTCACCATAGAAGGTACCACATCATTCTCAACCCTACTTGATTCCTACTCAACTAAGAATAATCTCCACCTACTATTCTGACCTCTCCTCCTCATGAATCCTCCCAACTCTTCCATTAGTCCCCAACTCACATTTCCTAAAACAATCAGTATGTATACTTAATCCTTATACTAGGTTGGATGTACTATCACTAATAATCTATCATAAATGATTGTAAAACTTCTTTAGGTGGACCAAATTCTCACACTAGAAATATATATGAGCGGGGATGAACACTTTGATTTCATGTGTTCAAATATACCACACTTGAAATAGTCTATAAAACATTTTCATCGAGAAAGATAATAATATGAATCTGGTAGTTTTCATATGAATTAATTTTTATATCTCTTATAACCATTAAATGAATTTATTACCTAACTTGGATGTGGAAGAAAAGTTCCTTTCTTTTATGCACATTCTATCTCTACCTCTGTTTTGACCTCCATACTAACCACCTCCATTTATATAGGTATTTTTATAGGACAATCCTCGATTGTGTCTCTGATCATAATCATATGTTGAACCTCCATGTGTTAATATTATATTTTATCACCAAATTTGGTACATACTATAAATACTCAACAAATTTTTACGATACTCCATTATAAATATATTTACTTTCTCAAAATATATATGTTCCTGAAATATATCAAATTTTAATTTATTTATGGAATATTAATCATTAAATATATTTTAGGAGCCCTTTATTTCAATATCCTTATTCTATCCTTCTTCCATGATAGACTCTCACCACTTCCTAATTAGTCATTCCCGCAGATAAAATACAAAATAGACATTTTAGGTATTAGTTTTTTAAAAAAACCAGAAGATATGGTAGTTATTTTACATCCCATATTTTTTCTTCTTTAGTCTAAAATCACTCAAAATTATGATGAATTATTCTTTGAAACTATGAGGTTCTATAGGATAAATCCATAGTACTTCTCACCATCTTCCACCTAAAATTATTTTAGAGAGAATAATTTTATATCAAATAAAAGATCTCATTAAAAACCACATACTCTCTTAATCATTCAATATAAAAAAATATATTATACACTATATCTATGTGTCTTATTATATTTTTTCCCTTGGATACTTCCTTTCAAAAATTATTTGTCAAAAAATTCAAAAAATCTTCACAATATATATTTAAATATATATTTTGAAAAAAATCATCAAGTCATTAGAAATTTATTTTCATGCAAGAAAATCCTTTCTTTAAAACCATGTATAAGTTATCCAATTTTTACCATTCCTAGCATGATTCCTGAACTATTTCCTATTCCTACCCTTAATGGGTTAACATGGCATTAATAAAAATCTTATGAGGCCATCACTAACTTCCCTTTCTACCCAAAATTATTGGTAACTAAAAGTCTTTTATAAAAAGTTATATATATAAGTTTATAAGTGTATTTTGAGTTCTGAACATCCTTTTTTCCATGACCACCAAAATTATCATAGATTGATTTAAAAATCTCCCTTTGATACAATTTTGTAAAACCCTTACCCAGGAGATCGAGCCACGAGATCAATGTAAAGTTGAAACATGACCTCAAGTGTGATCCTTGATTACCATAGGTTGCTCTTAATTAACTAAGGATAATAATAAATAATTTCTGAATGATTTTACATAAAAATATAAACAAAAATATCCATGTGAATGTAAAATATACTTAAAAATATTTTTTTAAAACATCACAATATAAATATATATTTTTTACAAATCCAACATCTAAAGAAAGTAAACAAGACACATGCCAACACAAAATAAATAAACCCAACCTCTAAGCCACCAATTACTTAATCATATCTTCAATGTGGTTTCAACACTCAAAATGATATCCAATAAATAATAAGAATAATGAATGACCAAAATAAGAAATTTTAGTGCACAAGGAAAGATTCTCATGTAATTTAAGTTCCACAATACCATTTTTAGATCATTGAGAAAAGAAAATTTATGTGAGTATGTAAATTTTCCATGAATCTATAAATTGATGTTCTGAACAACATTGATGTTATATATGTGTGAAAAAGTTCCAATATCTGCTCATTTTCATGGGTTAGAGGCCTAAAAATGTCATTCTACTTTCTATTTCAAGGGTTTATACTTTGGATTTCTTATTTCATAGAAGTTAAATCTCTTAACATGTCGAACCAAAACTTCTATGTTTCCTCACACAATCCAATAAACCACCATAGACTCTTATATATTTGAATTTTATAGTAATTAACTCATTAAATACCTTAAAATTATTTTCTAGAATTTGAGATGTCATCACAAAACCCACTTTTATAAAGAACACTTGTCATGAAAAGGCACAATGTCTCTCACAAGTCAAAGTTTCATGGAACCCTAAAGTATCAAGAAACAATGTTATTCCCACATATTTAATTCCTATCCCATGAGACCAAATTTAGTGAGATTTGAAAAAAAGTTGGACCCAAATCCACCCAACTTAGATTAACTCATGAAAGATCTATATGCGAAACCAGAATTGTAGCCTTCTGAGAAGCACTCATGTAAGACTCACATGTATCCTTACAACTCTACAGAAATAACCAGGCCTCCTTTTAAGTGTAAGTCCCAACCATATCCTCATTTATGATATAACCCCTTTTCCACTCAATGATTCATGTCTCTAAGTAGGCCTCATACTGAGTGTAAGCCCCATAACCTACAACTGCAAGAGTCAAATTCCAATTTAAAGTAGTAACAAATCATCCTAATGAATAATCCACAGTCCATTACTTTTTGTCATCCATTTCACAACATAAGCATCCTTATTTCATGAAGTTAAACTGTATGGATCTGTACTATCACATGATATTAAAATGTTCAAATCAAACTACATGATTTTTTATTCTCATTTCAATAGGATACACAGGACACATCTTTGAGGTTCAATTCCAATATCATTATTATCATATCCATCTCTCAAGATCTAGTGACCCTAAAACCTAACCACTTACTTGGGAGAAAAAAAATCCTCCTATAGTGCCTACCTATGAGGATTCATTTCATAGAGTTTTTCTATAAGAATATAAACCTAAGAATTCCCATAGGACTTTAAATCATGAGTGTCCCCATAGAATTTTAAACCATGAGAATCCCCACATGACTCTAAACCATGAATGTCCCCATTGATAAATATAAACGGTAAGAATCCCCATAGAAATCTAGAACACGAGACTCTCCATAGGAAATTAAAATATAAGAATCCACATAATAATATAAACCACTAGCTTCCCCATAGGACTATAATCCATGAGAATCCCCACATAACTCTAAATTATGATCATCCCCATAGGACTCTAAATCTTGAGCATCCCCATTGGACACTAAACTATGAGTAACCTTATGTGATGAGTATAAAAGAACCCTTTCTTTCCATATGGTATGAACATAATATTCCATATATAGTGATCTTAGAATGATAAACCCACCCGATGCGTAAAAAATATCATTCCTCATGAAAGAAGTATAGAGAACATTAAGTGATGAGCCTTGAATTACTTGTGCTATGAGCGCATAATTCCTTGTGTGATGAGTACCAAATGAATCATACGAAGATCTTGGGATGACTTATGTGACAAGAATAATATGAGTTATATGTTGAGTATAAGATACCTCATATAATAAACATATGATTCCTTATGTGGTTGTCATAATACACCTCAGGCGATGAACATGAGATGCCGTATGTGATGATCACAGGATGCCTTCATGGCTCAATATGAAGAATTTATAAAAACTTTATTACCATTATTTGAACTAAAAACACATAATTCACATAAATAAAGTGAATAAGATTCCCTCATTACTTTACATGATGAAGATAGAAGTGGAATCTTGATTCCTATATTCTCAACACACTCATCCTCCTAAACTAAAGGTTTTCCCCCTACCAAGAAAACAACTGATGTAATTAACTAATGTTCACATGAGGATTTCATTGGAAATAAGATTCATGATCAAATTATAAATTTATAATTGAGTCCTAGAATGGGAAAAAATTCTTATCAAATAGATATGTTCTCACCTCCCATCCTCTCATTTTGATCAAAGGTGCTATCATCATTACCCCAATTGTGAAAATCCATCCACCTTTGGAATGTGGGAAAGAAATACCTTGATCAAAATTATCCCAGTGCAATAAAATAAAATAGTATTATATTAAAGTGTTGGAAACAAGAGTGGTGAACTCACTATGAATCCTATATCCTCTAATAGAGAGAGGATGAGTAATGTTGGGCATCATTGGGAATCACTATCATAAATCACTTCCTCACAATCAGTTTCAACTCCTATAGAATTATAATCACTGGACATGATAGACAAGGTGTTTATACCACTACTAATAGGGGTGGAGGAATAAGGGGTAACTAAGATGATGTTAACACTTGAAGATTCCCGTACATAGTGATTCTGCACACATGCACCCAGGTGGAGACTACTATATTTCCCATGGATTTTTGGCATCATCATCCCTTTATCAAAAAATATTATACATTAGGATGTCACCAATTACCTTGTTCGCTACTATGAATAGGAGGGAATCATCCCTAATTAGAAGATGGCTTTAAAGTATCTTGATGCCATGAATCCATGTCGATGCCCTAAAAACAGAGATCTCATAGGGAGAAAGTTCCACCTATGACCAATGCTAATCGCTATGGGAGAATTTTCCTAGAACTTGATGATTCCATATACCCCTATTCTGAGGAGGTAGGGGACATCCAAGGTGTATAATATTTAGCTTCCATTCAGGATTAATTGTAGAGAGATCCATTTATTTGATGTCTCTGTCAGTGTAAGGCCACCCTGTTAGTGTCCAAAAATGTTGAGCATACTTCTGTTCTAGATCCCCTAGTATAGACTGCATGATCCCCACACTGGGGGATAACTGCTACTCCTGATTCACAAAAGGCCACTCTTATAGATCCCATAGTAACTATAAGATTCCATAACACCCCATTCTATCTCAAACACTATACAGTGAGACATCTATGATTTACTAGGATTGATAAACCAACCACCAACTTGGATTATTGGGTTAACTATCTTGGCCCCTAACATCACTCATATCCCTCACAAAGGTCCCATAATGATGAATAAATGTACCACCCTAATGGTACTTTATAGGTTAATATGACTGCCGGTTGTCACATAGGTCCTCCCCATAACCCAAGAATTTTAGAATCCCTCTTAATGATTCCAACCACCACAAAGGTATTATTTATGATTTAAATTCCAATAATCATAGATGGGATCAAGGTGAGGTGAACAAGATCACACTTTGTGAACTTATACAATGGAATTAGAAGGAACACAAGGACAATCAATATAAAATCACCCTTAATATTTTAGAATCCTAAATTATTGAGGATTATAAGGAGATGTTTATGCTTCCACCACCACATCCCATAGGGGTGAGTACCCAATATTTGAGGATGTTTATTTTGAGTATTGAGGTATATATAATCTTTAAGTCCCTCTACAAGTATTTGGGTGTGTAAGATATATTATTTTAATTTCATAGAATGTCTATGGGGCTATCCCTAATGTCATTAGTATCCTTCCCCTCTTCCTACACACTAGTGGTAGTAAAAAAAATTAAGATCCATCCCAATATTTTCTGATGATGACTAATGATCGGTAGATATATAAGAATATAATGAGTTCCCTCAAGATGAGGATGCTAAGTCCCCATCATATATGGAGATACTATTGAATCTTGATCCCTCTTATCAAGATAGATTCTCATCTCAGGGTAGTATGTTTCAGATGACAAAACTCCTAGATAGGGATTCACAATAAAGGATTTCCGTATCATTCCTTCATATGAATTCCTATAAACCTAGTATATAAGTCTCGAGTGACTAGGGAAATAACCATACTTATAAAAAAAATATTGAGGACAATAAAATTATATGATAATACCTAGAAATTTACCATATTTTTGTCATGTCATAGGAACATGTAGTCCTACACTTCTCTATATTAGATATTCTCACCAAAAACCATGAAATATAACTCTGATGGAATATATGGGTGATGCGTAACCACATCTAAAGACACCACCTAACCTATCTTGAAAGTTCTAAAAAACTTTAGTATAGCATCCCACATTTTTATAACATAAAAGTTCATTACATTACACAAAACTGAGGATCTTTAAGGTCTAGTGTCTTGGAAACCAGGAACATAATACATGAAAACAACATAAACCATTCTTCTTAAACACTTGAAAGGATTATCCTTAAGTTCATCATAGGTTCATTACTACATCTCATAACCTGGGGACATACATCAAAAGAAAGGGTGAGCAGAAGGCCCAGTAAGGGAAACAAGAGGAACATTTTACATGTGAACTTGAGATACTTCAATAAGGACATGAAAAGAACTTTAAGGCATGAGAAAGAAATCATGAGGCATTTCATAATAAAAATAACATTTTCCATAACTTGAATATGTGGCTACATCATTTAACATATACAATCATGAACATATCACCAAGGTCCATCCCCAAGGTGTCATTTGAAAATTACCAAGGTTATTCACCAAGGTATCGTGAAAATTGTAATCTCTAGTGGTTACATCATTACCCAATGCATTGGAGCGCTATCAGGGCGCACCATTAAATTTTCCTTTATTATCATGTGAGCCACATATATCATCATCAAACATTTCATAAATAACCCATATAGCATAAAATAAATGGGTTTCATTTCATAATCATAATGTTTTTAAAAACTGTTTTAAAGACATGATCTTTACGTCACTTTAAACCCACAGAAGGGAAAGTGGGTCTCATGTATGTAAATCCCAGAATTTAAAATAGAACATTTTGATATATATGTTAATACCCTTGTAGAAATAATAGCTTTGAGTATTCACTTTATAACATAAAATAATTTTGAGAAAAGAGAGAGGCATTTTGAGACGAAAATTCTGCAGCATAACGACTATGTTTCGGGTTTTAGAAAACATTGAAAAGAGAGAGGACATGGGTCACCCACTCATAAATGATCCATAAAACAGTAAGGGGATAGAATAAGAAGGATATATGGACATGGTAATGAAATTTGAAGGACATACCATTTGAAATGAAAAACATGGAAGGAAGACAAAAATTAGATTTCTCTTATGAAAATTCGGCAGCCTAACGGCGTCACTTAAACTTAAATAAAAAAGAATTGACAAGATCAAATAGGGTCTCTCATAATATGATCATAAGAGATAAGTATGATAGATATAGAGATCATACCCCAACATAATAAAAAGGAACTTGAAAGACTTGACATGAAAATCGAACTTGAAAAATGAGAAGGTTGAAAGAATCCCTTAAAAATTCGGCAGCCTAACGGCGTCACTTAAACATTCATAAAATGAAATGATGAGAGTAAGGGGGGATGTATCATCATATAAACATGAAAAGGGCAGTAAGAGGAATATAGAAGAACATCCTCTCACATAAGAACATGGAGCATAAAAGGAATGACATAAAAAGGATTACATGAAAAGAAAGAGAGAGGTCAGATCCCTTACCTTAAAATGTGACTCTTGAAACTCAAAGGTTTGGACCTTGAGGGCTTGGGGGCACCTTGGGAGGACTCCTTGGTAGGTAATGAGACTAGAACTTCGTTGGGGGAGAGTTGGGAGTGAAAAATAAAGGAGGAAAGGGTGGGTATGTATAGGGAAAGTGAGGGGACAAGGCAATAATGGCCAAGAGACACCTCACTAGTGGTTTTGGAAAAACCATGGGCTTGCCCATGGTATTTACCCATGGTATTGGCCACTTGGGACACCTCATACCTTATATTACTATTCATAATTCGACCATATTGAATATATACTTAATACATCATTTAATGATGTCATTAAACACCCATAACTTAAAAACTATATTTTCACTATTCATCAAAAATCCAACTTTCTCAGAATAATCCCAAAATTTCACCTTAACCAAATATCAATGCTTTGATTTAAAAAATGAAATCCATTTTATAAAAATAATTTTCTAAATATTTTTAATTTAATTTTTAAATAAAAACACTATTCATCGAAAATTCATTTTTTTTTCAGAAAAATCCCCCAAAATTACCTTAACATAATATCGATGCTCTGAGTTCAAAAATAAATTCCTTTTTATAAAAATAATTTTCTAATTATTTTTAATTAAATTTTTAATTAAAAAACACTATTCACCCAAAAAAACTAATACCTGACTAATAATTTATGAAACCGTTATTTACCCATTTTATTGAATCACATTACTTAATCTAGGTGTCTAAATTATATTAAAACTTTATTTGAGTGAAATTACTAATCCATTTGGTCACATTACTAATCCTAAGCGTAAAATTACTATTCATAATTTACTATTCATCAAAAATTAAGTTGATCTTATTAGACTCCAAATTCCTTACTGAACACTTTTTTAGAAGACCATTTTTTGAAAATCATTACACATCATTAGTTATTTAGGGTTTTCATAAATATTTTAAAATATCCCTTTTTCCAAAAATTCATCAATAAAATACATTCTAAAATTATCTGGACATTTGAAATTTCACAAACATCACTAAAGGAAAAAATCTCAATTTATTCACCCGAAAGGATTACACAAGGAAGCTAGGGTCTCGTCACATAGCCCCTTATAACACCGGCATAAGACCTAAGTGTAAGGTGTGCTATGGTGAGAGAATCTGAGGGAGGCTCAGATAACATTGCTCTAGTAGTAATCTCTACTAACTTGAACTTCTCCCGTAGGCGTTTCCGTTCAAGCTTGACACGCTGGAGTTCGGCTTGGGCTTGGTCTAAAGCGAAGCCCACAGATGCTACATCCTTCCCAAGCTCTGATAAGTGGGCTTCATAAGGGTTGAGTCTACTGGATGAAGCCATCGACTCCTCTTTCTGCATTAACCATTAACATCTTATTAAATCATTAAGAGTAAGTTAATATACTACTAAAAAATATTGGGTCGTTACATTCTTCCCCCCTTAAGAAATTTCATCCCCGAAATTTATACTTGAGGCCTAGTCGAAAAGGTGAGGGTACTTTTCCTTCATTGTTTCGTCAGGCTCCCAAGTCGCTTCTTCATACTTATGATTCCTCCACAACACTTTCACAAGGTGGGTAGTCTTGTTTCGTAGAACCTTGTCTCTACGGTCCAAGATATCCACTGGCTGCTCCTCATAAGAGAGGTCATGTTCCAGTTGTACCACCTCTGGGTTCAGTACATGCGAAGGGTCGGGTATGTACTTCCTCAAGAGAGATACATGGAAGACATTGTGAACTTGAGTTAGGTTCGGTGGAAGTGCTAGACGATAGGCCACTGCTCCTATGCGATCAAGGATTTCATAGGGGCCAATGTACCTAGGGCTGAGCTTCCCTTTCTTCCCAAACCGCATGACTCTCTTCCATGGAGAGATTCGAAGGAAGACTTTGTCACCAACACCAAACTCCAAGTCCCTTCGACGATTGTTAGAATAGCTCTTCTACTGACTCTGAGCTGCCTTTATGTGTTGTTGGATGGCATGAACTTGTTCCGTCATCTCTTGCACGAGATCAGGCCCAAGAAGCTTCCTCTCACCAGTTTCATCCCAACAAGTAGGAGTTCTACACCGCTTTCCATACAGAGCTTCATAGGGTGCCATCTGAATACTTTCATGGAAGCTGTTGTTATAGGAGAACTCCACTAATGGGAGGTGTTGATCCCATCCACCTTTAAATTCCATTGAGCATAATCTCAACATGTCTTCGAGTGTCTGAATAGTCCTTTCAGATTGGCCATCAGTTTGAGGATGATAGGCCCTAATAAAATTCAATTCAGTATTCAGAGCATGTTGAAGACTTCTCTAGAATTTTGATGTGAATCTTGGGTCACGATCAGATACGATGGATAGTGGTACCCCATGCAGCCTTACCACTTCCTTCATGTATATCTTGGCAAGCTGATCCAGAGAGAAATCTTCCCGAATAGAGATAAAATGGGCTGTCTTGGTGAGACGGTCCACAATAACCCATATCACATTGTTTCCTTTGGATGTTTTTGGGAGACCAGTTACAAAGTCCATAGTGATATTATCCCAATTCCATACTGGTATGGGTAGCAGTTGTAATACCCCCTTAGGAAGTTGTCGTTCTGCCTTTACTTGCTGACACACCAGGCACCTTGTAGTGTAATCAGCAATCTCCCTCTTCATGTTATCCCACCAATAATGATCACGAAGGTCTCTATACATCTTAGTGCTTCCCAGATGTATAGAGAAAGTAGAGCTATGAGCTTCATCCATCAGTTCTTTCTTTATCTCCGGAATAGATGGAACACATGGTCTTGTACGAAATTTCAATACACCTTCTTGATCAATATTGAAATCAGGGAACTTACCATCCTTTACAGCCTCGAACTTCTCCTGCAGTAAAGGATCTTCTTTTTGAGCCTTCTTGATCTTCTCTAGTAATGAAGGTTGAGAAATCATTTGGGATAGGGTTGATGATGTCCCTTTCCTTTTAATTACCATGTCCAGTTTTACTAGATCTTTAATCAAGGGATCTCCTAGGATCCTCATTGTTGCCAGAACAACAGGATCTTTCCTGCTTAATGCATCAGTGACTTTGTTTGCTCTTCCAGGGTGATAATGAATTGAACAATCATAGTCTTTAATAAGCTCCAACCATCTCCTTTGTCTCATGTTCAATTCTTTTTGAGTGAAAATATACTTTATACTTTGGTGGTCAGTGTATATATCACATTTCTCCCCATAAAGATAGTGCCTCCATATCTTTAGAGAAAAAACAACCGCCGCCAGCTCTAGATCATGCGTAGGATAATTCTGCTCATGAATCTTCAACTGTCGAGATGCATAAGCAATTACCTTGTCATTTTGCATGAGGACGCACCCAAGCCTTTTCAGAGATGCATTTCTAAAAATAACGAATCCTTCTCCGATAGAGGGTAGTGTTAACACAGGTGCAATAACCAATCTCTTCTTCAGCTCTTGGAAACTTTCCTCACATTCCTTTGTCCAGATGAACTTAACCCCTTTTCGAGTCAACTTGGTTAGTGGATTAGAAAGTCGTGAAAAGTTTTTCAAAAACCTCCTATAATATCCCGCTAAACCAAGGAAACTACGAATCTCAGTTACTGTTGTGGGTTGAGGCCACTCCTCCACAACCATTGTCTTTGCAGGGTCAACCGAGATTCCTTCATTGGTTACGATGTGCCCCAAGAAAGCCACTTGTTGTAACCAAAACTCACACTTGCTGAACTTCCCAAAGAGCCTCTCCTTCCGTAGAGTTTTCAAAATAACCCTCAGATGATCTTCATGCTCCTCACGACTTTTTGAATATATCAAAATATCATCAATAAAAACTACCACAAAGTTATCAAGGTAGTCTTTAAAGACTCTATTCATCAAATCCATGAAAATAGCAGGAGCATTAGTCAAGCCGAAAGGCATAACAGTAAACTCATAATGCCCATATCTTGATCGAAAGGCAGTCTTTGGAATATCTTCCTTCTTCACCCTCAGTTGATGATAACCAGATCGAAGGTTAATCTTAGAGAAGAATTGAGCCCCGCGAAGTTGGTCAAATAAATCATCAATTCTAGGAAGAGGATATCTATTCTTCACTGTGATCCCGTTCAGTTCTCTATAATCAATGCATAGCCGCATTGATCCATCCTTCTTCTTCACAAAGAGAACTGGTGCTCCCCAAGGAGACACACTTGGTCAGATAAACCCCTTATCCAACAAGTCTTGGAGTTGTTTCTTTAGCTCTTCTAGCTCCACATTTTCCATTCTTTACGGAGTCTTTGATATCGGTTGAGACCCAGGTACGAGTTCAATGGAGAACTCTACCTCTCTTTCTGGGGGAGGTCCAGGTAACTCCTCAGGAAATACATCCATGTATTCCTGAACAATCGGAACATCTTCAATTTGTATGCTCCCTTTCCCTTCTTCCTCATCACCGATTAACTCCATAAAGAAAGCTATAGGAGGTGCTTATAGATAGGGATCAGTTCGGGATATCTCTCCTTGGAAGATAACTATAGTTCGTTCATTCAAGACTACTGAGATTTCCTTACTTCTGCATTTGATCTTAGCATTATACTTTGAGAGCCAGTCCATCCCTAGTATAATGTCGAATTCCATCATGGGAATGACTACTAGATTTGCGATAAGATTGTGCTCACCAAAGTAAACACTAGAGTCTCTAAATACTTTTGATGCAAGGATAATCCCACTTGGATTCTTGACTGACAACTCTACCTCTAGCAGTTCGGGGATTGATTCTATATTCCTTGCAAACTTGGAGGAAATAAAGGAATGCGTAGAACCAGAATCAAATAAAGTACTTGCTAGTTTTGAGAGGACGACAAGAGTACCTGCTACCACATCGTTCGGAACTTCAACTTCAGTTGTTGTGATAGCGAAAGCACGACCTTGCTCCCTTGGCCTCTGCTGAGGTTGATGGAGATTCCCCTCCACCGCCCTCGAATTTGGACATTGATTAGCAAAGTGCCCAAGATGTCCACACTTGAAGCATGTGACTTCGAGTAGGTCCAGAACCATCTTTGCTCTATCGTTAGTGTTGGGAAGTTGAGGCTTCACATCACTACGACAATTCGGAGAAATATGGTCTTCTTTTCCACACCTATAGCACTTACCACTTCCGATCAAGTAGTTCCCTGAATGCTTCTTTCCACATTTATTGCATGTGGCATGTTGCATATGCTTTCCACCTCTTTCCTGATCAAAAATTCTTCCCAGGCTCGATTCTAGAGTTCTCTTCTTCTCATTAGATTTGTGAGACCACTGTGTCTCCCCAAACTCTAGTTCAACTTTCATGGCACTTCGAACTATTTCTTCATAGCTATCATAGTCCCTGTTGGCTAGATTCTTCCGCAGATGAGGTTGTAGTCCACCAAAAATATATCAACCTTCCCATTAGGGTCCATGACGAAGCTTGAGGTATAACAGGAAAGCCTTGTGAAGTTCATCTCATAGGTTCCAACTGATTCATTCTCCTTTTGCTTCAGCTCGAGAAATTCTTTCTCCATTCTCGTTCTCATCGAACGAGGGAAATACTTATTAAAGAATATTCCCCAGAACTCTTCCCACTCCATAGCTTCCATCTCTCCTCGTGGCTTCGTGTTTTTGATCAGTGACCACCACTGATCAGCTTCTCCCTCTAGGCGGTAAACAACAAGGGTGACTTTTTATTGTTCCGAACAATGAAGTACAGAAAAGATCTTTTCAATGGAGCTTATCCATTGTTCCGCAACCAATGGGTCAGTAGATCCACTAAATGTTTGTGGTCGTTGATGCATGAAGGACTCAACAGAAAGTTGTTCCCTTCGTGGTGAGGTCGGCCTCTCAGCTTGATTCAAGTTATTACTCATAACTTGAGTCAGTTGGTTCATCATTCGCATGAATGTTTCCATTCCGGCTTCCATCGGAGGGCCGTCAGCACATGGTGCATTGCGGTCACCATCGGCACAGTTCCTCCTATTGCCCGCCATTTTCTAAAAGAATAAAACCTTAGTGAGAAACTTATTTCATTTATGGATATTTTAACTAAGACTTAATGCTTAGACAATTACACTTTTCTATAATTCCTTTATAATGATTCATAAAAATCTTGTGATTAACCAAACATATCCCCCGGGAGTGTCGTAACCAAGAGTGCAGCAAGGCCCGTTATCGTGCACCAGTTCCCGTTCGAGTCTATCTCAAAGCGGTGTTTTCGGGTTTTACCCCTATGTATATCTGTGCCAGAGCCGCCTCTATCTGCTCGTATCCAGACAGAGATGTATTTGTTTGATAAACCACTTACTCAATACTTACCAAAATACCAGGAAGTTTTCCTATATTTAAACTTTTCTATAGGGTTATTCCTAAAGTTTTTATATCCTAATTTCCACAAATAACTAAACCATCCTTTGATACCAACTATAGCATCCCGCATTTTTATAACATAAACTCTCATTACATTACAAAAAACTGAGGATCTTTAAGGTCTAGTGTCTTGGAAACCAGGAACATAATACATGAAAACAACATAAAACATTCTTCTTAAACAATTGAAAGGCTTCTCCTTAAGTTCATCCAAGGTTCATTACTGCATCTCATAACCTGGGGACATACATCAAAAGAAAGGGTGAGCAGAAGGCCCAGTAAGGGAAACAAGATGAACATTTTACATGTGAACTTGAGATACTTCAATAAGGACATGAAAAGAACTTTAAGGCATGAGAAAGAAATCATGAGGCATTTCATAATAAAAATAACATTTTCCATAACTTGAATATGTGGCTACATCATTTAACATAGACAATCATGAAAATAGCACCAAGGTCCATCCCCAAGGTGTCATTTGAAAATTACCAAGGTTATTCACCAAGGTATCGTGAAAATTGTAATCTCTAGTGGTTACATCATTACCCAATGAATTGGAGCGCTATTAGGGAGCACCCTTAAATTTTCCTTTATTATCATGTGAGCCACATATATCATCATCAAACATTTCATAAATAACCCATATAGCATAAAATAAATGGGTTTCATTTCATAATCATAACGTTTTTAAAAACTGTTTTAAAGACACGATCTTTACGTCACTTTAAACCCACAGAAGGGAAAGTGGGTCTCATGTATGTAAATCCCAGAATTTAAAATAGAACATTTTGATATATATGTGAATACAATTGTAGAAATAATAGCTTTGAGTATTCACTTTATAACATAAAATAATTTTGAGAAAAGAGAGAGGCATTTTGAGACGAAAATTCTGCAGCATAACGGCTATGTTTCGGGTTTTAGAAAACATTGAAAAGAGAGGGGACTTGGGTCACCCACTCATAAATGATCCATAAAACAGTAAGGGGAAATAATAAGAAGGATATATGGACATGGTAATGAAATTTGAAGGAAATACCATTTGAAATGAAAAACATGGAAGGAAGACAAAAATTAGATTTCTCTTATGAAAATTCGGCAGCCTAACGACGTCACTTAAACTTCAATAAAAAAGAATTGACAAGATCAAATAGGGTATCTCATCATATGATCATAAGAGATCAGTATGATAGATATATAGATCATACCCCAACATAATAAAAAGGAACTTGAAAGACTTGACATGAAAATTGAACTTGAAAAATGAGAAGGGTGAAAGAATCCCTTAAAAATTCAGCAGCCTAACGGCGTCACTTAAACATTCATAAAACGAAATGATGAGAGTAAGAGGGGATCTCTCATCATATAAACATGAAAAGGGCAGTAAGAGTAATATAGAAGAACATCCTCTCACATAAGAACATGGAGCATAAAAGGAATGACATAAAAAGGATTACATGAAAAGAACGAGAGAGGTCGGATCCCTTACCTTAAAACGTGACTCTTGAAACTCAATGATTTAGACCTTGAGGGCTTGGGGGAACCTTGGGAGGACTCCTTGGGAGGTAAGGAGACCAGAACTTTGTTGGGGGAGAGTTGGGAGTGAAAAATAAAGGAGGAAAGGGTGGGTATTTATAGGGAAAGTGAGGGGACAAGGCAATAATGGCCAAGGGACACCTCACTAGTGGTTTTGGCAAAACCATGTGCTTGCCCATGGTATTTACCCATGGTATTGGCCACTTGGGACACCTCATACCTTATCTTACTATTCATAATTCGACCATATTGAATATATACTTAATACATCATTTAATGATGTCATTAAACACCCATAACTTAAAAACTATATTTTCACTATTCCTCAAAAATCCAACTTTCTCAGAATAATCCCAAAATTTCACCTTAACCAAATATCAATGCTCTGATTTCAAAAATGAAATCCATTTTATAAAAATAATTTTCTAAATATTTTTAATTTAATTTTTAAATAAAAACACTATTCATCGAAAATTCATTTTTTTCAGAAAAATCCCCAAAAATTACCTTAACATAATATCGATGCTCTGAGTTCAAAAATAAAGTCCTTTTTATAAAAATAATTTTCTAATTATTTTTAATTAAATTTTTAATTAAAAAACACTATTCACCTGAAAAAACTAATACCTGACTAATAATTTATGAAACCGTTATTTACCCATTTTATTGAATCACATTACTTAATCTAGGTGTCTAAATTATATTAAAACTTTCTTTGAGTGAAATTACTAATCCATTTGGTCACATTACTAATCCTAAGCGTAAAATTACTATTCATAATTTACTATTCATCAAAAATTAAGTTGATCTTATTAGACTCCAAATTCCTTATTGAACACTTTTGTAGAAGACCATTTTTTGAAAATAATTACACATCATTAGTTATTTAGGGTTTTCATAAATATTTTAAAATATCCCTTTTTCCAAAAATTCATCAATAAAATACATTCTAAAATTATCTGTACATTTGAAATTTCACAAACATCACTAAAGGAGGAAATCTCAATTTATTCACCCGAAAGGATTACACAAGGAAGCTAGGGTCTCGTCACATAGCCCCCTATAACACTGGCATAAGACCTAAGTGTAAGGCGTGCTATGGTGAGAGAATCTGAGGGAGGCTCAGATAACATTGCCCTAGTAGTAATCTCTACTAACTTGAACTTCTCCCGTAGGCGTTTCCGTTCAAGCTTGACACGCTGGAGTTCGGCTTGGGATTGGTCCAAAGCGAAGCCCACAGATGTTACCTCCTTCCCAAGCTCTGATAAGTGGGCTTCATAAGGGTCGAGTCTACTGGATGAATCCATCGACTCCTCTTTCTGCATTAACCATTAACATCTTATTAAATCATTAAGAGTAAGTTAATATACTACTCAAAAAGATTGGGTCGTTACATTTAGGACCATAGACAATAATTCCAATAGGTCAAAATCACTACAACTCTAGTGGATCAACATCCCGGATCTGATGGGTACCATGAGATCTTATAACAAGTGTGTATTGACAGTCTCATAGTACTACACTAGATCACTGAAGTGGAATTTATCATATGAATGTTAGAGTTTAGGGGGAAATATTATGCTCTATATTCCCCCCTCAGATGGAAACAACAGGTTCTTAATACTATTCCAATCAATTAATTTAGTGAATCTTCATTTACCATCACTACAATGAATGTCATCATAGACCATACCCCAAACAATTAGAAGTACGACATTGAAAATAAAGAAGGTGAGGAAGATTTATCATTAGAGGATAAAAAAATGATAGGTTGATCCCTCTAGATATTTCCACACCCTTCAATAGAGATAAACCACATGTCTTAGAAATACACCAATGATATCGTTCCTAAACACCCACTAAAAGATAAACAAAGGTAAAGAAATGGAAAATAATTTTAGTATACCTAAATCCACTAATATACTCACTATAGATTCTTAGATCATATCTTTACTACAAGAAATAAATGTTAGTGGGAAATTCAATGCTGATGTTCTTAGGGGATACCTTCTAGATCAATATGAGTCACAAGATGACCCCATCATACCTCCTATGGTGATTATTTGGAAGATAGTTTTTGATTCATAAACTAGGACCAAGGAAAGAGGCTCTACCAACCTTATTCATAGTTCGATATTACATATAACTTCCTCTTTCGTTGATCAGCGTGACTTCCACCACTAGATCATAGATGATCCACTTCATGAGTGATTATTCCAATAAGGGAGAAGACATGTGAGGAATCCTCCCATGAAGAGTTGATTAGTGACATTTCTACTCTCCTAGAATCCATGGAAATACAAAACTCTATAGTAAAACTTGAAATGAAGCTATAACCAGAGTGAGTGAATCACATCCCCCTCCATTGAATTTCAGTAACCAAATATTCACTTACTTCAATAGAATGAGTGACCTAGAGAATGACATCACACACATTACCTCTCAGTGCGACATGATGTTTGATGCCCTAAATAAATAGGAGGTATTTAATCCACATTACTACATTTAGACATAGTAAGTATCTTCCATTGTCTTGTATAATAACATGGAACCAAGTTCTATCACAAGATAAGAGGATATTTGTCAGTAATTTTTCTATTAATTTAGCTCCACCTTGTGTAGGATGGGTGTTACCAACCACACCAAGAATAAATATTGGGAGAATGAGCATGTCACAAACTTAATCACTTGGTGGAAAGACTTGACATACTCTATTGACATTAAAATATATTGATAACAACTACTAGCGATGTATACAGACAATTATTAGGATAAACTGGTTCCAATTATAATTCATGTGAAATAATTTTGCAGATTTTGAAAGTTTTCTAAGAGGAAAAAATGTATTGAAGATGGAATATTGTGGGAAGAGAAAATATATCATCCTCTACCTCCCATACCCATGTGAAATTCTAGAAGATAATAGATAGCTACTATGATTCAGACTCCAACCCATCATCTAATCTAGCTCTAGGTTTCCCCTTAAAAAATCCATGACAAGAAAATTCTCTTACTAAAAATGTTTCCTAGAACCCCTTAGTGGGTCCCATAGCTAGAACCTTCAGTGATTGTAAGAACAAGGTCTATTCCTTAAAGGATTAGAAAGTATTTGGATTATTTATATATTCCATGGATAAAAAATTTCTCACCCTTCAAGACATCAATAATCTATAATAGGATGAGTTAAATAATCACCCAACCATTTCCACTACCATAGGTTCCTTGAAAAAACCATCCAATAATTCTCTATTTTCAAGGAATGTCTCGAAATCATATTAGACCATGACATAGTAGAGTTTGGAAATACTTAAGAAAATTTGATGTTTGTTTTCTTCACCCTCAATGATGATCAAGGTTTTAAGGTGTGGTAGTAATCCTAGAATCAATAAATATATAAGTTCAATGATTGGTTATCCTGAATGATGATATATTGGGACCATGGAATAATTCATGTGTGAATGAATTAGCCAAAACCCTCCCCAGTCAGTCTATCATCTCTTTTAATTCTATCTAATTCATAAACCTCTAGAACTCAAATAATCCAACACTAACATTGTAAGGATGTCTAATTACCCTTTCTATTACCAAATTTAGACCACACTCACAATGTCTTTATGCCTCCCATATTGGGAGTAAGACTCATAGCTTGTCAAAATATGGAGGTATCATCTGATGCAAAAAAATATTTTTCCACTATCAATGGCATCAAATTGGTAAATTGTTTTTTATATCCCACAGATAAATCATACCATCCAACTCATCTAGGAACATCTCACTGATGTTTTCAATCTAAGGAAAGAATCCATTTAGACAAGCATAATTCCCAGGGAATATCTGTGACAACCCGAACCCGACCAGCCACCTGAACAGTGCCGAACGGGTCAGGTGTTACTACCTTAGGCCCACCTCCCATGAACGCCAAAGGCTTCCGACTAGTAGTGAGGGTATGAATAGATATAGTGGGTAGGCTATACCCTCTCGAAGGAATTAAAGGTACTGGTCCAAGTGTTAAACTAAAATATTCAGCGGAAATAAATGACTCAGCAGACTCGAACCAGACCCGCAGAGCGGAAGCACAACCAATATCAATAAACAACAGAAGCAATATAGAAACAACAGTAGTGGAAAGTAAATAGTACACTATGCCAGCAATCAACTGCAATAACTGCTAAAACAACGAAGCATGCATCCAATCAAGTTATACGAATCAATATACATACAACGGAGATAATGTCTAACCAAAAGTAGCTATAATATGAAGGAAACATGTTGGTGCAAGAAAAAGAATAATAAACAAGTAACTCCAGTACGGCATGACCTCAAGGTCCATGCCAGTCTCCATGTCAAAAGCACTAAAGTCCAGCTCCTGAGGCTGACCCTCTACCTCCACGCAATTTCATAAAGTCTACACGTGTCCCAAAGGGCCCGTGTAGGGTGTGAGACAAGTCTCAGTAGGATACCACCCAAGGGTGCGTACCTACTATAAGTGTTTAAGCAGACATGATTATATAAGAAAAACAGTAACAGTGCAATGCCCAAAAGTAAACAAAGACCTCACTGGTGCTCAGCAGCCACCAGGAAGTGTCACCTACTTCGACCAACGCCGGAATATCTAGTCTGTAGCCCGACACCTTGTGCCACCTGACACCATGTGTCTCAAGTATCGACATCCCGAAGGCACGCCCAACTTTCATAACCTATCTTGAAAGCTCAACCTGCCCATGGCACAACATCCGAAGGAACAAGGATACCTGTCCTTAAATAGTAACCGGAGGGACATCGATGTCTGCCCTCAAATCACGGCGAGCCTCTGCCCCCAACCTGACCGCCTCAAAGCTGTCTACCAAAGGCTCCTCACCTTCCACGTGGCTTTATATGGAAATCACCCCCAAACCAAAATACCTAACTGCAACTATCGGGGGCGTCTACCTAGCGAGTGGTCGTACCACCTCATCTCGGAGTCTATCTGTGTGCACACTACTCAAAAGTACCTGGTGAGTGGTAATCACCTCATCATGTCCCAAGATAAAACACGTCTAACACCTCGTGTCCCTGCAAACCTGTCGCTCAAGTCTAATGGCCTCGCCATCCAAGTAACCCGGGCCAAGCCCAACCTGACTGTCGAACTGCCTCAACTGACATCCATGACGCCTAGCCCCGTGGTAGAAACCACCCAATGTAACCTGAGCCAAAGCCCCAAACTGTGATCCTCATCACTCAAAAAATATCTGGGCCACACCCAACACAATGATCAGTTCAACACAGATAAAAATCACACATTGCATAACTATACTCAAGAATTTATTAGAACATGCAATTACTAAACAATTACTTGCACTAACTTATGACAAACCATACCATTACCTAAGGTCTTAAATGCCTTAAACAATTACTAGCATGCTATAAAAAATCAAACTAAACAGTTTAATCCAATAGAAACAAAAGTAGTCCAAAATCAGCAGTTTAAAATACTGGTCCAAAACATTTTCATTTCGGCACCCCCGACCAAATTTCCCCAAATGAGCCATGACCTCTCACCCAGCCTTGCTCCAGCACAACAAGGGTCAGGAAATACCTAGAGGCATCCCACAATGTAGATAATTAATTAACAACAAATAAACAGGGTTTCTCTCAACACCCGACGTCGCGCCTGGAGGTCGCAACCCCAAATTGTCTATGAAAACATGAAAGAAGGTATGCACCACTTACCTCGTATGCGTATGATGCCACTCCGCTGATTTTAGCCTCTGAATCGGATTGAATTGCGGTAGATCTATGTTTCCGTCAAATCTATAAATTCTGTTTGGATGGAATCTGTGGAGGAATAGGTGAGGGATCAAGGATGAAGAAGGGTGCGTGGGGTTAGAATTTCCGATGCAGTCCTACTGCCACTGATGGATCGAAGAACGAAGGTCGTATGGAGATTTTGGGAGGGTTTGAGTTTTTGTGGTTTCTCAGACGAACTGTTCGTCCAAAGGGGAAGAAGAAGAGATTTCTGGGAATGAGACGCGACGACGCCTTGATCGCTCAAATAAAAATAAAAGTACACAACATATATTTTCAAAGTACACGCCATGTAGATGTGTTTATGTAATCCGACTTAAGCGGAGTCCATCACACGTCTTGGACCGTGTACACGGTCAACACATGGTCAGGGACTCGGCCTCTACACGGAACAAAGGTACACTGCATGCCAATGAAGACTACACGTCGAGTAGATGGAAATTTACACCTGGACACCACACGACATGTACTTGGCCTCACATGGGTAAGGGATACATGACATGTCTATAAATACACGCCGTGTAGTAAGAAACTTCTACATGGTCTTCACACGGCATGTACTCAGCGAGCACATGGCCGGTCACTCGGGTAACTCATACACAGTGTGTACTTAAAGTACATGGCGTGTAGTCTGGAAATTTCCAGAAACTGCCCAGATTTTCCAGACTTCTAAAAAACCAGTCAAAAAGTTTAAACAGGGACAGAATTTTACCCATTTCTAAAAACTCGGGTTCTTACAAACTCCCCACCTTAACGTAGCTCATCCCTGAGCTACCAAACGAAACCAGGAGATGGAACCGAACATGCCCATCCCGGTTAAACAACCCAGACTACCCCGGTCTCAAGGTTCTAGATAAATTCCTAAAAGGGATCCCCACCTTCGGAGTTGCCTACTTGGTCTCAACCCGAAAAAAGCTCAAACAAAACAAATAAACAAGTAAGGCCCAACAACCTATTTCCTGGACCCATGGTCCTCTCGTGACACATAAACACCCCTGCACCTCCTTGGAGCTCATGTGTCACTTCCGACACCCAACATAACCCTCAACGCATCGGTGTCCGCCTCCCTGAGGTACTATATCTAATAGATGATCAAATCAAACCTGGTGACATGCACCTCAAGTAACCCGCATCCACAATGCCCCGATGCCCACAACACCTCAAGTAACCTGCATCCTTGATGCTCCTGATGCCACACATCTCAAATATATAATAAAATATATAACTCATCTGATATGATGCCAACCCCACTAACTAGTCTCTAGTCAGTCCACAAGTAACCTGTGAAACTCGTGCACTCAACCAGACACGCCTCAAGAGTCCATTCCAAAATAAAGCAAGGAAAATCACGGCCACACCCGTGGTGTACCTGCCACCGTCGTTGGCTCTCCAGCCTGCTCGATCCCTGGCAGCTCCACAGCGTGCACCTGGACTGAAGCACGACTGCCTGATGCCTGACCTCCCTGTGATGCTGCTCCACTCACTGGCCACTGACCCCTCAGCTGGGTCCAACTATCCCTGTCACGTCCCCCGCATGCAGATGAACCTATAATACCTTCTCCTAGTACCGAACCTGAACCAACTCCTGACTCCACAGTCTATCCTAGTCCATGCCAGCCGGCTGTCTTAGAAGGCTTCCTACAAAACTTATCTAGATGTACGACCTGTCCACACGCCCGACACTCCTTTGGAGGCCTATCACACTGAGCTTGAAATGTCCCGGCTGTCCACACTGAAAGAAAACCACCGCTGAACTGCCATGAGGTGGTCTAGCTGAGTCCTTGGCCTGCCCACCCTTCTGGAACTCATCCCTCCCTCGCTTCCTGCTGCCCGGACCGTCACCTGAAGCTGTCACCCTTCCGAAACGAGATTTCTCTCTCTCGTTGACCTCGGCTATTAGTGCCTGGTTCACCGTCTCAGAGAAGGAACCCAGCCTGAAGATGTTTACCTGAACCCGAATGGCTTGTCATAAGCCATCCTCAAAGCGCCTCAACCTAGCTGCATCATCACTCAACATACCAGGTGCAAAAAGGGACAACTATGTGAAGGTAGCTGCATAGTCCATAACAGACATATCTCCCTGCTGAAGACTCAAGAACTCCTGAGCTCTCTCCGCCCTTAGCGTCTCCGGGTAAAAGTGCTCTAAGAACCTATCCTTGAAGTCCTTCCAAGTGATTCCCTCGTGCCTGCGAGCCTGTACCTGTACGTCCCACCAACGCTTCGCCGGTCCTCTTAGCATGTACGTCGCCAACTTGACCCTCTGCCCTGGAGGTGTCTCTAGCTGCTCGAAGATCATCTGCATGATCTCTATCTAATTCTATTCTGCCTGTGGACCAACCTCACCCTAAAAAAGCGGCGGGTGCTGCGACTGGAACTCCCACGTCAGATATGCCATAGAAGGCTCTGTACCCTGTGCGTCTCTATCAATCCACTATAAGACGTGTACCAGGCTAGCTCGGAGCTGCTCGTCAAGCCATGGTCCGAACCCTGCCAAACCCGGCTGCTGCCCTGCCTACACTGGATCCTGAACCTGATCCTGTCCCTGAGCCTGTACCTGCGGCTCATGCTCTGCCTGCACCAGATTCTGAACCTGATCTTGCGGTACCATATCCTCTCCTGCCTAACGCTCCATCATGTCATGAATGAGTAACCCGCCTTACTCCCCCTCACTGCAACCCATGCCCTTGGCATCCTGACCTCATGGCCTCCTTACCCGCCCTCAACAGAGAGAAGCACCAATAGTACCTCAGGCCGTGCCCATCCAGACAACCAATGTTGCCTCAATCCTGACGACCAAGTCACCCAATCTTGACAGTTACAATGCCTCAAATAGAGTACCTGCCTACTCTCATAAGAGCCAGACCCATATGTCCTACACATGCAATTCTCCAGAATACAAAGCATGGCACACACATTGCAATAAACAAGCAGTTCTATAAAGAGTTTTACCTACTCACATTTAGAGCATACATATCATGGAAATTGATTTTATTCACATGGTATTATCACTTCACAAAGCATACGTGCAGTTATGAAATTGAAATACCCTAAAATGTGCCTATCAAAAGCCAAGAAAGCAACCCTTGCTATACTGGCAAATGTTTACATATCATAATCAATAACATCGCACAAAAAGTGAGACACCGAGGTGGAAATCATATCAATTGTAATCTGAGCAAAAAGAAAACAGTAATTCCCGCCCCCGGAAACTCAATCCATCCCTCGTACATGGGGCTGCAGGCGCCCAAACACAAGTTCAAAAATCAAGTTCCAACAACAACCTATCTCCAGTCTACCATATCCCAAATAGTAAAACCAGTAGAAATAAAAGGAGAAGTTTCAAACTCATTAGTATCCAGCGAAGCAATGCTACTAAATCCTTGTCAAGAATCCCTATGATACCACTTTCTAATGACCCGGACCCAGCCAGCCACCCGAACAGTGCCGAACGGGTCGGGTGTTACTACCTTAGGCGCACCTCCCCTGAATGCCAAAGGCTTTCGACTAGCAGCGAGGGCCTAAATAGGTATAGTGGGGAGGCTATACCCTCTCAGAGGAATTAAAGGTACTGGTCCAAGTGTTAAACTAAAATATGCAGTGGAAATAAATGACTCAGCAGACTCAAACCAGACCCACAGAGCAGAATCACAACCAATATCAATAAATAGTGGAAGCAATATAGAAACAATAGCAATGGAAAGTAAACAGTACACCATGCCAGCAATCAACTACAATAACTGCTAAAACAACCAAGCATGCATCCAAGAAAGTTATACGAATCAATATACATACAACGATGCCAATGGATAACCATCAGTAGCTATAATATGAAGTAAACATGTTGATGCAAGAAAAAGAATACTAAACAAGTAACTACAGTATGACACGACCTCAAGGTCCATGCTAGGCTCCATGTCAAAAACACTAAAGTCCATCTCCTGAGGCTGACCCTCAACCTGCATGCAATTACATAAAGTCTACACACGTCCTGAAGGGTCCGTGTAGGGTGTGAGACAAGTCTTAGTAGGATACCTCCCAAGGGTGCGTACCTAATATAAGTGTTTAGGAAGAAATGATTATATAAGAAAAACAGTAACAATGCAGTTCCCAAAAGTAAACAAAGACTTCACTGGTGCTCATCAGCCACCAGGAAGTATCACCTGCTTCGGCCAATACCGGAATCTCTGGTCTGTAGCCCGACACCTCTGGCCACCTGACACCATGTGTCTCAAGTATCGACATCCCGAAGGAACACCCAACAGTCGTAACCCATCTCGAAAGCTCAACTTGCCCATGACACAACATCCGGAGGAACAACGATACCTGTCCTCAAATAGTAACCGGAGGGACAACAATGTCTTCCCTCAAATCACGGCGAGCCTCTGCCCCCAACCTGGCCTCCTCAAAGCTATCTCCCGAAGGATCCTCACCTTCCATGTGGCTTCCTATGGCAAGCACCCCCAAACCAAAATACCTAACCGCAACTATCAGGGACCTCTACCCAGCGAGTGGCCATACCACCTCATCTCAGAGTCTATCTATGTGCACACTACTCAAAAGTACCTGGTGAGCGGTAATCACCTCATCATGTCCCAAGCCACAACACTTCTGACACCTCGTGTCCCTGCGAACTTGTCTCTCAATTTTGATGGCCTCGCCATCCAAGTAACCCGGGCCAAGACCAACCTGACAGTCCGACTGCCTCAACTGACGCCCACGACGCCCAATCCCATGGTAGCAACCGCCCAACGTAACCCGATCCAAAGCCCCAACCTGTGATCCTCATAACTCAACAAATATCCGAGCCACACCCAACACAACGAGCAGTTCAACACAGATAAAATCACATATTTCATAACTATAATCAAGAATTTATTGGAACATGCAATTACTAAACAATTACTTGCACTAGCTTACGCCAAACCATACCAATACCTAAGGTCTTAAATGCCTTAAACAATTACTAGCGTGCTATAAAAAATCAAACTCAACAGTTTAATCCAACAGCAACAAAAGTAGTCCAAAATCAGCAGTTTAAAATACTGGTCCAAAACATTCGCATTTCGGCACCCCCGGACGAATTGCCCCAAACGAGCCATGACCTCTCACCCGGACTTGCTCCATCACAACAAGGGTCATGGAATAGCCAGAGGCATCCCACAATGCAGATGATTAATTAACAACAAATAAACAGGGTTTCGCTCAACACCCAACGTCGCGCCCGGAGGTCACAACCCCAAATTGTCTATGAAAACACTAAAGAAGGTATGCACCACCTACCTCGTACTCGTACGATGACACTCCTCTGATTTCAGCCTCTAAATCGGATTGAATCGTGGAAGATCTACATTTCCGTCAAATCTGGAAGTTCCGTTCGGATGGAATATACGGAGGAATAAGTGAGGGATCAAGGAACAAGAAGGGTTCATGGGGTTAGCCATTCTGATGCGGTCCTGCTGCCACTGACGGATCAAAGAACGGAGGTCATACAAAGATTTTGGGAGGGTTTCAGTTTTCGGGGTTTCTCGGATGAACTATTTGTCCAAAGGGGAAGAAGAAGAGATTTCTAGGAATGAGATGCAATAGCATCTTGATCGCTCAAATAAAAATAAAAATACACGGCGTGTATTTCTAAAGTACATGCCCTGTAGATGTGTTTCCGTACTATGACTTAAGCTGAGTCCAGCACACGGCTTGGACCGTGTACACGGCCAACACACGGCCAGGGACTCGGCCTCTACACGGAACAAAGGTTCACAGCGTGCCAAGGAAGACTACACGCCATGTAGATGGAAATTTACACTTGGACACCACATGACATGTACTTGGCCTCACATGGGTAAGGGATACACAACGTGTCTATAAATACACGCCATGTAGTAAGAAACTTCTACATGGTCTTCACATGGAATATACTCAGTGAGCACACGGCCGGTCACTCGGGTAACTCATACATGGAATGTACTTAAAGTACATGGTGTGTAGTCTGGAAATTTCTAGAAAATGTCCAGATTTTCCAGACTTCTCAAAAACCAGTAAAAAAGTTTAAACAAGGTCGGAATTTGACCCATTTCTAAAAACTCAGGTTCTTACAATATCCATATAAATATTGTCTATTATGTAGATATATAAATGTAATAATTCATCTGAGCTCAACTAAAATAACCATATATGACAACATCCTCTAGTATATCTCTATGGTGTATTTTATTTATTGATATTTGGGATGGAAAAAATCCATCTAATCATCGATATAATTTAGTGGGTGCCAACCAAACACCACTTCTTCATCCAATGGGATCTTCCACAATTCTTATCAGATAAGTAACTCATGGGAGAAGAAACATACCCCTAGAATAGAAGTATGAAATTATTAACCACCTAAAAAATATACCATCTTGGATCTCAATCCTCAACACACTATATTTGTCAAAATCACTTCAAAAATCCCTCATTGAGGGCCTGTAGACCCCTTTGGAGTTTAAGACCAATGTGGATGCCACTATATCCTATCATGTGGAATCAAGAAAGCATGGAGAGTGCTAAGACATATTATAATTCTCTAAGTAAGATAAGGGAATAATCATATAGGGCCATGTACTCCCCCTCTACTGCACAGGAAAGATCAACATCATTAATGTGTGGTGATACCTAGTGTATAATGGTTATGGGATCAATCTCATCCCAACCCAGATAATCTACATGATGGGATATATAGAGGATGATCTAGCTCTATCCAACTTAATGATTCTGGGGTGTGATAAGAGTGAACAAGAATCTCTTGACATGATCCACTTGAAGTCCGTGTTTGGTATCCAATACAGAATTCATGTTTTTATTAAAATAAACCACTTTAAACACCTTAATTGGAAGACCTTGGATATAACTACATATATTCATAAATTTAACATATCATCAGTGTCTCAAATAAATACTCAATAGTCAATCATGGGTTCTTAAGGTGAAACTCAATACCAATGAATATATGTGGATAACATTGATTGGAACCGTCATACTGCCCGATGAATAGGAATATTACAAATCATTCTTGAAGTGAAACCATGACATATTTTCATGGGAATATTAGAAGATTTTGATTCTTGATCCTAGGATCATTATCCCCCATATGGGCCTTTCCGTTGACCACCATGGATATAAGAATTCACCCAGAAGAATACCCCCATCCCATGGATCTATGGTTGAGTTTGAAGTTGATAATTTGATTAAATCCAACTTCATTAGGGAAGTTAATTACCCCAAGTGGATAGATGATATTATCATAGTCTTGAATAATGGTAAAATAATAGTTTTTATCAACATCCAAGACCTCAACCACCAATTATTGAGGATGAATTACCCATACTAGTCACAAAGTTTCTAATCAACAAATATTCAACCTTATAATCCATCTTCTTTATAAATAGATACTCTAGGTATAATAAAATATGGATATACCCCAAATATGAAGAGTATAGTGTATTTAAGTAACCCTAGAGAACCTATTGGAATTGGGTTATGCCCTTCTACTTGAAAAATGTTGAATCAACCTATCTATGATTCATACACCGCATCTTTAATCCCATTCTAGGGAATATGGTGGAGTGATATGTGGATGATCTGGTGGTCAAATATAAAAAATTCTAGAACCATATTAATGATCTTGAGAAATATTTGAGCATAATACCTGACCAAAATCAAAAAATAAACCCCTTATAGTGTTCATTCGTGGTCACCTCCTAGAAATTTATCAAATTCATTATCTAGTATAGATGAATTTTGATCGAAATAAATAAGATCGATGCCATAATTGAGATTCCCAATTTGTACAATCTATATGAGATATGGGGATTCTAGTGGTTCTAAGAATATATCCTAAATTTTTTCCAACCTGTAAGAAAATTTAATTCCTTCTTGAAGCTGATGAAGAAAGGAACCACCTACCATTAAGATAAATAATTCTAAGGTGTATTTGATGATATCAAGTGATACTTACTATATACAATAATACTAATTTAACCTATCTAATCCTATATGTGACATACCTAGAGTTATCTCTTAGAACAATCCTATCTAAGAGAAGAGTATAGGGAAATAAAAAATTAAGTATTAAATTAGTCAAATGATATTAGACACTAAGTCCAGATATTCTCCTATAAAGAAGAACTACATTTCCTTGGTCTTTATAGTCTATAAATTTCATCATTATCTATATAATCATTAGGCCTAATTTATATCTTATATTAACCCATTTAAAAATATATCCTTAATAATCCCATGATAACTAGGATATTGGAATTATGTAAAGTGATTCTTCAACACTTTGACAACATGTTCACCCCCAAAAGTTCATCAAGGTATAATAATTAAAATATTTCATTGTTTTTCACCTGAACCTTAATAATTTTCCTATAGAATTTGAGTTTATAGATGAGGAAATTATCTCCATTGATGAAGTGGTGGAATACTAGAATATTCACTTTGATAGTGCCTCCCTAAACCCAACTAGGAAGAAGATTAACAATCTTAAACTCAATATGCCTTGGAGTTGTCATTGTTACTCCCTCGAAGGCCCTCAGGTTGTAATCATTCTTCCTTTCAAAGGGGGATGCAAAAAATAGGTAGAATATCAATCCCTAATTACTATAGTTGATATGGAACATGATATTTGAGTCCCATAGATACATGTGAAGGGTTACTTTGAGATAGTCATTAGGAAAATCAAAGGTGGCTACACTATTAGGAAGTAGAAGATCATCCCCCTTATTGAGCACACCCTTGAGTTGATGGATAGATTTCTATATGATTTTGAGGTCTCCCATTTCCCATGATCTCAATATGATCAGGGGGATTCCTTGGAAAACATGGCCATATCCCTTTCCAATCTAGGCCTAGATTATATAATTATCTATGTGGAACACTATTTAGCAATGAATCACCATTCTTGATGAATAGGGATGAGTGGTGAATTAACTCAACACTGAATCTTCCTATAAATGACCCTTAATTTATACTATGGTAGAAGAATAATCTGATTGGATGACTCCCTTAACTGTTTATCTTCAACATGGAACTTTTCCATCAATACAGGCTATACTAGAGAAAATATAAAAAGAAAAGATAATTTCATCCTTTTTTATGGACATAACATAGAGTAAGTCCTCTAAAGGTGTACCTTTTCTAGAATCCATCTTCGTTATATAAAATTAAATGAAATTACTTAGGTTGTGTAGATTGTTCAAATCAGGGAGTATATATATTATCAATGAGGATTGAAGGTCTCTCACAAGATCTAAATTTTGGGATACTTTTGTTCCACCTTGGTTTGTGACTACATGGAATTAAATAAAAGTTTTAGCATAACAGGTTCATATGACCTTTATATATCATCCCCTAGAGATACTCTACACCATCATGCACTATTTTCCCTCCACTATATAAGTATTTGATGTTATGGGTCCCTAACAAATATAAAAATGTGACAGTTCAAGTTTATTCATACTATTATTGATTTCGTATCAAAACAGGATAAATCTATCACCTTGAAAGAGTATAAGAATAGGATTTTGATTGAATTCCTGAAATCCTATATTAGTAATCAGTCCAAGATCCCTCCCAAAATTCTCACAAATAATATAACCAATTTATATTAATTATATTTGAATAAGGTTTATGAAAACTACGAAATATGATCCAACCATACTTCCTAATATTATGAACCAATAAATGAAAAAATTTAGGAATTCAACAAAGTATTATCTAAAATTATATAAAAGATGGTGGATTAGAACATGAAGAGCTATCTATACAATATCTTTAATGCATTATGTCAATACCAAATAAAAAATCATAATTACACCCTAGATACACCTTTATCCTTGGTGTATAAAACAAAATAATTTCTACCAAATAAGGTCCAACTACCATCATTATAGATGGAAATCTATGACTAGTTGAGGCAAGATGAGTAGTCCAAAGTTTGGATAGATGAATTTTAATCCCTTGATGAAAAAAGACTTTAGGTGTCACAAAATATTAAGGTCTATCTGAATTGAGTGGAAAAATAATTCAACAATAATTTTTAACTTCAATCAATAATCTAAAGTGATTTCGTACCAGCCTTTATAATTCCAATGATACCATAAGGAAAACTACTAATG
Source organism: Viscum album (assembly GCA_963277665.1). NCBI lineage: Eukaryota > Viridiplantae > Streptophyta > Magnoliopsida > Santalales > Viscaceae > Viscum > Viscum album. Next base: position 1,010,419,218 of record OY728135.1, read on the forward strand.
TTAGAGCCCAAATAGGAATTTCCCTGCACCATTCATAAGGTTTACACCAAATGAATGTACTTATTGATACCCATATATGAGGAGAAAATTAAACATTATAATAATTTGAGGTTCCATAATAAATAATTTGTATAACTTCACATTAGGTTTTCCCAATTAGTTCACTCCATATGAATTTAAATTTATCATAAAAAGTATATTCCACAAGACTTCAAACCACTTGGAATAGGTCCTCATTGTATGAACCTACTCTACATGAAACATTCATACCTATCTTATGATGTTAAAATACACTTTCTTAGTCATTTCTTTATGAATTAAAACTATATGGATAACATCTTTCTATATGATGGTTAAACTAAAAAAATACCAGAGTCCCTACCCAAGAGGATTCCCCCTTTACAATAGTATTGGTAATCTACCGCATTATCCACTTTATTATAACTATATATGGATTAATTCCCACACCATGGGATATATAGGGACATCTGAATCCCTTATCTTTGGCCCATCCAAAGCTCTATATAGTCCCTATCTCATTTAAGTGTTTGGTTCACCTTTGGATCAATTTTTCCAACCCAAAATCAAGATGATGCTACTCTCTAAGGGGGTAGTCTATGAATCATGACCATAAAATATGTGGACTAATCCTTGGGATTATTTATTCTGTCATGTGGTCCACAATTCATGTTAGGTTTACTGTGAAATTATTTCCATATATAGACTATCTCAAGATCCACACCATAGTCTAAGTATAATGACCTTAAACCGCATGCACTCTTCCTTGAGTATATCTATACTAGAATTGGGATTCTAATACATGTTGGGTATGCCTTTACCTTATAACTATATAGTCCACCTCAATAACCCAATTTGTCCTAGCTATATGACTTTAAACTAAATAGTTCTATAATCCTCACCACATGGCATTTAACTACATGATCTCGGTCATAGATGCATTAATTTAAACTGAGCTTCACCTGGTATGAGCTCCATGACCATAAACATGGATCAACCCCATAGTTAGAGCTATATAATTTTAAACAATGTAGCTTTAGGGACTATACGAGTTCCCCTCTAAGAATGATAAAATTTCATTCCCATAACATTCTTGAGTTTGAAACTCACATTAATATAGAAATAACACTAGACCAAACATCACTCTACTTTCATTAGTATTCACCATCTAATGCATAATTAATGTTGTCATATCCCCCCAAAAGTAATTAAACTCTAATTTATTATCTTCTTCCTTTTACCTTACCAATTTGGAACTTCTAAGTTTGAATCCCCATTAATATTCCATTTCAAAATGGAACCACCTTAAGGTGATCATGGATTCCATAATCTCAACCCACTTATCATTTAGGGTACATATCCCATAGAAATCATTATTGGTAGTAACATCATAGATCCCTCTCTTAAGATACATGATTTATGGTTGAACTCAATTTTCTTGCCCCCATTTTTAAAATTATGATAGTGGAATATGCCCTTTAGATATATTCTTGGTGGTCAAATTCAGCCTATCAATCATCCCCCTTTGTGATTCATACCCTAAATGTCACAATTTACCTCACTTTCATCTTACTTTTCTCAAGAAAACTTTTAAATCCCTTAATATTAACCCATCATATAGATTTTCATGTCAGTGGAGTGAATCAGACTTATGGAATCATACCTAACTAGTTCCTCAAATTCATGGGTTCATTTATAGATGTTGATTCATCATTTAAAACCTAAACCATCCATCCCTATTGTGTGATCTTATGTAAATGAGTAATATTTCATTTCCCTTCTCCTCATACTAATAATGACTCACATGAGATTAAAGGTTTTAGTTTTTTATCTCATTAACATGAATAAGGGGAACCATGATTAGAAGTAGTGAGCCTCTATTTTTCTTAGAATCTTGATGTTAAATTTAATAACCCCCCATTAGTCCAAGATGCATGAATTTAAACTGTATATCATATCTTCCTCACTGTATGATGCTAAACTACACATTCAAAAACCTCTCCACATAATGTTAAACTATACAGTACTCATATCCATTATATGAAATTAAACCATGCATTCAATGTCATTCCTGAATAATGTTAAAATTTAGGGATCCATCCATATCACATGAATTTAAACTGCATGATGCTTGAGTCCTTGCCTAAGAATATTCCTCTCATTATGGTGATGGTCACCAACATCACTACCCCTAAGAACTATGTGTGGCTTGATTACTATTCCATGAGATATTTAGTGACTCTCAAATACCTCATATGAGACCCAACCAAAAAATTAATCTCTATTCCTCTCTTTAACCCTAGTGAAGATACTTCTACCAAGCCACATCAAGTTGAGTTTAGCTTCTCTAACTAGTTTCTCTCACTAGAGAATCCATTCATCTTCACCCATGTATCTTGTACAAGATATGGATCTATACATAGATCCTACAAAACAATGTGTGGGTTTATTTCAATTTCACTGGATGTATAACAGTGCCTAGATATCCTATCCCAATCCCATATATAAATTTCCTATCAAACTACCTCATCTTGGTGTTCAGTTCCCCTCCACCAAGTTCCTTTTACCCACCTAACACTGAGATTAATTTTTTCTCCAAGGAGATTGTCAAAGCTGTGTGACCTTAAAATTCATCACCCTTATGGTCCATTCATCATGAAGTTAAACTTTTTGTATCTACACCTAATATGATGTATATTTTTATTAGGATACCATTTCACATTGAGTCTATGATGGCATTAGATCTATATAAACTGTCACACCCCCATGGTCTAAACTCCATGAATTTAAAATAACACCCTCTATATAGTCTTAGTAATATAACATTAAGCTTTGTGAACTTTTCTATGAGGCCATCAATGTTGATATAGCCCCTTACCTCAATCCAAGTCAGGTTGTCACTTAGCCTTAGTCAATAAACAAGACGCCTCATTTTGTGGTCTAAGCTGTGTGAACTTAAACTCAAACAACCTTATGTCCTAAATTCCATGAAATTTTAAACTAGGAATATCCCCCTAATGTAATATGTGTGACCTTAAAATCATGTTTCCCTATGGTTTTAGTAATAATATATTGAACTATACAGTTTTAGGGATCACATTGTCCCCCCTCTTTAGAGTATTATTAAATCTTGTTCCCATGTATCTCTCAGGGTTAAGATTTTAATTTGATCCAAATCATACTGGTACACATGTCGTCCAACTATTTTTTTGAATATTTCATTAATATTATCAATGCACAATGATGTAACCCTAGGAGTGTTTGAACTCTTCTTGGGAACCTCTTTCTCTAATAGGCACACTTTATGTCCCCTAGAATTGATTTTTTATCCTCCTATATTTGTAAATAGACCCCCTATAGTCATGGTACACTAGTCTTAGCTAGATTCCTATATAGAGTACATTCTCTAGAGGAACCAACCTTGACATATCTAAATAGAATCCCCTATGGTGAAAGAATAGTGCCTCAGTCTCGATCCACCTCCCATCAATGGTACACGTCTCATGGGAAGCATCCTTGTTATATATATAGTGAAATATATTTATCAAACATGGTAAATATTAATCGTCAATATTTTTTACACCATTACAGTGATACGGTTGGGAAACCCACATTTCAAACTTAGTCAATAGTGATCCTCCACCTTACCATCCCTTCATCCGTCGATTCAGACTCTCATAGACACAACTCACCTCTATCCCACCTATCTTTTCTCAAGTGGAGTTACAACACCCTTGGTGTTGTACTAAAATTCATTATTACATGTTTATGGGGAGAATAAATCATTTTTAATCACACCAACACATCCCCCCAATCTCATGGTTCACCTTATAGTGGTTGATGTGACATTACAATCTCGACCCTTCCATCCCTATTATGCACTCTCATGTGATATAGACAGTCTTATGTTATCTTTTATCTCTCACATGGATCATGAATCATGTGGGATTAAAAGTTTTACTTAATTTTTTCATTAATCAAATTAAGATATAGTTAATTTAAACCGAGTATGTAAAGTAAATAGTAATTTTATTAATTAGTAAAAAAAATAAAGAGGGTCATCCACAAATTGGAGACATTACTTTTCATATAAAACTTTCTTATGACTGTGTCTCAACCATCGCCTACTCGAGATCATAAAAAAATTTATAGGAGGACTAGATATCATTCCTATACTAGAAAAATCCTCCATATTGATTTTTTTCTATGGTTACACCTTAGCTACCCACATCTGTACCCTGTCTTGAAGATCCCTACACTCAACTGCTTGAGATGTAGCTTTGGCCAGCTCATATTCAACAGCATATTATTGATTCATTGGTAGGGTGGCCTCCTCTACCCTCTCTAGAGCAATTTAATGTTTCTAACACTCCTCTTCCTTATATATAGTAATTTATTACTAATTCTCCTGAATATCTACCATGTCATAAGCTATATATGTGACCCAGGTAGAGTCGAATTGTTGCCACTCAAATCTATCCCACTTTATTTAAATATCACATACCATTTCATAGAGGTAATTATAGTTGGACCCACTAGTTATTAGGTTCACCAATGAACGGTTAGGCTTTCCTATATATAAAAGCATCTAATTCAGTGGATTACTGGTGACGAGGCTCTAAATTTTCCTCCATGAACTTCATGGGATCACCCAATTGTGTTCAATAACATATGACCTTGGGTCATATTTATCTTATGGGGTATACTCATATATGATGAATAGATTGAATAGTTTACACAAAGGATCAATTTAAGGTTATAAATTTGATGATATAGGATCTAGTGTGTAAAGAGGGCTTGGATTGTGGGTTACCTTATCTTTAGGGATTGGATCTTCTTATAGGAACCTGACATGTGTTTTTTGAATGGTCAACACCTTCAAGTATTTATTCAACAATGATGCTCTATTATATCTACCATCATGAGAAGTTTAAACTTTAGGTGCCTACTATTCTCCCTCTCCTACTAGGCCAGTGATTGATAACTTACGACTCATTGATTTCCCAAGATCCTTATCCTCCTAGGAAAAAACTGTCACATAAAAAAACTGAACATAAATTTAGGCATAGTAGTAATGATAGTTTTGGAAGGAGTTATAGGTTGAAGACTTAAATTTCATATATGTTTTAATGAGAGCATAATCACACAACTTTTTTAGAAATATGGGGGTCTTGGATGCCTAGACTTACTCAGCTACCACACCTTTAGTAAGCAGAGGTCTAAGGCATTAAAGGTAGGTTATTCTACCAAGTATTCATCATTTCTAGTAAGAAATTCAACATCCACCATGTGAATCCATTTATCTTGGATTTCTAGTTCTTCATTAGGGAAACCAAATAAGCTAGTATATAATGTCAAAAAAATATTCAAAATTAAGAAGAGGGAAAGATATTACATTACAAGTCTATTTAAAAATTTATTATTAGCCTCACCAAACACCAGACTTTGTTTGTATCTTGAGGAACTCACACAACATCTTGAGGTAGTACCCACCAAACCACTGGGAAGGATAGGGAATCAGGGGAAATTTCTTATACTTCTCGACCACTAGATGATTTCTCATCATATATTATCTAAACATGCTCCAGATTCTCCTCTAACCCCAATGTTTGTTTTAACATGAGCCAAGAGGAAAATTTTAGTTCAATTTAAAATTTAGTGAACTGTGGTATTTTAAGGTTCTAGGAGTTATTGAGTTTAGTGATTTTTCTCTCAACTCATCACTAGTTATAGGCTCCTATTTACCATTATCTAAAGAGTTTATGTGATCCATGTTACTTCCATAAGACTATTCATCACCAGACTCCGTAAAATTCACTACATAAGCCAAAAATTAATCTCCTAGGTCTTGAATATACTATTTTTTGTTATCACATACATCCAGTTGGTGAATACTTCTCATTGACCTTATAGGTATGTCAACACCTCTACGTAATGTATATGGTTCATTATTTATCACCAAGGAACCATATACATGACTATATCATGAAAAAACTTATCAATGGTATCCTTTTAGTCTATAGTAACTACCAAAATTGTCACAATGTGAAGAGTAGCTAGAATTGGTCCCAAGAGTTCCAGGATTATAGTAAATCTATGTCTATTTTTATTTCAATAATCACATATAGGTGCTTCCTTAGAGTTATTCTATTAGTGAATTCTATATTCCTAAAATATTTTATACACACTTGAAGACACTTCTTATGGAATTCTTCATTAGTAGGTGAGACCACCCAAGTCGCATCACCTTGATGATGCACATACGGTATTGAAAGTCCCTCAAAAGGTACCACCACTTTAAAAAAATCCCCGTCCTTCGCTAGTGAGCTTCCTTATAAGTGACACATTCTCATTATTTCCACCCTTGAGCTCATTCTAGTGGGTCTTCCCAAAACTACTTACTTCAGCATTTCTATATGATATTCAACCATCTAACTCTATGCACAATCCTATAGTGGTTTGGTTGGGGCATAAACCACCAGCAGTATGACCCTTTCACCTGTCCCCTCATGGGAAAGCATGTAACATAGTTTTCTAATAACAATGGGGTGATATTCCTGATAAAATATGGTATATACCCACATCATCGACCATTAATTTTAGTGAAATTGACATATGAACTAGTATAGGATGTATGGAATATAGAAGAATTTTTTTTCTCTATATATATCCAACACTCCACATCTATATGACACAATATATGAACTATTATTGATACTTCCACTACCATTAGATGAGATGAAGGGGAATCAATCATGTGATTGAATCAAGACACCCAACCCAATACCATCAATTTGTAGACACCATACTCCAATGATACTCAATAGTGATGGTCTAAATTTGGTATCTAGTGGATGATTATTTTGGGTATTTATATCCCCCAAAATTCATGGTGAGCCACATGTATAAGCACTAGAATGGGATATAGACACAACGAGGTGAGTTCCCTTGATTGATGTTCTTCAACATAATGTAGAGCTTGGTTTGTAATGTAATAATGATATTTATCAGATGCATGTGCACCAATATAACTATCATAATGAACATTCCTAGACTCACACCCATGTGTGCATCCCTGACTGGAAGTAGCCATATAATAAGGAAATATGATAGTAATTCTATTATCCTCACCTCAATAGATACCTAAAATTTCTTGTTGAATCCCCATTATGTGTACTATCTATATTACAAAAGGAACTAATATGACTTGGGTTTACCACATGTTTGTGACTCTGGGAATTACTTTGACCACCACACCATATATTCTACAGGAATGTCTAGTAACATATTGAGCCACATCCTAAATGGAATATCAAGATGAAGGTGATTTTCTTTCTACTATGTGTTCCACAGTTCCCTCAAAAATGCCTTCACCATCATTGAGATATGATTTTTTTCATCACAAGTGTTCATAACTAGAAGGTACTTTTCATAAATTCCACCAAATTTGTGGATCACTTTGATCTTGTGGATATCCAAAAGCCTGATCCCAACCACACCACAATGTAAGTGGAATGTGTTGGTGTTTGGTGACCAAATTATCAATAACTATGGAATGAGGTCTGAGTGGAATTAGGTATGGAATTATGAATTCCAAACTACCTCATACAACCCAACCTGATGAAGGATTTTTCTAAAATCATTGTAGGTGTGGTGAATCACATAAGACCACAACCATTCATCATTAGTTTTTTCCATGAAGGAGACCTTAAAGGATGATCCCAATATCTTAATGATACCCCTATCCCAGAAGTATGAGATGATTAAGCACCTCACTATCATTCCAACCCAAATATTAATCCTCAATGTTATTCACCTGTAAAAGGAAATTTTTGAGTCCCTCAATAAGGATTGGAATATACCCTTTTAGTTTGAAACCAATGTGGACAATGATAAAGTCTATCTTGAAGAGGAGGTAAAACATGAGAGATTTTAGGCCATCATCTTCTTCTCTAGAGAAGATAAAGGAACAATCATCCAAGGGTACATTCACCCATATACATATTAGTAATTCCAATTGGTTTATAATTTCATCACTATTTAGTGGACACTGGATCCAAGTTGAAAAACATCTCAGATTAAATTCTCTATAAGTTAGGGTATATAGAGACAGACCAAGCCTCATGAAACATAAAAATTTAAGGATATGAAGAGAGTGAGAAAAATTAGCTCAGTAAGATTCATATAAGAACCTACTTTGGATATTTAGTATCAAAAATGATTTCATGGTTATATCATATGATAATTTCTTTAACTCCATGCTTGGAAGCCTCTGGATCTACTTACATGAAGCTTTCTTATCATCGTGTCAGTAGTGCCTCAAATAACCTATCAATAGTTGAGTAGGGGTTTTCCTTGGTGATGAAACCACATTTGATTTTTTTGAATCCTACTACCTTTATTCTTGGTTTTATAAGTGGGAGGAAAAGTAACCCCAGATCAAAGATCTTGAGCATGTCAATGCCTCTAATGAATTGAAACTTACCCTAGAATATCCTAAGGATGGTTTGAAGATAAATTTAATTTTTCCAATCCACTTCCTGGAAGAAAAAACCCCAAAAAATGAGAATCATTTCATTGTAACAATGTAAGAGTAATCTCAAATAAACTCTTTCTACAATAAATTAAGGGTGAATTTTATGCAAGATGAACCTACTATCATATACTAGAAGGTTAAACCTTAGTAGGACAATCTAAATCTTTACCATGTTTACCAGAGAGCAGGATTGACCCATTGGCGATTGATCGAGATGAATTTTTTAGATATAAAGAATAAAACCTTGTGATAAATGCCTTATTGAATTGTATCATTAGCCAATATTTCTATAGTATCCATATATTCAGAAGGACATAAGTCTTATTATAAAGATTCTACCACTATATGAGTAGATAATTCCACAATATAGTCTTCTATAGCTAAGGATGCATCTCCTACTTCTAGTACTCATGATTATAATAAACAGGACTTATATAAATCCCATATTTCCTTCCAATATGGGTTATACACCACTATTGATGAGAAGAAATAGGTAAAACTTGGAGCTGAGGAAGATCTGAGGCTAAAAAAGGTCAATTTATCCATGTCTCTGGATGTAAAATAATAATAAAATATGTTATAAAAAAATAATCATGATGTATTTGTGTGGAAATATAGGGAGATTAAAAATCTTTATCCCTAGCTATCCATCCATTTTTCTTATACTTCCCATAAACCACTATTGATTCAATCACACATCTAGAAAGATGGATCCCTCCCATGGTTCCATGGTTGAGGCTGAAGTTGATAAGTTGGAAAAGTAAAACTTATTCAGGGAAGTTCTGTATTCTAAGTGGGTTTCCAATATTTCCCTAGTTAAAAAGAAGAATTTATAGATCAAATTTTTTATTTAATTTTGATATATAAATCTTAATTTTCCAAACGATAAATTTACCATCCCTATTATAGAGTTTATAATCAATGAAACCATTTAATTTCAGGACCTTTTCTTTATAGATGAGTACTCCAGATATAATCAAATTTAGATGGCTCTTGAAGATTATGAATTCAATATATTCAGAGAACCTCAGTGAACATAATTCTACTGAGTGATTCCCTTTATATTTAATAATTCTGGAGAAACCTATAAGCATTCCATATATCATATTTCAAGCTTCACATCAGAAGGATGGTAGTCTGTTTTGTAGATGACTTGGTGGTAAAATATTAATAATGACAAGACCACCTAAAAGATCATTTTAAATATTTTTGCATACTATATTCTCATAGATTAAATATGAACTCATTTAAATGTTTATTTGGGGTTACCTTTATGAAATTTCTCATATTTTTCTTCTGATATAGAGGCATCAAGATCAACCCAGAGAAGATTAATTCTATCATTAGATTGCCTCCTCTAAAAAATATCTAATGGTTGTGATGACTCTAAGACCATATAATATAAATAAAATATTTCTTACCAAAAGTATCTAAAAAATTTAATCTCTTTTTAATGATAATAAAGAAAGGAATCATCTATTAGTGGGGAGAAGAGTTCCATACCACGTTTGATGAAATCAAGTAGTATGCACCTTGTCCTTAATTTTTAATGCCATCCATCCTAGGTAAACCTTTATTCATTTATATGAATACCTAGTAATTATACCTCAGTTTCCTATTATCCAATATAAAGGGTGAAATAAATGAGAATAGTATCTACTATCTCAGTCATATACTTCTTGTCACTGATACCCGATAATCTCCCATCAAGAAGATCTACCTTTACTTGGTATTCATGGTTCAGTGTCTATGTAAATATTTATAGCATCACAAGGTCTATATGATCTAAAAAATTAATCCACTAAAGTATATACTCAAACATCATATGCTGAATAGGTGATTGGTATAGTGGTAAGTGATCTAGAAGTTGTTTGACATTAGGTTAATCTCTTAGAAATTCGTCAAGTGTCAAGTGTTGGAAAACTTACTAGCCGTGCACCAAACCGATAAGGAGTTTCCCTCAGATGTTTACTTCACAAATGAGGATATAATTTCCATTGATAAATAAATTTCATTTTGGAAGATACACTTTCACAGTGACTCTCAGAGCTCAATCGAGATAAGAATCAATAACCCTAAGCTAAACATGGTTGGCCTTGGATATGTCTTCATCCCTTCCCCAAAGGCCCTAATTATGCAATCTTCCTTCTCTTAGGATGATTCACTAAAAAAAAATTTGATTATAACTTGATATGGACCTATATATTTAGGTTTTATAGTTTCACATGAAATTTGACTCCGAGATGGTCATCAAGAAAATTAATAGTGACTACACTATTAGGAAGCCAAAGATTATTCCTTTTCTCGAGTGTACCCATGAGTTGATAGACCATTTTCTCTATGAGATAAAATTTAACCATATCCCATGATCCTATAATGATCAAGTGAACTACCTAGAAATCATATTCTCATCTCTTTTAGAGCATGATTAGAATAATATAGTTATCCATGTTGTGTCTAGAAAGGTGATCACCTATATCACTCTTGATAAAGAGATATAAGTGGTGAATCAACTTGTTTAAAATTATTCAAATTTGGGGACCTCAAATTCTCTCATGATTGAAGAATTATCCAAGTGGATTAATCCTTTGATTGAGTACCTCTAATATGAAACTCTACCATATGACAGATCTAAAATCAAACAAATCCACCAACATATAGTGAATTTTGTCTCTTGTGATAGACCCAAATATAAGAAGGTACTCTATCAGGGAAAATTTGTTGAAATACCCCTATATTATATATAATTAAAGGAAATAACTCAGTTTTTTAGTAGTTCCATACAAATTCATGTGGGGATCACCAGTTAGGATTGAATCTCCTTCATTAGATTTGGAGACTGGGCTATTTTTCTTCCACCATGGTTTGTGACTGCATGATATTCTTCAAAAAGTTTCATTCATGCTATATTCATGACAACATAATGAATTATCCACTATATTTTCTCTATGACACTAATTATTCTTGGTCATTTTTTATATGGTTACTAGATGTCATGGGTCCCTACTCACCAATGATAGTCCGACAGTGTAGGTTTAGCCTCATATCTATAGATTTATTTTTAAAGTAGAATGGGGCCATTAACCACATGGATCTTAAGAATATATATATGGTTGAGTTCATGTAATCTTATACCATCCATCAATATTTTTTCTCTCAGAAAATTCTCATAGAAAATGATACCAACTTTCAAGCCGCAAAGCTAAGGAATTTGTATTCCAAGTATAACATTCTGTTTAACCATACTTCCCACTATCACACATTAATAAATGGAAATATTGAGCAATTTAATAAAACTATATCTATTATTCTATATAATTTTATAGACCAAAATAAGAATATTTGGCCTAAAATGCTCTCAAATTACTTATGAGCATATCATATGATAAATCAGACTCCCACCAAGGGGGCACCTCACTCCTTGGTATATGGAATAAAAATAGTTATACCCAAGGTTATTTAAAAATTCATTACCTTTATACTAGTAAATTGTAAACATTTTCATGGGTTTTCTTTTTCATTATCTAGGTTGGGGAAAGAATAAATTGGGAGGATACTTATAATGCTGAAGTTAGATATTTTTTTTGATTTTCATCATAAAACCTACTGGTTCTATAGCCTTATAGGGATTTACACACCCTATAATATGGTTACATGATGTTTAAATTCTAAAATAATAATAAATCTATTTTTAAAAAAAGGCAATGGATTTTTTTAGTGATTTTGGGATTTTTCAATTACACAATGTTTAATTGGGTTACACATCATGTAAAATCCCAAGTGTTGTTTTTAAATAGTAATCTTGGATGAAAATTATATTTTTTCTCTTCAAACAACTTTGATTTTAATCCCAGAGCCATACCCATGTGATTTTATACCCCTCAAACCCTTTCAATTCATTTTGTTCATCAATTGAACATTTTGTGATTGTAGTGTGACTTTTTGAGCAAGATTCCCCCCTGTATCTTTGTATATTTATCCTTACCTCCTTAGAGTTCGATAGATCATATTGGGTTTTATGGATATAAAATTTGTGTTGTTGAAGCTTGTTTTTAGGTTGAGTTCCTAGATCTTATGTGCCTTTATTTTTGTTGGCAGGTTCCGTTGTGAGATTTGTGTTTTTGTGAGAAAGGTAGGTAGTTCTATTATGATGGACAAATTTGATTAAACTTTAATTTATTGATTTAGATTCTATTTTTTATTTAAATTAAATTTCTTGTAATCCATTTCAATTAGTTTATTAAAAACCCAATTCCATTTAATTATAGGATTTGGATTTGATTTTGCATGAAATTAGGACCCCCCAATTCCATTAAATTGGGGTGTGTTTGTGAAATTGATGGAAAATTGTGGAATTAAATTGTTGTATTTAAATTATGAAATTTATTTTTTGAAATTTATTTCAAAATTTTTTAATTTAAAAAATGGATTAAAATGGTTTTGATAGAAACCCAGTGGTTTTATCATAGAGAAGGCATGTTTTGATTAAAAACCCATGTGTTAGTTTTTTAAATGGAAATTGGCATATTTGAAATGTGGAATGGGATGAATTGTATTTTTAATAGTTTTAAAATAAATTAACCATTATTGGTTTTCATTATAGAACATGTATTCCTATGTAGTTGGTGATTTATTGGAATAACCCACATTTTTATACTTTAAAACAAAAACAAAACCCAGTACAGTAGGTCACATCCCCAATGGGATATCGATGAGTCACCTTCAGCAAGTGTCAGTGGGAAATGTGTATACACATATTTCCTTGATCACCTTCAAGTGTGTGAGGATCCTCTATCCTGGAGATGTCATGCCTTTTGGTAGATGAAAATGTTTCTCATGGTTGAATTTGAAATATATACCATTGTTTGTTGTAAACTATTTTACACATGCCTTATAAATTTATATAAACTATTTTATATAAAATGATTATTAAGGATTTTTTTTAAAGTATTTCCATCATTTGAAATTTAAATTATGAATCATTTTAATTATTATCTGAAATTTAATACATGTTTATTAAAATTGAAAGCTTTATTTGGTTAATTAAATGTTGTAATCTTATTAGGGAATCCTTGGTGAGACCTACTAGGATTTTAGCTCACAACCTACCTATGACTTTGGGTGTTTGTGAATTATCTTATTCTAAGTTTGAACAAGGGTAAGGTGCCACTTGGAGGTGGTAGTATCTATTGATCCTTGTGCTTGGAGAGTTTCATCCATTGAGACTTGGGGTTTATCCTGTTTTTTGGTACTTTAATGTAGTAATTTGGGGTTGTTTACCTATTTGACTTCAAGTAAACTATTCCCAATAAAGTTTTTCTTATATGTATACTGACTTGTTTATATTCTTCCACAATTTTTGTGGAAAAATAGTTTCCAATTTCATGTTGTATGATGCCAAGTTCTAGTTTCCAACCCATTGGGATCATGAACTCCCTTAAGGATATGTTGGAATTGGCTCAATTATCGTGTTACTAGGGTACCCAGGATGGTTTATGATGAAGTGGTATCAGAGGTGCAGGTTTTTCATCTTTCCTTGATTTTAGCATGTAGTTGTGTATAATTATTGGTACTTAAGAGGTAGTTGAGATTGAGTGTCTAGATATATCTCACCACAATGAGGATTAATTCACCAAGGGTGGTTTTGGGATATATGTCTTGAGGATTATTTCTATTCTTTTTCCAACTGTTGATTTGTAAAGATTGAAATACAAATATTGTGTTCTTATATATTGGGATTAATTCTCCCTTGTTTCTCTATTTGAGTGTTAAATCTAATTTATTCCTTATTGTCTACTGATGTTTAAAGAATCCTGACTTCAAGAACACATGTAGATAAAATGAATGAGGAAGATGCTGTTGAACCACAGTGATAAAATCCTCTCGTGGACCCAATTTCGGTCCAAGTGATTATGCGTATTGTCCATGATCTAGGATAGGAACCACCACTAGTTCCAGTTTAGGATCCAGCTGTGGAACCTCCGAGGGATGTTATCCAGAATCATTCTTAAGAGTTCCTTTTCCAGAAGCCACCAACATTCAAAGGCTCCAATGACCCTCAATAGGAATAGGAATGGTTGAGAAGAATTTAATATTTGTTTGAGTTCTTAGAGACACCTAATGAAATCAAGGTGAAGTGTTCCACCTTCATGTTGGAGGGACTGAGCAAGAAATATTGGGACATGATAGTGATGAAGAATAAGCAAGATGGATTAGATTGGAAAGACTTCAAGGCTCTTTTAAATGACTAGTTCTATCCAGGGTCTATGTTGTTAGCTAAGGCTTTAGTGTTATTCAAACTTATACAGGATGATATAACTATGACCGAGTAAGTAAACTGTTTTGTAGAGCATGTGCAGTTTCCACCTGGGTTAGTATCCAAAGAGAATATGAAGACTCGATGATTCAAGTCGGGACTTCGAACTAATATTTTTTCTCAAGTTTCTTTCTAAATATTCAATTTTATGATGATGTGTTGGATAAAGTGTTGATGGTTGAAATGAACCTGGATAGAAAATCCAGGTTTTCAGGAGTTCCTTTTTTCCCAGTGGTATTGTGAATTCCTCTAAAGGAATGAGTAAGAGGTATGATTCTCATGGAGGATCTTGATAGTAGGGTTTTTTAAGTCCTCTTAAATTTCCTGGAAAAGGACCTTTTATTTGATATAAGCGTGGAAAGATTGAAAATTTGAAGAGGGTTCTCCCTGAGGCACCTAAGATATGTGGCTCTTGTGGATTCTTGGGTCACTAGAAGAAGTTATGATATATTTATTCCACTTCATGTAGTGGAACAAGATCATCAATGCCTATTAAAACTATGATGCAATCAGATTCTTCACGAGCAAAGGGGTTCCAACCATAGGGATTTGGAATGAAGCTTCTTCACCTAGTGAAAGAGTCTCCATAGGAAGTAGATACAGGTCCAACAACTGTGAGAGGTATCATCACTATAGCTTCATCATTAGTGACTGATTTATTTTATACTAATGAATCTCATTCATTTATTTCAACCTGTATTGTTAATATGATAAATATTTCTACAGATATTTCTTCTTATGTGGTTTATATTGCTACTCCCCTAGGAATGAAGAGATAAAAGGTCCTCTGTAGTCTATATTATGCTTTCTTCTTATCAGTTGTAAAACTTTCTTGAAGTTTTATGGTTCTAAGCATGAAACTTTTTGATGTCATATTCAGGATAGATTATCCCATTTCCAATAAATCTTGGATTGATTTCTATCTTTGACAGGTCTCCTTTACTACACCTGATGGTGTATGTTGTATCTTTCAATGTGAATGGTAACCATGGTCGAGTAGAGCCATAAATTTTTATCTAGAGTTGGGGAAAGTGATATCTATGTTCACCTTTTATTTGGGGAGAGAATATTTGAGTGGTTATCTCCCCTCAGTTTTTCCTGAGCTTCTTAGCATGTTTCCTTCTGATTTCTCTGGTCTATTACTAGTAAGGGAGGTAGATTTTTCTATCAATTTAGTACCTGGTTCTAAATGAGCGTCTATTACTTCTTACTATATGGAACCAACTAAAATAATAGAGTTAAAGATTTAGTTGGGTGGTATTTTAGATAAAGGATTTATATGCACATGTGTGTCACCTCGGGTAGCCTTAGTTCTATTTATTAAGAAAGATGATGGTTCACTTCACCTCTATGCTGATTAATGAAAACTCAATAGATTCATGGTAAAGAAAAAGTATCTGTTACTACAAATTGATGATCTATTTGATCAGTTGAAAGGGAAAAAGTGGTTATTGAAGATTTACCTTTGACCTAGTTACCATCAGTTGGGGATAAAAGAATCTAACATCCAGAAAACCACCTTTTATAATAGGTATAACCATTATGAGAACCTTGTCATGCCTTTTGTTCTAAAAAATTCTCTTATAATCTTTATGGATTTAATGAATACAATTTTCCATGGGTATCTTGATACCTTCATGGTAGTATTTGGGGACGACATCCTTGTTTAATCTAAGTTCAAGGAGGATCATGTGCCTCATTTGATATTTGAGAGTAGTTCTGGAATTGTTGAGAAATCACCGACTTTATACCAAGATATCTAAATGTGATTTATGGAGCTAGGAAGTGAAATTATTGGGGTATGTGGTATTGAAACATGGTATTTCAATTTATCTTGAAACAATAAATGCTTTTATGACATGGGAACAACCACAAATTTTTTTTGAGATCCAGAGATTCTTAGGTATAAATGGGTATTATCACTAGTTTATTAAGGATTTCTTAAAGTTGGTTTCTTCAATGACTTCTATAACTCATAAGGGAGTAAAGTTTTCTTGAGATTAAAAAAGTTATAATTATTTTGTTGAGATGAAACTTCTTTGGAATAATATGCCAATGTTGACTCTTCCAAAGGCTAGGTAGGGGTATGTGGTCTTTTTTAATATATTAGGGTCAGGTTTGGGTTGTGTTCCTATGCAAGGTGATAATTTCATTGTTTATGGTTCTATAAATCTTAGAACACATGATAAGAACTACCCAAACCATTAACTTTAACTTTCACATGTGATGCACATTCTTATGATTTGGTGGAATTACCTTTATGAAGAAAGGTTTACCGTGTACTCTGACAAAAAAAATCTTGAGTTATACCTTCTATAAAAAATATTCACTTCTCTATCAGAGGTATTGGATGGAATAAATGAAATATTTTATACTTTGATATCACCTATAATTTGGGTAAAGGTAATGTTATTGTATATGCTTTGAGTAGGAAGATTCTGACCCAGATAATGAAAGAATAATTAGAAGATTGTAACTTGATGTCTCTTTTTTCAATGTTTCACATTAGAGTTCGAGAATTAGGGGCCATGGTTTATTTGGCCACTGTTCAGTTGACATCTCCTCTTCTCGAGTTGATTATTTAGGAACAATAGCTTGATGATAAGTTCCATATAATTAGAGACTCTCTTTATGGTGGGGAGACCATACCTGGCTGGTCATTCTCCACTGAGGGCATACTATTCTATTAGAATAATTTTGTTGTGTTGTTAGTGGTAAGGAAAGCTATGATGGAGGATCTACATAACTAATTGTGGTTAGTGTACACAATAACCATGAAGATTTTATATGACATGTAGTGATGATTCTGGTGTCCAGGTATGATACGGGCATTTCTAAATTTGTATCTCATTATTATACATGCCAACAGGTCAAGGCCGAGCAACATAAACCATCATGTTTGTTTAAAATACTTCCAGTTCCTACTTGGAAGTGGGATGAGATATATATGGAATTTGTTGTTGGATTTCCACATACCCAGAGAAAGAAGAATGCGATATGGGTACTGATTGATCGATTGAAAAAATCAGCTCACTTTGTACCCATTCGTGATACAACTAAATTTGAGGAGTTGGGAAATATCTATGTGAAATACATTATTCATTTTCATATAGTTCCATATGATATAGACTATGATAGGGATCCTCGGTTCACTTCTCACTTTTGGAGAGGCCTTCAAGAGGCACTGGGATCATAGGTCAGTTTGAGCACGACATACCATCCACAGTCGAATGGACAGATAGAAAGAGCTATATAGATTCTTAAGGATATGCTCCGTGCCTATATCCTTGACTTTGGTGGGGCTTGGGATGAACATATGGGACTGGTTGAGTTTTCTTATACCAATATTTTCTATTCTATGACCAAAATGGCTCCATTTGAGGCCTTGTTTAATAGGCTTTATAGATCTCTATTGTGTTGGTCAGAGATTGGTGAAATTTATTTGGTTTGACCAAGCTTAGTTCAAGATATTATAAAAACAATTCATTTGATTAATTATATAATTTTGAAATCACATAGCCGATATAATTATTATTCTAACCATCATTGCTGACCATTGAAATTTTTAGTTGGGGGCCATATGTTCTTGAAAGTTTCACCTTGGTTGGGTCATCGATAGCTTAAGAGGAAAGGTAATCTTGATCCTCGTTTTGTGGGACCTTTTGAGGTTGTTGAGTAGGTGGGAAAAGTTGATTACTATTTATCACTTCCACCATAGATGACATCGATACATAAGGTGTTCCATGTATCTTAGAAAAGAAAATATCTATTTGATCCATCTCATGTGTTGATATGGGGTTATATAAAAGTCGAGACTGATTTATCTATGAATGAGTGTCTAGTCAATATAGTTTATTTTGAAACCAAGGTGATTTTTAGGAGGATTATACCTTTTCTTCGAGTGTTATGACAACACAATTTTTATTCTCATGAGACATCGGAGCACGAGGCACTTATGGGAAAGAAGTGGACTTGAATTTTTGATATGGAATCATCTTGATATGATTTTTAGAGATATATAGTTTTTATGGTGGGGTGGTTGTAACATAACATTAAGTTTATACTAGGTACATTTTAAACCTTATTGTAGATTTTCCTTTTTATTATTTGGGTAGCTACGAGAAGGAATTAGATAGATACCTATAATGGTGAAGTTTGAGATTTATTGGATTTTCAACATAAAATCTATTGGTTCTATAGCCTACTATTAATTTACATTCTGTTTAATATGGTTATATAACATGTAAATTCTAAAATAATAATAAATCCATTTTTAACAAAAGGAATTCGATTTTTCATTAATTTTGGGATTAGTCAATTACACGATGTGTAATTGGGTTACATGTCATGTAAAGTCCCAAGTGTTGTTTTTAAATAGGAATATTGGATTAAAATTCTATTTATTAATCTATATAATTATTTTATCTCAAACCAAGAGCCAACCTCAGGTGATTTTGGATCCCCCAAAACCTTATGGGTTGTTTTATTCAACAATTAATCATTTTTGCAATTGCATTCTGACTTTATAGGTATGATTTCTACATATCTCTTCATATATTTCTCTTTCCCTCCTTGGAGTTTGATAGATCATCTTAAAATTTATGGATCTAAACTTTGTGTTATTGAATCTTGTTTCTAGGTTGATTTCCTAGATTTTATGTGCCTTTGTTTTTTATGGGTTTCATTGCGGGATTTGTGTTTCCTTGTTAAGGTAAGTGGTTCCATTTTGAGGGCCAATTTTGATTTACCCATTTCTTGATTTAAATTTTATTTTTTATTTAAATTCAATTACTTGAAACTTCTTTCAAAAAGTTCATTAAAAACCTAATTCCATTTCATTGGAAAATTTGGATTTTATTTGGCATGAAATTGGGAAAACCCCCCAATTCCATTGAATTGGGGTGTGTTTGTGAAATTAAATTGAAATTATGGAATTTAAATTGATGAATATAAATTATGAAATTGATTTCAAGGTTTTATTTGATAAAATGGATTAAAATGTTTTGGATTAAATCCCAGTGGTTTTATCTTGGAAAAGGCATGTTTTGATTAAAAACCCATGTGTTGGTTTTTTAAATGTAAATTGGAATATTTGAATTGTGGAATAGGATGAATTTTATTTTTAAGAGTTTTAAAATAAATTTCCCATCATTGGTTGTTATTATAGCACATGCGATCCTAGGTATCTAGTGGGTTATTAGGATATCACTCTTTTTGATACTTTATAATTGAAATAAAACTAAGGTCAATAAGTAATATCCATGATGGGATGGTGATGATTGGCCTTTGGACAGTGTCATAGGGACGTGTGTATACACATATTTCCTTAATCTCCTTTGAGTGTGTTAGGATCCTATAGCTTGGAACTATCATACCTTTTGTCAGATGACCAAATTGTCTATTATTTTATCTGAAATATATGCCATTGTTTGTGGTAAACTATTTTTAAAATGCCTTTTGAAGTTATATAAACTATTTTGTTTAAAGTATTTCCATCATTTGAAATTTAAAACATGAATTGTTTTAATTATACTCTGAACTTCCATACATGTTTATTAATGTTGAATGCTTTATTTGTTTAATTAAATGTTGAAATCATATTATGGAATCCTTGGTGAGACCCTACTAGGATTTTAGATCACACCCTACCTTTTCCTTCAGGTTCTTCTAGGTTCAAGTAAGGGTAAGGCGCCACTTGGAGGTGGAGTAACTCTTGATCCTTGAGCTTTGAGAGTTGAATCCATTAGAACTTGGGTTTTTTTCCTATTTTATAGTACTTTGATGTAGTATTTTGGGGTTGTTTACCTATCTGAATTATAGTACAATACTGCATGGGGAGTTTTTCTTATATTCATATTGACTCGTTTATCTATTTCCACAATGTTTATGGAAAAATAATTCCCAATTTTATGTTGTATGAGGCCAAGTTCTAGACACTAATGCATGGGGATCAAAAATGCACTTCATTTATTTCAGATCCGACTCAGTTATCAGGTTACTAGTATACTTTGGTTGGTTCATGACAGGTTCAATTTCAATTATTTTTTGGATAACTATGTAAAATTGGTTAACACTAGATTTAAGGTCCCAAGTTCATTTATTTAAACTATAATCCATTAATGAGAATATTCTACAAGAACTTACCAACCTCGAGGACCATCAAAACCATGTGGCACAAGCATTCAATAAGAAGGTCTGCCTTCACTCCATCATCAAAGGTGACTTAGTGTTGTATTTGAGAACTCCAATTATAATTTTAAGGAAACCACTAAACCTATAGCCCAAATGTAATTTCCCCTTATCCATTTACAAGGTTCACTCCAATGGTACATATTCATTAATCACCATGGATGAGGAGTGCATCACACTTCCCACTAATGAAATGTTTCTCATGAGGCACTTTGCATAATTTCACATTGGGGTCAAAAGTACATCCAAATGAATTTAAACTTCTTATAATGGGTCCTCACTATATAACCTTAAATTAAATGGAATATATTCCTAGATTTTTTTTTGAAAATTCATAGCTCTTCATACTTACCATACGATATTAAAATTCATGGTTGACATCCTGGATACACGATGTTAAACTACACCAACATAAATCCTAGATACATGACGTTAAATTGTGTAGATAACATATTTCTATTTTATGATTAAATTATTAAACCAACTCATCATCATTGTTTGAGAGTACAACCCATCCTTTAGTACTAGTCTTACACTTCAATATTCCCAAGAAGTATATGCAGCTTGATTCCCGTTTCATGGGATATATAGATAACTAAATCTCTATTTTGGGCCCAACCACTATTAATCTATTGGTATTCTATCATTATCTCATTGTCTAGATGATCAACAACCTTTAATTGAGTTCCTCTTTCCCACTTGATTTTAATATGACACTCCTATCATGTAAGAGTTCCATACCACACTTATACTGATCAACCTCATGACATGATCAACACAAAACTTTGTAGCACCTGGAGTATAGAACCATACCCAAAAATCATCTTCAATATGCCTTCAAACTTTGGGTCTTCTTTGATTTGGATTCATATCAAGCCACCACATCTGAATATACTCCCCTACAATGAAAAAATAATTCTCTAAAGGCCCTTCTCTGGTCGAGGGTGCACATCGTAGAAGAATTTTGGAAATAAAATGAAAGACACATTATTTAAAAAACATGGTTAGGGGTTGAACCTAATTTTTCTTTCCCATCCTTGACGGCGCGATAAAGGAAATTTTATTTCTAAGATATGGTTAACAGTCATCCTTAACCCACTTATCACCCCCTTTACAATTCATATCCTAGAAGTCATGATTTAATTTATTTAACCTCCTTTTTTATGGTGGAATTCTAATGCCCTTTGAGTTGCCCCCTCATGCATGTGTAAACACTAGTAAAGTAATTTAGTCTTGTATTATATTTCTATAATATCCCCCTTTTTTAGTATTCCTTTAATGGTTGATCTGTCATTCTTACCCCAACCTATCCACCCATATTTTTCTCTCTCAAATAACATGACTGATATTTTTCTCACCCTTTTTTCCTACAACAATCAATAATTACATGGTCTTAGGGGTTTTAATATACTATTTCCCTAATATGATTGAGGCATACCATATTTATAAACAAGGATACCATAATCTTATCTAGATGACTCTAAACTGCATAACCCCAATGTGTTATAAACATAATAAAATTAAACTATGTGTTCTTCTTCTTCATAGGATGAAATTTTCTAAAATTGATCCTACTAGGATCCTTGGACCTTCATTCGCTTCATGTTTTCTCCACTCTATCTAAATAGGCCATATCACCCCCATAGGTCTTACAACACAACTATAAACTATTATTACTCCCTTATAATAACAACATGAATTTAAAAATCATATCCCCATGTGGATTAATCTTTATGACCTCAAATAATATGTATACCCTTTTAGGGATGTTTTTGTGGCACTAGGTTCCTTGAAACTCCATTCATGTTGGATGTGAATTACCTTTCATGTTACAAAAACTACCTCACCTCACATCTTTAGTTAATGCTATATGATCTTAAATTTTATCTAAATACATTTTCGTCCTCACCATATGACATTAAAATATGTTTCCAATTCCATTTCAATATGAAATTAAACTATACAACACAGTCCCCATCACATGACTTAAAATTTCATGGTACTTTGGATATTTTCCTAAGAGGATACCCCTTTTTTGGTTTTAGTCTCCTACCACACCACCTTATAGAACTATATGTTTCTTGATTCCCATTCCACAAGATATATAATAGTTTATCAAAATACTATATTAGGCCCAACCATAGGTTCCACATCACCTATTCCTTATCTCAGACCTCTATATTTCCGTAAAAGGTTTCCTTTTCCCCTGTATGCATTGAGAAAATGACACCCTCAGATGGATATAGTCTAAGACACATGACCTTGAACTCTAAACCACACATGGTCCACACACCATGACCATAAACTTTGTAACTTTTTCTCTAAGACTATCTATCTGAGCATTAGACCCTCTAATTCACATCAGGTTTTGCCTTCACTAAATGTTGTATAGACTATATAACCATTAGTTTAAGTTAAAAAACCTTAAATTATGAACCTACTTGATCATGTTTCCTATATTAGTATTGGTTCATAGATCCCCTTTCCTGATTTTTCTTCTTCCCCTTTTCTATATGGGCCACCTCTCACCTATGATCAAATATATATGAACATAAAATTTAGAAAATTAATTTTTAATACTTACCATATGATGTTAAAATTAGTGACCAATGTACTTGAAACATGACTTTAAACTACACAGTTTATTCCCCATCTCATCACCTAAAAACTATGTGATACTTTGGATCCTTACTTGAGAGGATTCCCCTATGGTGTTGTCTTCCTACCACACCACCTATTAGAACTATGTGGGGATTGATTCCCATTCCATGTGATATGTAGTGATGCTTGGATATCCTATATCAAGACCATCCATAAGTCTCACATCACCTATTCCTAATCCCAATATCTGAAACTTTTTCATTAGGTCTTGTTTCCCTCCTACACATCATGGTAGTGTTGCACCTAGATAGAAATGGACTAAATTTTATGAACCTATACTCCACATCCACTTTGTTCTAAGCATCATGAACTTAAAATATATACTTACCCTCCCCTTTGACTCTATCTATTTTGGAATTGAACATTCCAACTCATGATTGGTTTGTTCCACCCAAGTAGTATATGACACCTCTCCCTCAGTCCAAGCATAATTACTTTAAATGATGCCCCCCCTGAGGTTTTTTAAGATAGAATAAGGTATTTCCAATTCACATTGGGTTTTCCTCTCCCTCACTAATACAAATAAAACCTAACCTAGTCCATACATTATGACCTAAAATTATATATCCTTTTCCTTGAGGGTAATTTATATTAGTACATGAGGTTTTTCAATTCACATTGGGTATGTATATTCCCCTTTTCTATATTGATCATATCACCTTATATCCAAGAACCATAACCTCAAACTAGTATCTTTTCATGTTTGAATATATAAAAACATAAACCCCAATAACAACTAGGTTTAATCTATGTGACCATAAACCCTAAACCTTAATTGTATAACTAGTATAATTCTAAAATTCCCCAGGTAATCGGTGAAAATTCTAGTTGAGACAAAACCCATAAATAGAGTCCTAATAAAAATTCAAACTCTGGTCAACATGTTATCCACTTTTATGAATTGTTCAAAAGTTATAACATAAATGGAAAATGAATAAAGCTTGCGGGGCTTACTATATAGCCTTATTAGAAGCTTGTATATGCTTGCTAGACCCACTGGTCAAGGAAAAATTTTGACTAAATTATTTCCCACTTTTAACCTCAATCACATCTGTATTCCTTTAAACTATATAGCATCCTTTCATTATTGTATGATGTTAAAATTTATGGTTTCGGTCCTGGTTTCCAAATATTAAAAGGCATACCCCTATTGCCTAAGCATCACAATATTAAATTGTGTGTAGACCAATTGAGTTCTATCTATAATGGAATTGGGTCTCCAACTCACATTGGGTTGTTACCCCACCCTGTAATATAAATAACCCAACTTTTTTTCAAATAATAATAACACTAAACTACATGTGTCCCCCATGAAACCTTTTATGCCAATATTAGGCTCACTAATTAACATAAGGTTTGTTTCAATCAATCCAAGTAAACAGTTTCCCCTTTTTGGGTCTAAGAATCAAGGCCTTAAACTACTTAACTTTTCCCCTTGAGATCATTTGTATTCACATTGGTACCTCTTGTTCACATCATGTTTTGTTTTTGTCTTGTTCTATACAAACCATATCCCCTTCGGTCTAGGATATACTACCCTAAACTAGAAGCATTCCTTTGGTCCAAGATATATATATTTAAACTCTATATCACTAGGGACTAATTTGGTCCTACCTAAGGTACAATGTAAACTTTTCCCACGTAATTTTTGTGTTTAACATCACATCAAACCTAGTGAAATCTATTAATATTCTTGATGCATGAAAGTATATCCCTAAGGTGATCAAAAATCTAATTTATCTATAACGACCCATACTTTACATACATTGTTATTACTTCATAATTGAAGCACACTTATTACAATATGTAACAAAACCAGGAAAGGACCGTATAGGTATAGTGTCTTTAGAAACTGGGAAACATAAACAACTGGTTCATAAAGCGTCTACACTATCTCCCATTTATTTCATCATATTTATAGTACCTTTTGGCATATATTACTTAATAACCTTCTTCCGGACCTGGGGAAAGAAAACATACAAAAGGGTGAGCTCAAATTCTCAGTAAGGTTAAACAAAATAAATATCAATCACATCATATACATAAGAACATAAATTTTGGAAATCTTAACCAGTAAAAGAAATCATAATTTCATCACATGGGATAAATAATAATAGTAAAATGTAATCCCAATAATCATAACTTAAAACATGAAACTTTGTGGCATACACACATAATCATAGAGAATCATTTCTTATTAGTCAAGGCTCATTGCCAAGACTATCTTAGTGGACAAAGTCCATTTCTGAACCGAGTTCACTCCTCGTTTCAGTCCTGTTTCACTGAACTGGTTTAACCTGCAGTTCCAGCCATGTCTATCTCATGAGATATAAAATCATTACCCAATGCATTGGAGGGAGATATAGGTCACACCCATCTCATAATGATACCATTCTTATGTGTTCCACAAAATCATAAACCATACATCATAGCATAACCCATGTAATAAAAATGGGAATCTTAAACATCGTGACATCATAAAACAATTAATATAAGATAAAGGAATACATAAAAAATATTTCCGTCACAACATAATCAAATACATGTAATAATAGGGATAGAAACAGAACCCTATATTATCTTAGATGGAAAATAATTTTGATAAAACACTTGAACTCCATTCTTGAGGAAAATATCTTTTCTACTTCAAAAACATTTTCCTTTCTTAACTTGTCATAAAATTATAAAATAAAAGAAGTTGATTAAAAATAATCTTGAAAACTTGTAAAGGAATATTCTTGAAAATAATGTTTTAAAAATCCATTCATGCCGTATAAGTTAAAAAAACATTCTTCTCGTACTTTTGTCGGAAAAGAAAAAAAGTACCTCGTACGAAAAACGACAAAAGATTCCTTTCATATATTTTACTAAAAACTCACTGAAGGGTAAAATTGGAAATAAACTATTTTATAAGGATATAAATATTACATATTGAGGAAACATGGATGTGGATGATAAAATACACCTCAGTAAATACCAAAGTATAAACAATCTCAGATAAAAAGGAGATTGTGATATTTTCCCTTACCTTAGGTCCGATTTGCTTCGTAAGTGTCCGAACCTCTTGTATAATGATTTAAATAATGTTATTTACTTATTACAGAATCATACTTATTTTTATGATATCATATATGGTCATATTATTAGCTTCTTATTAGTAATATTTCATTACTACTTGTTATTCGGGTGTTTATTACTTTTTGTTCTTACGCGTGTTTTGTCGAATAAATTCTTATTTTTTCTTTTTAGGTTATAGATACCTCATTTACAGAATGGTATTAGTGTAATATATATCATATTAATTCATTAAATTCATTTATATAATCATTATGCAATGAAGATCATGTAGAACGAGTCGCATCACATCGTGGAGACGGTATTCCGTACATACGCACGAGTGATGATATCGTTCCTATGATCATGGAATTGTATTGGAGTGTATGTATACTATTTAAAAATCAATATCACTTCACAATAATCATATATATTCATTCTTTACACCATTATACCCATCCAAGTAAGGTGGTGGTGGAAAATAGATTACACCACGGCGTGGAGACGGTATTCCGTACGTACGCACGCGCGGTGATTTCATTTTCCGTCGGATGGATAGATGGTGAAATAGGTTTGTTTCATACTTATAATAACATATCAGTATATGAGTGATACTGATGTTATTATTTCATAAAGAAACAACTAAAGAATAAGAAGTGGAAGAAGAAATAAAGTTGACAGAATTGGTAACAGACATTACCTCTTCTTTGAAGCACCTCTTTGAGATCTCCTTTTAGGGCACTAAAATTGGTCTTTGAAGAAGACCAGGACCTCTAAGATGTTTTTAGGGAAGTGGATAGGAGAAATTGGCAGAGTTTGGCCGAGCTTGAAGGCTCAAAGTGGTGTGAGGAAGAGGGGGAGGAGGTTCCCTTTTATAAGGGAGGAGAGGGGCTCCTTTGGAAAAACTAAAAATATTATTTTATTATAAAGTCAAGTTCGGTTTTAAATAGCTCCAAATTGATTTATTTCTAAGCTAAGCTGGGGATGGGTCGAAATAATCTCATCCAATAGAATTTAGAAAAGTTTAGGTTCCTATTTTAACCTTATCATTTAGATTTAACATTAAGTAAAATAATTTTACTTTTACCGTGTCTTCTTGTGTTCTTATACTATAAGGTTAATAAACTTACTATAAGCAGCCAAACGAACCCCAATTTGTTTATTATTAATATATATAACCTTATCTAAGTCATTTTTCTGAAACTTATATTTTTAGGAAAAAAATAACAATTACTAATATAATATTTGTTTTAAAAACTATTTTATGTCAATTTTGACACTATTTAGTAATTGATTTTTGTGAAAATCATAACAGAATTATTAGTTCGAAAAAAGTTAATTAAATCAATACTAACATGTCATATTAACCTATAAAATTAGTTTAATTCATAAAAAGTCTCAAATTATATTTATTTGGGTATTTATAACCTCAATTATGTCAATATTTCATTAATAAGATAATTACTGCATCATATTTGTGTCATAAATAAATTAAATTATATAACGTCTAAAAATTACAAATAAAATATCATTATGTAGTAAATCGTTTTAGATTTTTAATGAATATTTATAGTAGAATTTATCTTATGTATAACCCTATATTAAAAATAATATACTTATTAAACTTTGATTTTAACTATTTTAACCCTTCTTTAAATAAATTAATAATAAATGTCCTAATCTAATCCAAGTGGGCCTAAATGGTCATTTTTTATTCCTAAGGTTCTTTTTGGTCGAATTAAACTTGTCCAATAGAATTAGGACATGTGTTAGGGTAATAATAATATCATTTTTACCCTTAATTACCCTATTTACTTTTAACTGTGGTAAATAAAAGTAAAAAGTTACTATTCACCAAAAATTATTTTCATCTCATTGAACCAAATTTTACTTACTGACATCAACCGTGTCTCTCAGATTTTTGAAATTTCACTCACAGAAGTGGTAAAATTAAGTTTTATGAAAAATTCAGTTTTTTAACTACCACTTAGCGGTTTCACTATTCATCAAAAATTGAAAGTTTTCAGAAAAATACCAAAATTTCACCCTAGGCTAATTTCGATATTCCGAATCCAAAAATGAAGTCCATTTTGAAAAATAAAATTTATAAGATTTTAAAAAGTTATTATTACTATTCATAACGGCTAGTTTTAATAATATTTTAATAGCATATCGTTGTTTAGTGAAACTCAGTATTGCGTACGACGCAAGCTATCGAGGAAGGTCGCGATTTCGTGTAAATCAAGCCAAGCAAGTGAAAAATTCATTTGATTATTTATATAACATAAAAGTCTCGGGTGTTACATTCTACCCCCCTTAAAATGAATTTCACCCTCCAAATTCGTCACTTTGTAACAAACAGATGAGGATACCTCTCCCTCATCATATCCTCAAGCTCCCATGTAGCTTCTTCTAATTGGTGGTTCCTACATAAAACCTTCACCAAGCGAGTGGTCTTGTTTCATAGGAATTTTTCGCTACGATCCAGAATCTCGATCGGCTGTTCTTCATAAGAAAGATCTTGCTCCAGCGGTACAACTTCTGAGCTGAGTACATGTGAAGGATCCGGTATGTACTTTCTCAGGAGAGATACATGGAACAGATCGTGAACTTGAGAGAGATTCAGTGGAAGCACCAATCGGTAAGCTACCTTCCCAACACGATCCAGTATTTTGAAAGGACCGATATATTTAGGGCTCAACTTCCCCTTCTTTCCAAATCTCATGACCCTCTTTCAGGGAGATATTCGTAAGAACACTTGATCACCCACTTCAAACTCTAGGTCTTTTCTTCGGTTGTCGGCATAACTTTTCTGTCGACTCTGAGCTGCTCTTATGCGTTGTTGAATAGATCTGACCTTTTTTCCATTTCATCAATGAGATCAGGTCCTAATAACTTTCTTTCCCCAACTTCATCCCAGCAAGTTGGAGTGCTGCATTTCTTTCCATAGAGAGCTTCATAAGAATCCATCTGAATACTGGAGTGAAAGCTATTATTATAAGAAAATTCCACTAAAGGTAGGTGTTGATCCCAACCACCTTTGAAATCCATAGAGCAAGCTATCAACATATCTTCTAGAGTTTGAATTGTTCTCTCAGACTGACCGTCTATCTGAGGATGATAAGCAGTGCTGAAACTCAACTCTGTATCCAGAGTATACTAAAGACTTCGCCCGAACTTTGAGGTAAACCTCAGAACCCGATCCGATATAATAGAAAGTGGTACTCCATGAAATCTTACCACTTCCTTCACATATATCATGGTAAGCTGATCTAGAGAGAAATCCTCTCTAATAGCGATGAAGTGTGCAGACTTTGTAAGACGATCAACTATGACCCAGATAGCATTATTGCCTTTGGATGTTTTAGGAAGTCCGGTGACAAAGTACATAGTGATGTTTTCCCATTTCCATTCGGGTATGGGTAATGGTTGTAACATCCCCTTAGACTTCTATCTCTCAGCTTTAACTTGCTGACAAACCAAGCATCGAGAGACATATTGAGCAACATCTCTTTTCATGCCATCCCACCAGAAGTACTCTTTCATGTCCCTATACATCTTCGTGCTTCCAGGATGAATAGAGAATGAAGAACTATGAGCCTCATCCAACAGATCCTTCTTTAATTCGGGGATGGGAGGAACACAAACCCGATTCCTAAACTTTATTATCCCATCACAATCAAGCTTGAATTCAGGAACATTTCTCACCTTCTTTTGTAACTCAACATCTTCTTTCTGTGCCTCTTTAATCTTCACATGTATAGATGGTTGAACATTAATTTGAGAAAGATACGATTTTCCCCTTTCATTATAATTACAAGATCCATCCTTTGTAAATCCATAAATATTGGGTCTTTTGTGATCCTCATCATGGATAAACTGGCATGGTCTTGTCGACTTAATGCATCTTCCACCTTGTTTGCTTTCCCAGGGTGGTAATGGATTGAGCAGTCGTAATCCTTAATCAGCTCCAACCATCTTTTTTGGCGCATATTCATCTCCTTTTGTGTGAAAATATACTTTAAACTTTTATGATCAGTATAAATGTCACACCTTTCTCCATAAAGATAATGCCTACAAATCTTTAATGCAAAGATTACCACAGCTAACTCAAAATCATGAGTTGGGTAATTTTGGTCATGTATTTTCAATTGTCGTGAGGCATAATCTATCACCATATAATTTTGCATAAGAACACACCCCAATCCCTTCTTGGATGCATCACTGTAGATCAAAAACCTTTCTCCACTACAAGGCAGGGTGAGCACAGGTGCACTGGATAACCTTATTTTCAACTCCTTGAAATTCTCTTCACATTCCTCCATCCAAGCAAACTTAACTCCTTTACGAGTAAACTTGGTGAGTGGATTAGATAATCATGAAAAATCTTTCACAAAACGTCGATAATATCCAGCCAAACCAAGAAAACTTTGGATCTCAATCACTATTGTTGGTCTCGACCATCTTTCGATAACCTCTGTTTTTGATGGATCCATAGATATCCCCTCTTTTGAGATTATGTGACCCAAAAATGAAACTTTTTGAAGCCAAAATTCACACTTGGTAAATTTGGCATAAAGCTTCTCCTTTCTCAGGGTCTTCAATATAATTCTCAAGTGATCTTCATGTTCTTCCTTGCTCTTTGAATAGACAAGAATATCATCTATAAAGACTACCAAAAACTGATCAAGATAGTCTCTAAAGACTCTATTCATCAGATCCATGAAGATAGCTGGGGCATTAGTAAGACCAAATGGCATTACTATAAATTCATAGTGTCCATACCTTATACGGAAAGCCGTCTTTGGTATATCCTCCCTTTTGACCCTTAATTGATGATACCCTGAACGAAGATCAATCTTGGAAAAGTATTGAGCTCCACGTAGTTGGTCAAATAAGTCATCAATGCGTGGGAGAAGATATTTTTTCTTGATAGTGATATTTTTAAGTTCTCGATAATCAATGCAGAGTCTCATTGATCCATCATTCTTCTTAACAAACAGAATATGTGCTCCCCAAGGTGACACACTAGGGCGTATGAACCCCTTATAAAGATTCTCTTGTAGTTGCTTCTTCAATTCCTTCAAGTCAATTGGGTCCATTCTATAAGGTGTCTTTGAAATAGGCAAAGCACCCGGTACGAGTTCTATTGAAAACTCAACTTCACGATTTGGTGGAAGATCCGGTAATTCCTCTGGAAAGACATTATCAAACTTCCGTACAATGGGCATATTCTTAATCGTGAGTTTCTCACCAACCATTTGAGATAAATAACCTTAATTTAGTGGAATCAAGACCCATAAGATGGAAGAAATTTCCCCTGGAAGGTTATGTTCATCCTTGCATCGATAGACGATCATAGATTGATCTGGAATATGAAATGTGACTTCCCTTCTTTGGCAATTTATATGAGATCCATATAAAGAAATCCAATCCATGCCAAGAATCACATCAAATTCCACTATAGGAATGATAAAAAGATTTGCAAGAAGCACTTTCCCACAAACTTCAATTGGAGAAGAATTATAAACTTTTGATGCGACTTTTGTGCCATTAGGAGTTGTCACAGCTAACTCAACATCTAATTGTTGAGGTAATACAATGATACACTTAGAAAATTCTTCAGAAATAAAAGAGTGGGTGGATCCAGAATCAAATAAAACATTTGCTACTTTAGAGTGGATGGTAAGTGTACCTTTCACCACATCGTTATCGTACTCCACATCGCTGATAGAAATTGCATGCGACTTTCCTTTGTCTTTGGCCTTAAGAGTTTGTTGACGTCGACCATCATCATCAACCCTTGGATTTGGGAATTGATTTGAATAATTCCACATCTCCTTGCACTTGAAACAATGAAGTGTAGTATGTAGAGACCCTAATCTTGACGAACATGGACATTACATTACATTTTCGGAATACTTAGTACATAACAAAAACACACACACAAGGACCGTAATAGTTTAGTGTCTTTGGAAACTCGGAATATAATCTTCTAATCATGGTGAAAGATCTTCAACATCTCCCATAAAGATCTTCCTTTTTTTTATACCTAAAATATTTTTTTATATACTAGGGAAAAAACATAAAAGGGTGATCTCAAATGCTCAGTAAGGGTAAACAGAAGAAATATCAATCACATCATATTCATAAGAACATAACATTTTGGAAATCTTAACCTGAAAAAGAGATCATAATATCATAACATGGGATAAATCATAGTAGTGAAATGTAATCCCAATAATCATAACTTAAAACATGAAACTTTGTGTCATACACACATAATCACAGAGAATCATTTCTTATTAGTCAAGACTCATTTCCTAGACTATCTTAGTGGACAAAGTCCATTTCTAAACCGAGTTCACTCCTCGTTTCAGTCCTGTTTCACTGAACCAGTTTAACCTGCCGTTCCAGCCATTTCTATCTCATGAGATATAAAATCTTTACCCAATGCATTGGAGGGAGATATAAGTCCCACCCATCTCATAATGATACCATTCTTATGTGTGCCACAAAATCATAAATCATACATCATTGCATAACCCATGTAATAAAAATGGGATTCTTAAACATCATGACATCATAAAATAATTCATATAAGATAAAGGAATTCATAAAAATAATTCCATCACAACATAATAAAATCAATGTAATTATAGGGATAGAAATAGAACCATATATTATCTTAGATGGAAAATAATTTTGATAAAACTCTTGAACTCCATTCTTGAGGAAAATATCCTTTCTACTTCAAAAACATTTTCGTTTCTTAACATGTCATACAATTTTAAAATAAAAGAAGTTGAATTAAAATAAACTTGAAAACTTGTAAAGGAAGATTCTTGGAAATAATGTTTTAAAAATCCATTCATTCTGTATAAGTTAAAAAAAACATTCTTCTCATCCTTTGGTCGGAAAAGTCAAAAAGTACCTCGTACAAAAAATGACAAAATATTTCTTTCATATCTTTTACTAAAAACTCACCGAAGGGTAAAATTGGATTTAAAAAATTGTAGGTGGATGAAAATAATATTACATATTGAGGAATCATGGATTTGGATGATAAAATACACCCCAGTAAATTTCAAAGTATAAACAATCTCAGATAAAAATGAGATTGTGATATTTCCCTTACCTTAGGTCTGATTTGTTCGTAAGTGTCTGAACCTCCTGTGTAATGATTTAAATAATGTCATTGACTTATTAAAGAATCATAATCATTGTTATGATATCATATATGGTTCACTTATGACTTTATTTTACCCGTTAATTTGTAAATTCCATGTTAAAGGCGTTTTGGGTAAAATCGTTTTATTTTTCGTTCGTGTTTTGACTTGTAATTATTCATATGATTACTTAGATCATGATTAATTAATTCTAGAATATAAAAAATTATTTATATATAATATATATTCAGAATATACATATATATAATAGATTAGTAAATGGAAATAAATACACCGTTCATGGAGACGGTAGGCCGTACGTACGCATGAACGATGTTTTCGTTTCCTTATTGAGTTGAATGGAATTAAGTAGATGACATAAATATATATACAAATAAATATAGTATCATTATTATGTCATATATTTCATGATTACTTATTATATATACTTTATAATCATTCATGAATGGTTAACGTGGAGAATGAATCTCATCGCGTCGTGGGGACGGTAGTCCGTACGTACGCACGAGTGATGATATCGTTCTCATGATCGTGGAATTTTATTGGAGTGTATGTATACTATTTCAGAATCAATATAAATTTACAATAATCATATATAGTTATTATGTACACCATTATACCCATCCAAGTAAGGTGGTGGTGGAAAATAGATTACACCACGGCGGGGAGACGGTATTTCGTACGTACGCACGCGCGGTGATTTTGTTTTCTGTAGGATGGATAGATGGTGAAATAGGGATTTTTCATACTTATAATAACATATAAGTATATTAGTGATAATGATTTTATTACTTCATAATGAAACAACCTAAGAAGAAGAACTGGAAGAAGAAATAAAGTTGAAAGAATCGGTAACGGACACTATCTCTTCTTTGAAGCGCTGATTTGAGACCTCCTTTTAGGGCACTAAAATTGGTCTTTGAAGAAGACCAGGACCTCTAGGATGTCTCTATGTAAGTGAAGAGGAGAAAGCGGTAGGGTTTGGCCGAGCTTGAAGGCTCAAAGTGGTGTGAGGAAGAGGGGGAGGAGGTGCCCTTTCATAAGGGAGGAGAGGGGCTCCTTTGGAAAAACTAAAAATATTATTTTATTATAAAGACAAATTCTGTTTTAAATAGATTAAAATTAATTTATTTCGAAGCTAAGGTGATTATGGGTCTAAATTCTCTCATCCAATAGAATTTAGACAAGTTTAGGTCATTATATTATCTTTAACGTTTATTTTTAACTCTTAGTTAATTAGATTGACATTTACCATGTCACTTTGTATTTTTATATTATATAGTTAATAAACATACCATATACATCCAAGAGACCCCCAAGTTGTTTATTATTAATATATATAACCTTATCTAAGTCCTTTGGCAGAACCTTAGATTTTTAGGAATAAAATAACAATTACTAATATAATATTTGTTTTAAAAACTATTTTATGTCAATTTTGACACTATTTAGTAATTGATTTTTGTGAAACTCATAACAGAATGATTAGTCCTAAAAAAGATAATTAAATCAATAATAACATGTAATATTAACCTAGAAAATTAGTGGAATTCATAAAAAGTCTCAAATTATATTTATTTGGGTATTTATAACATCAATTATGTCAATATTTCATTAATAATATAATTACTGCATCATCTTTGTGTCATAAATAAATTAAATTATTTAAAGTCTAAAAATTACAAATAAAATATAATTATGTAGGAAACATTTTTATATTTCTAATGAATATTTATAGTCTAATTTATCTTATTTATAACCCTATATTAAAGATGATATACTTATTAAACTTTGATTTTAACTATTTTAACCCTTCTTTAAATAAATTAATAATATATGTCCTAATCTAATCCAAGTGGGCCTAAATGGTCATATTTTATTCCTAAGGTTGTTTTTGGTAAATTAAACTTATCAAATATAATTAGGACATGTTTTAGGGTAATAATAATATAATTGTTACCCTTAATTACCTTATTTACTTTTAACCGTGGTAAATAAAAGTAAAAAGTTACTATTCAAAAAAAATTATTTTCATCTCATTGAACCACATTTTACTTACTGAAATCAACCGTGTCTCTCAGATTTTTAAAATTCCACTCACATAAGCGGTAAAATTATGTTTTATGAAAAAAATTCAGTTTTTTTAACTACCACTTAGTCGTTTCACTATTCATCAAAAATTGAAAGTTTTCAGAAAAATATCAAAATTTCACCCTAGGATAATTTAAGTATTACGAATCCAAAAATGAAGTCCATTTTTAAAAATAAAATTTATAAAATTTCAAATAGTAGGTATTACTATTCATAACGGCTAGTTTTAATAATATTTTAATAGCATATCGTTGTTTAGCGAAACTTGGTATTGCGTACAACACACGCTATAGTGGAAGGTCACGCTTACGTGTAATGAAATCCATGTCCGGGATGCGTGTTGTTCAAGCTCCTTTTGGTGTAGCGTACAAGACAAGACATTAATGAAATTAAAAATAATATTTTTCGTAAAATCTTGGGGTGTTACATTCTACCCCCCTTAAAATGAATTTAGCCCTCGAAATTCATCGGGGTCATAAATGGTTTACTACTAGAAAGTTTCTTTAATAGAAACCCGCATCAAAAAATGAATACCAAAACTTGGATTTAAAAACTTAATTATGAAACGTAACAGTTACCCAAATTAACTAATCACTGGGTTTCCACATAGGAGAACATAGGTGAAAATGTGGATATGGAAGAGAAATCTAACCGTCATGTTCTGATGAAGAGTGGTAGAGAACATGGCTATGAAAAATCCAAAAATCACAAAGCCATAAATTTGTGATGATCTAGGGTACCATCTGATTCATCGGATATAAGGGCACTAGGACAACATTTTTGGTTTTCCAGATCATTTCCCTAAAGTTGAAGAATTTGAATTAGAATAAATACTTACTTTATTTTGGTACAATCACACTGTTGTTTGTGCTTTGAACAATTTCCACTTCATCTCTTAAAGAAATGAAGTTGAATTTGTTATTCATGAAGTGTTAATAGATCATGTGATAGAATGATGGGTCATTCCATCTGTTTCAAATAAAAGGTTAGCAAAATTTATCAAATATACATAAGTCTATCTATGGTGAGGTTAATCGTATACGATTCCAAGAATGAACTTATACTCCATATATCATACCGCATAATAAAATAAAACTAGTTTCCACTAACCAGGGACTTCCTGTAGGCCAGTGGTAGGCGATAAAGGTCAGTCGCACTTCGGTTGTGGGTTCGATTCCCACAGCCTTGTCCGACGCGATGGGTTGTCGCCCGTCCTGCAGGTTGTCCTTTTTCTAAAGCTATATTACTATAACATCCCATCAATAATATAGAAAAAAGTTATATCCTTAAACAATACTAACTTATGTCCAACATAATCCATTCCAATCTTTAGGCTTATCTAAATACTTCGGTCCAAGCTCAGAGTATAAAGAAAATGATTACTTTAAATGTCACATAACAATCACGTGAATGCCATCATTTATCCCCCATATATCATAAGATATATCTTGTTGGTCAAATTACAAACATGTGAATACCTTAATCATGTATTCTCTTAAAGAATGAATACCCATTGAACCTTAGTTAAAACATGAATGCAGTTAAAAGTTAACACTTTCCACAAACAAAAATCCTCAAAATTCTTTATACTCAAACCATGATATCACTTAGTCCTTATATCAATCATGAGCTCAGGAATACAATCAAACATCTCATTATCTTCTTATACCTTCATTATGCGCATATCATCTGCTTACCAAAAATATCTCAATCACTTTCCATTGTTACCAGTACCATAAAATTATTGAAAACCACAATAGACCAATAAATAAATATTCCAATATTCCACGATACTATATACAACATTATTTTGGAATCCCATTACATAAACACTTAATCATTCCACCACATCGTTGTCATATTCAACATCGCCAATAGTGATCGCATGTGACTTCCCTTTGTCATTTTCCTTAAGTGGTTGCTCATGTCAATCATCATTAACCCTTGGATTAGGGCATTGATTAGCATAATGCCCCATTTCATTGCACTTGAAGCATTGAAGTGTTGTTGGTGCGTTCTCTACAGTCTTTTCTTTATTTACACCATTAGCAACCCTTTTTCCATTACTTAGACACTCAGCTGCTCGATGTCCTTCTTTTCCACACTTAAAACATTTTCTAGTCCCTTTAAGACAATCTCCACCAAGCTTCTTTCCACACTTTGAGCATAAGGAAACATTCATCTCTTTTCACCATTATTCTGAGATTTCTCCTTGAACTCCATCTTTCGTTTCTTTTCAAAACCATGAGATGGATATGTAACAACAACTTCCATTTCTACCTTAATATCACATCACACAATTTCTTCATAGCTACTGAAGTCTCTTATAGCTAATGCCCATTGAAGATTTGGTTTTAAGCCACTGAAGAATCGATCAACTTTACTTTCAGGTTGGATGATAAAGCCAGATTCATACCTTGCAAGCCTTGTAAAATTCACTTCGTATATACCAACAGATTCATCATCCTTTTGCTTTAGTTCAAGAAACTCCTTCTCCATCTTTGTTCGAAGAATACGAGGGAAGTACTTATTGAAAAATATGTTCTTTAACTCGTCCCATTCCATGGACTCAGTTTCATCTCTTAGCCTCGTATTCTTGATAAGATTCCACCATTGATCAGCATCACCTTCCAAACGATATACTGCTAAGATGACTTTATCATGTTTAGAACATTGAAGAACTGAAAATATCTTTTCAGTGGTACTGATCCATTGTTCAGCAACAAGTGGATCAGAAGACCCACTGAAAGAAGGCAGGCATTGCCTCATGAAGGACTCAATAGAATATTGTTCCCTTCTCTCCTCATTTGGAAGTCCAAAATGATTCATAGCTTGTGTAAGTATAGCAATAAGATTTTGCACTCCATCTCCCATAATGTTGGTTTGTTTAGGAGGACAATCATTGCATCGTCCATTACATTGATCAATACGGTTCCTTCGGGTTCCAGCCATCGTCTAAAACCCAAAAAGAATAGTGTGAGAGGCAAAAATAACGCTAGGGAAAACAACATAATAAAGGGGGAGTACCATCAATATCTAACATCTTAGGTTTAATTCTATGATGGTTAGCACAATTTTATGACTATAACGTATACTTAACCTTAGGGACATCCCTAGACATACCTTAGAAATATCTCTAGGGATCTCACTAAAGTTATCGCATCCTAGTTTACAAAGGTTGAATAAACCTTTCCTCTGATACCAACTGTAGAGACCCTAAGCTTGACGTACATGGACATTACATTACTTTTTCGGAATACTTAGTACATAACAAAAAAACACACACAAGGACTGTAATAGTTTAGTGTCTTTGGAAACTCGGAGTATAATCTTCTAATCATGGTGAAAGATCTTCAACATCTCCCATAAAGATCTTCCTTTTTTTTATACCTAAAATCTTTTTTTTATATCCTGGGGAAAAAACATAAAAGTGTGAGCTCAAATGCTCAGTAAGGGTAAACAAAAGAAATATCAATCACATCATATTCATAAGAACATAACATTTTGGAAATCTTAACCTGAAAAAGAGATCATAATATCATAACATGGGATAAATCATAGTAGTGAAATGTAATCCCAATAATCATAAATTAAAACATGAAACTTTGTGGCATACACACATAATCATAGAGAATCATTTCTTATTAGTAAAGACTCATTTCCAAGACTATCTTAGTGGACAAAGTCCATTTCTGAATCGAGTTCACTCCTCATTCCAGTCCTGTTTCACTAAACCGGTTTAACCTTCCGTTCCAGCCATGTCTATCTCATGAGATATAAAATCTTTACCCAATACATTGGAGGGAGATATATGTCCCACCCATCTCATAATGATACCATTCTTATGTGTGCCACAAAATCATAAATCATACATCATTGCATAACCCATGTAATAAAAATGGGATTCTTAAACATCATGACATCATAAAAAAATACATATAAGATAAAGGAATGCATAAAAATAATTCCATCAACACATAATCAAATCAATGTAATAATAGGGATAGAAACAGAACTATATAATATCTTAGATGGAAAATAATTTTGATAAAACTCTTGAACTCCATTCTTGAGGAAAATATCCTTTCTACTTCAAAAACATTTTCCTTTCTTAACATGTCATAAAATTTTAAACTAAAATAAGTTGATTTAAAATAAACTTTAAATCTTGTAAAGGAAGCTTCTTGGAAATAATGTTTTAAAAATCCATTCATGCCGTATAAGTTAAAAAAAGCATTCTTCTCATCCTTTTGTCGGAAAAGTAAAAAAGTACCTCGTATGAAAAACGACAAAAGATTTCTTTCATATCTTTTACTAAAAACTAACCTAAGGGTAAAATTGGATTTAAACAATTTTAGGTGGATGGAAATAATATTACATATTTAGGAAACATGGATGTGGATGATAAAATACACCCCAGTAAATTTCAAAGTATAAACAATCTCGGATAAAAATGAGATTGTGATATTTCCCTTACCTTAGGTCCGATTTGCTTCGTAAGTGTCCAAACCTCCTGTATAATGATTTAAATAATGCCATTGACTTATTCCAGAATCATACTCATTGTTATGATATCATATATGGTTCACTTATGACTTTATTTTACCCGTTCATTTGTAAATTCCATGTTAAAGAGCGTTTTGGGTAAAATCGTTTTATTTTTCGTCTGTGTTTGGACTTGTAATTATTCATATGATTACTTAGATCATGATTACTTAATTCTAGAATATAAAACATGATTTATATATAATATATATTCTTAATATACATATATATAATAGATCAGTAAATGGAAAGAAATACACCGTTCATGGAGACGGTAGGCCGTACGTACGCATGAACGCTGTTTTCATTTCCTTATTGAGTTGAATGGAATTAAGTAGATGAAATACATATATATACACATAAATACAGTATCATTATTATGTCATATATTTCATGATTACTTTTTATATATACTTTATAATCATTCATGAATGGTTAACGTGGAGAATGAATCTCATCACGTCATGGAGGTGGTAGTCCGTACGTACACACGAGTGATGATATCGTTATCATGATAATAGAATTGTATTGGAGTGTATTTATATTATTTTAGAATCAATACCACTTTAAAATAATCATATATAGTTATTATTTGCACCATTATACCCATCCAAGTAAGGTGGTGGTGGAAAATAGATTACACCACGGCGTGGAGACGGTATTCCGTACGTACGCACGCGCGGTGATTTCGTTTTCCATAGGATGGATAGATGGTGAAATAGGGTTGTTTAATAATTATAATAACATATCAGTATATGATTGATACTTATTTTATTACTTCATAATGAAACAACCTAAGAAGAAGAAGTGGAAGAAGAAATAATGTTGAAATAATCGGTAACAGACATTACCTCTTCTTTGAAGCGCTTATTTGAGACATCCTTTTAGGGCACTAAAATTGGTCTTTGAAGAAGGACAAGACCTCTAGGATGTCTCTAGGGAAGTGGAGAGGAGAAAGTGGCAGGTTTTGGCTGATCTTGAAGGCTCAAAGTTGTGTGAGGAAGAGGGGTAGGAGGTGCCCTTTTATAAGGGAGGAGAGGGGATCCTTTGGAAAAACTAAAAATATTATTTTATTATAAAGCCAAATTCGGTTTTAAATAGCTCCAAATTGATTTATTTCAAAGATAAGGCGGGTATGGGTCGAAATCCTCTCATTGAATAGAATTTAGACATGTTTAGGTCATTATATTAACTTTATCTTTTAGTTTTAACTCTTAGTTAATTAGATTGACATTTACCATGTCACTTTGTATTTTTATATTATATAGTTAATAAACATACCATATACATCCAAGAGACCCCAAAGTTGTTTATTATTAATATATATATCCTTATATAAGTCATTTGGTTGAACCTTAGATTTTTAGGAATACAATAACAATTACTAATATAATATTTGTTTTAAAAACCATTTTATGTCAATTTTGAAACTATTTAGTAATTGATTTTTGTGAAAATCATAACAGAATTATTAGTTCGAAAAAAGTTAATTAAATCAATACTAACATGTCATATTAACCTATAAAATTATTGTAATTCATAAAAAGTCTCAAATTATATTTATTTGGGTATTTATAACATCAATTATGTCAATATTTCATTAATTATATAATTATTGCATCATCTTTGTGTCATAAATAAATTAAATTATTTAAATTCTAAAAATTACAAATAAAATATAATTATGTAGGAAATCTTTGTATCTTTCTAATGAATATTTATAGTCGAATTTATCTTATGTATAACCCTATATTAAAAATGATATACTTATTAAACTTTGATTTTAACTATTTTAACCCTTCTTTAAATAAATTAATAATGAATGTCCTAATCTAATCCAAGTGGGCATAAATAGTCATATTTTATTTCTAAGTTTGTTTTTTGTCGAATTACACTTATCCAATAGAATTAGGACATGTGTTAGGGTAATAATAATATCATTTTTACCCTTAATTACCTTATTTACTTTTAACCGTGGTAAATAAAAGTAAAAAGTTACTATTCACCAAAAATTATTTTCATCTCATTGAACCACATTTTACTTACTGACATCAATCGTGTCTCTCGGATTTTTGAAATTCCACTCACAGAAGCGGTAAAATTAAGTTTTATGAAAAAAATTCAGTTTTTTTAACTACCACGTAGTGGTTTCACTATTCATCAAAAATTGAAAGTTTTCAGAAAAATACCAAAATTTCACCCGAGACTAATTTCGGTATTTAGAATTCAAAAATGAAGTCCATTTTTAAAAATAAAATTTATAAAATTTCAAAAAGTGGGTATTAATATTAATAACAGCTAGTTTTAATAATATTTTAATAGCATATCGTTGTTTAGCAAAAATCGGTATTGCGTACATCACACGCTATCGTGGAAGGCCGCGCTTGCGTGTAATGTAAGCCAAGTCAGAGATGCGTGTTGTGCAAGATCCTTTTGGTGTAGCATACAACACAAGACATTAATGAAATTAAAAATAATATTTTTCATAAAATCTTGGGGTGTTACATAGTCGGTTCATTCTGTGTATCCCTTTCTTTGTTTGCATCATTAGACATCTTCTTCCCATCAT
The DNA here is from genome assembly GCA_963277665.1 of Viscum album. NCBI lineage: Eukaryota > Viridiplantae > Streptophyta > Magnoliopsida > Santalales > Viscaceae > Viscum > Viscum album. The sequence goes on from OY728135.1 coordinate 1,010,462,387, forward strand.
TGTGGCATTCAAATGCCCTATAACCTTCCTTTCCACATTTGAAACATTTACTTGTCCCTTTAAGACAACTCCATCCATGTTTCTTTCCACACTTTGAGCATAAGGGAAAGCTCATCTTCTTTTCAGTGTGCTCTTTAGATTTTCCTTTGAATTCCATTTTCCTCTTCTTATCAAACCCATATGACTAATGGGTTACTCCAATATCCATCTCGACTTTGAGAGCACATCGAACGATTTTCTCATAGCTATTGAAGTCCCTTATGGCTAACACCCTTCAAAGACTTGGTTTTAAGCCACTAAAGAATCGATCGATCTTACTCTCAGGTTGGATAATAATACCAGAAGCATACCTTGCATGTCTGGTAAAATTTGCTTCATATGTACTAACAGATTCATCATCCTTTTGCTTTAGTTCAAGAAACTCCTTCTCCATCTTTGTTCGGAGAATACGAGGGAAGTACTTATTGAAAAATAAGTTCTTGAACTCGTCCCATTTCATGGACTCAATTTTATCCCTTTGCCTCATATTCTTAATAAGATTCCACCATTGATCAGCATCACCTTCCAAACAATACACTGCTAAGATGACATTATCATGTTCAGAACATTGAAGAACTGAAAATATCTTTTCAGTAGTACTAATCCATTGTTCGGCAACTAATGGATCAGTAGACCCGGTGAATGAAGGTGGACACTGCCTCATGAAGGATTCAACAGAATGTTTCTCCTTCCTTTGCTCATTTGGAAGTCCTGCTTGATTCATATCTTGAGAAAATTGTGTGAGCATGGCTACAAGATTTTTCATTCCAGCTCCCATAACGTTTGGTTGCTCAGGGGTACAATCATTGCATTGTCCGTCGCATTCCGCATTAACACAGTTCCTTCGGGTTCCATCCATTGACTAAAACCAAGAATAATAGTGTGAGCAACACTAATTATAATAGGAAAACCACACAATCAAGAATAAAATTTCACACTTAATGTCTTATCCTAGGTTATTCATGGCCATTTCTAAAACACTAAGATTGTGTTCTATGCTTAGACTTATCCTTAGGGTTATTACCAAGGCTTTCACATCCTAGTTTCCAAAGGTTGACTATACCTTTTCTCTGATAACAACTATAAGGACCCATATGTTACACACATTGTTATTACTCCAGAATTGAAGCACACTTATTACAATATGCAACAAAACCAGGAAAGGACCATATAGGTATAGTGTCTTTAGAAACTGGGAAACATAAACAACCGGTTCATAAAGCATCTACACTGTCTCCCATTTATTTCATCATATCTATAGTCCCTTTTGGCATATCTTACTTAATAACCTTCTTCCTGACCTGGGGAAAGAAAACATACAAAAGGGTGATCTCAAATGCTTAGTAAGCATAAACAAAAGAAATATAAATCACATCATATACATAAGAACATAAATTTTGGAAATCTTAACCTGAAAAAGAAATCATAATTTCATAACATGGGATAAATCATAGTAGTGAAATGTAATCCCAATAATCATAACTTAAAACATGAAACTTTGTGGCATACACACATAATCATAGAGAATCATTTCTTATTAGTCAAGGCTCATTGCCAAGACTATCTTAGTGGACAAAGTCCATTTCTGAACCGAGTTTACTCCTCGTTTCAGTCCTGTTTCACTAAATCAGTTTAACCTACTGTTCTAGCCATGTATATCTCATGAGATATAAAATCTTTACCCAATGCATTGGAGGGAGATATAGGTCCCACCCATCTCATAATGATACCATTCTTATGTGTGCCACAAAATCATAAACCATACATCATAGCATAACCCATGTAATAAAAATGGGAATCTTAAACATCGTGACATCATAAAACAATTCATATAAGATAAAGGAATTCATAAAAATATTTCCATCACAACATAATCAAATCCATGTAATAATAGGGATATAAATAGAACCCTATATTATCTTATATGGAAAATAATTTTGATAAAACACTTGAACTCCATTCTTGAGGAAAATATCCTTTCTACTTCAAAATTTGTTTCCTTTCTTAACATGTCATACAATTTTAAACTAAAAGAAGTTGATTAAAAATAAACTTGAAAACTTGTAAAGTAATCTTCTTGAAAATAATGTTTTAAAAATCCATTCATGCCATATAAGTTAAAAAAAACATTCTTCTCGTACTTTTGTCGGAAAAGTAAAAAAGTACCTCGTATGAAAAACGACAAAATATTCCATTCATATCTTTTACTAAAAACTCAACGAAGGGTAAAATTGGATATAAACTATTGTAGAATGATATAAATATTACATATTGAGGAAACATGGATGTGGATGATAAAATACACCCCAGTAAATTTCAAAGTATAAACAATCTCGGATAAAAAGGAGATTGTGATATTTTCCCTTACCTTAGGTCCGATTTGCTTCATAAGTGTCTGAACCTCCTGTATAATGATTTAAATAATGTTATTGACTTATTCCAGAATCATACTTATTTTTATGATATCATATATGGTCATATTATTAGCTTCTTATTAGTAATATTTCATTACTACTTGTTATTCGGGTGTTTATTACTTTTTGTTCTTATGCGTGTTTTGTCGAATAAATTCTTATTTTTTCTTTTTAGGTTATAGATACCTCATTTACAGAATTGTATTAGTGTAATATATATCATATTCATTCATTCAATTCATTTATATAATCATTATGCAATGAAGATCATGTAGAACGAGTCGCATCACATTGTGGAGACGGTATTCCGTACGTACACACGAGTGATGATATCGTTCCTATGATCGTAGAATTGTATTGGAGTGTATGTATACTATTTCAGAATCAATATCACTTCACAATAATCATATATATTCATTATTTACACCATTATACCAATCCAAGTAAGGTGGTGGTGGAAAATAGATTACACCACGGTGTGGAGACGGTATTCCGTACGTACGCACGCGCGGTGATTAATTTTCCGTAGGATGGATAGATGGTGAAATATGGTTGTTTCATACTTATAATAACATATCAGTATATGAGTGATAATTATGTTATTACTTAACAATGAAACAACTAAATAAGAAGAAGTGGAAGAAGAAATAAAGTTGAAAGAATTGGTAAAGGACATTACCTCTTCTTTGAAACGCCTCTTTGAGATCTCCTTTTAGGGCACTAAAATTGGTCTTTGAAGAAGACCAGGAACTCTAGGATATTTATAGGTAAGTGGAGAGGAGAAATTGGCAGAGGTTTGCTGAGCTTGAAGGCTCAAAGTGGTGTGAGGAAGAGGGGGATGAGGTTCCCTTTTATAAGGGAGGAGAGGGGCTCCTTTGGAAAAACTAAAAATATTATTTTATTATAAAGTCAAGTTTGGTTTTAAATAGCTCCAAATTGATTTATTTCAAAGCTAAGGTGGGTATGGGTCAAAATAATCTCATAAAATAGAATTTAGACAAGTTTAGGTTCCTATTTTAACCTTATCATTTAGATTTAACATTAAGTAAAATAATTTTACTTTTACCGTGTCTTCTTGTGTTCTTATACTATAAAGTTAATAAACTTACTATAAGCAGCCAAACGAACCCCAAGTTGTTTATTATTAATATATATAACCTTTTCTAAGTCATTTGGCCTAATGTTATATTTTTAGGAATAAAATAATAATTACTAATATAATATTTGTTTTAAAAACTATTTTATGTCAATTTTGACACTATTTAGTAATTGATTTTTGTGAAAATCATAACAGAATGATTAGTTCGAACAAAGTTAATTAAATCAATACTAACATGTCATATTAACCTAGAAAATTAGTGTAATTAATAAAAAGTCTAAAATTATATTTATTTGGGTATTTATAACATCAATTATGTCAATATTTCATTAATAATATAATTACTGCATCATATTTGTGTCATAAATAAATTAAATTATATAATGTCTAAAAATTACAAATAATATATAATTATGTAGGAAATATTTTTAGATTTATAATTAATATTTATAGTAGAATTTAGCTTATGTATAACCCTATATTAAAAATAATATACTTATTAAACTTTAATTTTAACTATTTTAACCCTTCTTTAAATAAATTAATAATAAATGTCCTAATCTAATCCAAGTGGGCCTAAATGGTCATTTGTTATCCCTAAGGTTGTTTTTGGTCGAATTACACTTTTCCAATAGAATTATGACATGTGTTAGGGTAATAATAATATCATTTTTACCCTTAATTACCCTATTTACTTTTAACCGTGGTAAATAAAAGTAAAAAGTTACTATTCACCAAAAACTATTTTCATCTCATTGAACCACATTTTACTTACTGACATCAATCGTGTCTCTCAGATTTTTGAAATTCCACTCACAGAAGCGGTAAAATTAAGTTTTATGAAAAATTCAATTTTTTTAACTACCACTTAGCGGTTTCACTATTCATCAAAAATTGAAAGTTTTCAGAAAAATACCAAAATTTCACCCTAGGATAATTTCGATATTCCGAATCCAAAAATGAAGTCCGTTTTGAAAAATAAAATTTATAAAATTTCAAAAAGTGGTTATTACTATTCATAACGGCTAGTTTTAATAATATTTTAATAGCATATCGTTGTTTAGTGAAACTCGGCATTGCGTACGACGCAAGCTATCAAGGAAGGTTGCGATTTTGTGTAAAGCAAGCCAAGCAAGTGAAAGATTCCTTTGATTATTTATATAAGATAAAAGTCTCGGGTGTTACATTTTCTTCTTCCTTCATCCTTACAATTTATGTCCTTAGAGTTTGAATTTCCCTATCAATCCTTAATTTACAAATGTAATCCCCTATGGTGAAGAAACATCGCTCAAAATTCATACCCCCATATAGGGAAAACATATTATAAGATTATTATCACCAAAATGATAGGACCCATGTTTCAAAGGCGTGGTTAATGGTTTAACCTCATTTTTTTATCTTTTTTCTTGATGATAAGACAATGTAGTCTATTTTTCTAATGTGGTCAATTGAAATCATTATCTTATCCATTTCCTCCCATGTAATGATGATTCTATAAGGAATAATTTACATTTATCCAATCCCCTTTACTCAATAAGATTATTAACACCCTTTATGTTACTTACTCATACCTTTTGGTATATTGGTAGGGTGCATTAGATATATGGTATTTTTCCCGACTGATTCCCCCATTTATATGGGTCCTCTTAGTGATTGACGTATCATTATGACCTTGAAATGTTCATCTTATTGGGACTATCATTTTAAATGTGTATCCCTCCATTACCCTTTGTTTCTCACACCTAGCATGAATCACATAAAATTATAGGTTTTGGATTGATTTCATCATTAACATGATTAAGGATCCCTACTTTTAATTCTCACTATACAACATTAAACTATATGTTTAAAATCCTTTCCATATGATGTTGAAATACATAGTGTGATACCTATTGCATGCCTTTAAACTACATGGTATCTTGGTACTCAGTTAGGAGGACAACCCTTGTGGGGAAACACTCTCCAACCACACCCTACATTCAGTTTCTCTCATCTACCACACCCTCTCTAGAACTAAATGTGGTTTTATTTCTGCTTATTGGGATATGTAATTATTTTTGGGCACCTTTACCTAAACCCAACCATGAATTTGATCCTAATATTGTCCCAAAAATAGGGCTTCTTGATCATGTCAAGTTGATCCACCTACCTAGCCCATCATTATGATGATTACTATACCTTTTTGTATGATCTATATCTATTCAAGATGTTTTCTTGGTTTTTATTTGATGATGAGGCCCCACCACAATCTTCATTGGGTTTTTTTACTTCTAGATCAGAGAAACCATGCATTTAACCTTGATTATCTTGTTTATGAGATAGATATATAAAAAGAGATATGAGTCCAATCATCATTACCTTAAATTATGTGCACTCATCTTTGGGGTTATTATCTTGGAATCTAGGATACCAATTCCGAACTGGTTTTTATCCTACGCCCAATTTCCTATTAGATTACCTCAAACCTTCATCATCCTCCCTGTATGAAGTTAAAATTTCATATCCTTGGCTCTAGTTTCATGACCCTAAAATACACACCATTATCCTACAATACATGAATATAGACTATTAGCCTCTTTTCAATCAAATATGTATTACCTTTAACTCCAGAGGCCCTCCCATGGTCCAAAAACTATTACTTTGAATTGTGTGCCCCTAGCCATGAGGTGTTACTATGAACCATATTTTACAAAAGAATAAATTATTCCCTATGGTATATCACACCTAATGGTCTTGGTTACATGAATTTAAAAGTAACACTAGTGTTCTAAGCTACTAGACCTTAAAAATTAGCCCCATTTTGGCCCAATATATGAGTGTATAAACTATGAAATCTTGGGATTATCCTTGATCCCCACATAAAAGCATGTCTAAATCTTATTTTTATGTTTCTAACTTGGTTGGAATTTGTATTTTCCATTTGTACTACATTCCTTCCATATATTTGGTACACCCCATTGATATTATTGACACAATATAGTGTAACCCTAAGAGTTCTTGAACTCTCCATGAGAATCTATCTCTTCTATCAATTCACTTTTGGTTCCATGATTTGGTTTGATATCCAATTTTATGTACAAACGGTCTCCCATTCTATGATAGAAAAATGGTCTAAAGGTCTGACTCTTATATAAGGTATATGATCTAGAGGAACCATCCTTATTTTCTCTGAATGGACTCCCCTAGTGACGACATACCACTATAAAGGCACTCCTTCCATTTAGGGTACACATCCTAGAGAAGGCATATTTAGAAATATGGTAGTGGAACCAAAGTTTCAATTACAATCAATGGTCACCCCATACTATCCTCCTCATTTATCTATCGGTTCAGGTTCTTAGATTCACAATCTACATATCTCCAAATTCCCTTTGTTCAACTGGAGTTCTAACACCATTGGTGTTTCAACCATGTGCATCCTGCATATTGTTATGGAAATAACACTTGAAATTACACCAACATGATTCCCCATCCTAATGGATTCCTAATGGTGATTGATACAAAATGAGGATCTCGACCCACCCCCTATCTAGCACTCTTCTGTGACTTAGCAATATTCTATTTATCTCTTATTTCTCATATAAATCATGACACACATGGGTGTAGAGATTTTTAGTTGGTTGTTTCAGTAATGAAATTATGGTGGAAACTCCAATATTGGGAATTTAGAAAGGTGATAATTTTTATTGATTGATGGGATATAGGAAGGTCATCCATATTACAAAGCCTCTAACTTGTTATAAAATATTCTTCCTATGGTTAGGCTTGGGAGATGGATCTCTCGATCTTGGAAATCCTTTAGTGCGATGATTTTATTGGGTTAGAGAAATGGAAAGAGGGGGGGGGATCGAATTTTTATAAAACAAAATAAATATATAAAATTGATTCTATAATAGTTAAAATGATGTAATGAAAGTATGTGATAATATCAAAGTAAATAGAAGTTTAAATTAAAACAAGGAAATTATGAAAATTAGTTGAGGAAAATAAAATGAGGAAAGTAAATGCACATGGGATATTTAGTAAAGGAGTTAAAAAATAGTACCTAAAGGCACCTATATGTCTCCTCCCCATAATAAAGATCATAAGTTTTCAATTAATAACCCCCTTAGTTTTAATAATAACCACAAAACTAAAAACCCTTTATTTTAAAATAAACCAAGAACATCAAAAACCCTTTTTTTAATGGAATAACATGAACCTCAATCTCTTGGTTTGAATGGATAACCAAGAACCAAATATGTAGAGGTAGAATAAAAAATATGACTTTATTAATTTCAAGAACATTACAATGTATAGAATTCCATCACTCTTGATGAATTATATCAAGATAGAAATATAAAGAGATAACGATAAGAAGTAAAAGCCAAGGGATTATACAAATAGAAACAATAGGAGGAGAGATAAAGAGGCACAAAAATATAGACCAAGAATTTCATTTTCACTTTGGATGAAGTCATTGAATAACACACCATTCTTTATTTAGTGACTCAATGTCCAGAAATCAAATGAATTATGTTCACTTTGATCTTCATTCGAAAAGGATGAGGAAGATGAAACATGAAATCTATTGAGAAGATTATAATTCCATTAGAGATCAAAGAGATTTTATTTTAATAAAAACTATAATTTGATAATGTTAAATCCTCCCAAATCATCCTCTTATAGCCTCTAAAGGGTTCTAGGGTCTAAGGAGTCGAGATAAGGAATTATAGACCTAAATGAGACACTTTTTTACTATCCTCAAACCACCCTAAGACTAGAAGTACCAATTCCACCAGATACCTGGTAGCCTCGACCAAGTAGCCGGTGGCCTACATGGTGCTACCTGTGCACTTCGTACTCCCACTATCTAGCTGATTAGATCCATCAAGTAATTGATGGACTTCTAAAAATATGGTGGTTCTTCCATATGCTACCGACTATCCGGTATCACTACACTATCTAGCTAGTGATTCTTACTACTCAAAGCTGTGTGCATTTCTATTTGAACCTATTTTGAAATAGTATTTAGGATATATTCTTTACTATGATAATAAATCAATATAAATACAAGAAAAACACTTGAAAAAACATGATACAAGTTTTAAAAACATTATAGCCTTTGTGATCATTAAAAAAAAGTACACATTAGGGTAATAAATCTCCCCCTTTTTGATGATCAGAAGCACTTGATATAAAAATCAAGATAAGGAATATAGAAAAGATAAAAGGAAATATTTTACCAAATTATTATTTATCAATTTCTCCCTTTTGTGATATTTTTGAAACAAAGTTCCCCCTTAATGAAATATAATTTAGAACCAACATTATTTTAGCTTTTACCTCCATAAAAAACGTATCCTACTTTGAAATTATCAAAAATAATTTTGAAAGTAATTGGGTTATAGTAATATGATAACAAAATAAATATAAAAGAGAATTCAAAAAACCGTTTAATATTATTTAACTCCCTTTTAAAAAAAGCAAGACATATTGAATCATGATAATATAAAAACTATCTTTCTTCATAATATAAAGAGATAAAATTATTAAGCTTAAGAATCCACGGGATAAAAAATAATCATTCTCAAGTCCAAAAAAAAGAAAAAGACATGAAAAAAATTCATTTTAAAAAATTTAACTTTTTTAAAAATTTATTTCTGAACCCTGTATAGATATTATAAAATAATTAAGAAAGTGTTTTTAAAGAATTATATACAATCTTGCAAAGATATATACATTTAAAAACATGATTTTAACAAGGTATTTCTAAATATAAATCATTAAAATCATTTGTGGATATGGGAGAGGAGAAAAACAAAATATCATTAAAAAAATACACCAAAATGAAACAAATAAAGAATAAAAAAACCAGATACTTCCTAGAATTTATTGTATATCTCAAATTCATGGATTTTACTTTTGACAATATCCTTCTTTGTGTTGTATCATCCTTTTATTGTATGGATACCATATGAAAGAAAAATTATGTTCTATGGAAAAAACCTATATGATATCAAAAATTATTTTCTTTTGGTACCCTTGAGGGTTTGATAATATTAACACAAGTTGATTTGGGCATGGAAACAAATTTAGATCCACAAACATGAGTTAATAAAGACTTAGGTACCTAAAATTACTTATATTTTTAAAGAAGATTATAATAAATATGGATAGAATTGTGTCTTCCATATTATTGTTTTTTTCAATCTCATTCAAATAGATATTCACTTATTTATGAAAATAATTGTAAAATTTATTTTGAGAAATAACTTTTACATAATAAGTGGTTTTTAAATAAGCTTAATTATAATTTGAAAAATCAAAACCATGACTGTTTCTTTTAACACATTTAAAACAAAGTATTATATTAAGTTTTTTTCCACCTTAGTTTAAATTAGAATGAGATCTTTTGAGAACCTTTATTTTGGTTTTGAAAGAATCAATATCAGGTTGATTTTCTTTATTTTAAAATAAAATCATCCTTTTATTTTAAAACTTTATCATATTTATCATTAATATTTTCAGAAAATAATAAATATTTAAGTAAATTTTTCTATGTTCTTTAAAATAATTTTCAAGATCCTCATAGGATATGATTTTTAAATATTAATAAAATGAGAAAGAGGAATAATATTGAGAAAGAGAAGAAGAATGAAACATTGGACTACTCACCTTGTTACCTTCCTTGAGATGTTCTATAAAGAATATTATACTTTCATCAATTGATGTGGAAGGACCACTCTTAGTTGAAAATTTCAGAGATGTATTACCTTTCTTATTGTTTCTAACCTATTTTTGTAAATTAAATACTTTGGTATTATATGAACATTTTTGTTGTAGTCATAACACATTATGATATGTGCTTTATTTATGGATTTATTTTTCGAATGTTAATATGATTTCTTCTTATTTATAAGTTATATCATAATTTTGACAAGTTTTTCAAGTTAACCTTTATTATAAATGTTACTTTTGTAAGAATAATAATATTTTATTTCTTTAAAAACTATGTTCTTTTTAGTTTCATTGACTTCCATTACTTATTTAATTGCTTGGAGTTTCATCATTATCATAGATGTCATTAAGTATTCAATGAGTTCTTCAACTGATATACTATTGATGTCCTTGTATTATTAGATCACCATCACTTTAGGAGTCCAAGAACTAGGTAAAACCCATAGGATTATCCTCACAAGAATTTCTATGGACAAGTCATCAATGATATATTTTCTTCCATTTAAAATGTTAATTAAATGAGTAAACATTCTAGTAATAGATTCATTTTCATTCCTCAAGAAACATTTGAAATATTTATGATAATTATCCAATCACATTTCTTTGAATTTATTAATGTATTCAAGCACGAATTCTAATAATTTCAATATTTCACAGGCCATTTTACAAGAATAAACACAATTAAACTCATTATATTCAATACCATAATGTAAATAATTAATATTATTTTCATCTAATTCAAAAGATGTAATGTTTTGGGGAGTCCATTTATCTTCTGAATTGGTTGTAGGGGTATAACCATGCATTATAATTTTCAAAATAGGACATAAAATCTTTATTAAAAAACTAGACATTAAAGTTTTCTAATATGAATAATCAATGGAATTGAAAATTGGAGCATGTGAATAAGAATGAGATGCCATAATAAAATCATAATTTGAAATCAGTAATGACTTTTAAAATCCAAAACAATTTTTGAAAATGAGAATTTGAAATTAAAACAAAGTTATCCTTTGATACCAATTGTTTGGTTAGATAAAAGGAAAGGGGTGATGAATTTATTTTAAAAAAAAACCAAAGAAATAAATAAAAATAAATGTTATAAAAGAAAAAATTTTGTAATATAAGAATTTAAAAATATAAAACTAAAGAGAAGAAGAAGCTAAAACATTTCAGTTATGTGAAATAATTGGGGGAAATAATATGATTAAAGTAAATAGAAATGAGAAATTTAGTAAAGAAGTTATAAAATAGTACTTAGAGGTACCCTTATGTCTCCTACCTATGAAAATAATGATGAAGGTTCAATTAATAAAACCCTTGGGTTGAATGTGAACTATGAAACCAAAAACCATTAGTTTAATTGAAACTTAGAAGCACAAAAGACCTTTCTTTTAACAAAACAAAAAGAACCTCAATTTGTTGGTTTGAATAGATAATAAATAACGAAATAAATTTAGATAAAAGATAGAAGATTACTTTCTTAATTTTAATACCTTTATAATGAATATACTTCACTCACTCTTGTAAAATTAGATCAAGATGGAAGTAAAGAGAGAGATGCATAATAAGTAAGATCCAAGGGGTTATACAAATTGGATCAATAAGAGGAGAGAGAAAGAGGCACAAAAATATAGAATAAGAATATAATTGGTGCTTTGGATGAAGTCATTGAAAAACATACCCTTATTAATTTTGTGTCTCAATGTTCATAATTCCAATAGATAATGTTCACATTGATCTTATTTATGAAAGGATGGTGATGATGGAACTATAAAGCTCTTGAGGAGATTATAAACTCATCAGAGATCAAAGAGTGTTTTTTATGTGTAATGCAATTTGATGAAGTTAAAATACTCCCAAATAATCCTTTTATAGCTTCTATAGGGTTATACGATCCAAGGAGTTGATCAAAGGAATTAAAGGACCAAACAATACAAATTTTGATCATCATTAAATCCCCCTCAGATTAGTAGCACCAATGCCAACAAATACCTGATTGCCTCTATTGGGAAGCTGGTGGCCTACATGGGGCTTCCTATGAATTGCCTACTCCCAATGGTTAGCTAGTGTACTCCACTGAATATCCAGTGGACCTTCTAGAAATATAGTGGATTTTCTATATGTGGCCAGATAGCTAGTATAACAGCACTAGCTAGCTAGTGCTTCAAGCTGCGCATAGCTTTAGAAAATGCCATTTGAACCCATTTTGAAGCTGCCTTTATGTTAGATTCATTTTTACCATAATAAATTAATATTAAAATTTCACTTGAAATAATATAAAATAATTTAGAAAAATATTATAGTGTTTATGATCATTAAAACAAGTATACTTCAGGATAAAATAGATTTGACAACCTTTCACTACCTGCCTATCTTTGATAACTCTTATTCATCTCAGAGACAAACCTCATCCACCTTCATCTGCACCCTTCCTCACACATCCTCTTACTTAACTTCTTGATATTATACCTATGGCAACTTATCCCTAGAAACTGCCAATTGAGCCTCTAGGTGGTGGTTGGTCTTCACTCTTGAAGAAATGAGAGCCCACTGCTAGTGTGATCCTTCCTCAAATTGCTTAATCTCCTATCTAAACACCAAAAAAGATTTGATTAATTTATATATAGACTCATACATATAATAATTTAACCAATTAAACATAAATCACTCTCAATTATCCATTAAGTCTTGAACCAAATTGTATAGTGTGTGGTATTACACCCTTATAGCCCTAAAGTTTACTAGACAATGGTTGAAGGATCTCATCTTTCCCATAAACTAACCTGATGGTAAGTGAGTTAAGGAGGTATGAATATTCCTACATTCATTATTCTTGATCACCTAATTATCCTATATGATGTCTAATCTTGATTTGTACAACTCTTTGGGAGTGTAATCATAATTAGGAAATGCCTGAAGCAGCTTAAAAATGGAGTCATCTTATGGTATTATCTCTAAGGGACTTAGATCTAGGGTGAGAGGAAGTTATAGATTTTGAACCTTCTCTCTAGTCACCAGTTCCAAATATGATTCCTTCTTGATGAACTAGGCTTCTGGTATCATCATGATTTTCCTTAAGAAACTAATGTTTTTGAGTATTTTCATACTACTAGAACACTAATGGGAAAACCATCATGATAAATTAGTTCTACAGAAACTCAATCCACCCCTTATATCACCAGGGTTTTGGTATGGGTTTGTAAACCCACAAATACCATGTGGGTCAAGCATGAGTCTTGGCATAATAATATAATCCATGATGGAAAATCAATGATTACATCTGGTGTAGAGGGTTGGTAGGTTGTTCCTTACTTAGTAAGAAGGGACCTGGGAATCTTTCTCCTCCTCAACCACTATAAATGGACAATTAATTGAAGAAATGGATTTTTAGTAATTAAACATGGTGATTTATTATAAGTAAAAAAATAACATACTCAAAACAAAGTAAAAAATTATGGAAAGTTACTTTCTAAGCTTTGTAGAGGCAGACCTGTAGGATTCATTATATGGTTCACCTCTATTTTGGGTGGAGGGATACCCATAACTTTAGGAGTATCAACCCAATTAATGTGTATAATTGATAAATTACATGCCTTATTAATATTCATTAATAGAGTTATATTCATTATATGAATATTAAGTAAAATTTCAATCATAAAGGAAATGGTTTTATTCTTACTAAATTTGTTTACATGTGTTATATAGTTTTATCTAAAAGATTAGTTTCCAAATTTTAGAATTTTAATTTGAAAAAATAAATATCATTTTTGATATTAGAAAGATAAAAATTATATTAGAGTGAATTTATTGAAATTTTCTAAAAAAGTTGTTTTTTAAAAAAATAGTGAAAAATAACACTCAATCAATATTTTATTTTTATTCAATAGTCTTAAGGATCAAGGTGGTCAAAAGTGGTTAAAATAAAGGGAGTATCCACTTAAAATGAGGTTTCTGTAAAATGGTAGTGCTCCAATACAATGATATAAAATAATACTCTCACTAATACTCCCTTTACCAGCCAATGCATCAGCTGGAAAGTACTATTCCATCCATGTGTGATAGACTCAATGCCTTGATCAAGGATCGTATTTTATTTTTTGACAAAATAGATCAGATCCTAGGGTGATATGGACTCATGGTGAAGAAAACCAACCATCACTGTGAAGTCTGATTTAACTAATGAGATATTAATGTTGATGATCCCACCCAATGTAAGGCCATTTTACATTCCCCTTGTCTCTACCCCATTAGTGTTTCATGGGCCATATTAAGTGTTTAATCTAAAAAACACTGATCCCCTATTATCCCACACCATCCCACCAATATAATTTCACCAATAAAATAGGACCCATCAACATTTAACTTCATCCCTATATTGGTTGGTCTACAGTTAACCTACTATCCCTATTTAGATTGATTTCTCCCTTCCATAGGTAAGGCTACACGTGGAATGACCCCCTTAGTGAAATTAAGAGCCCCAATCCTTTGATGGGATCTATGATCTCTAATACTACAGGTTTCACGTGGAAATATATACCTAAAAGAGAAGGAATATTACCTTCTCTCACATTGTTCCTGGCCTCCCACAACACCCAACACACTACTGTGAAGATCCTACAAAAGATACTAACTTCAACTACTTAATGTCCAGCACCTAAGAAACATGATGCAATAAATTCTATAAAAGAATCACCATGTACTAAAATTCTAATACATTTCTCAATATTCTCCCATAATTATAAATCCAAATCTTTTTTTAAGATGATATTCCAAACCTTTTTAGAGATCAAAGAATCAAAACACTAAGAACGCGAAGCCAGATAGACACCCTTCTTTTTCACATTATTACTATTGGGAATAGCTTGATTACTCAAATGTTAGACCAGGAAATTAATCTCCTCAAGATATATTTTCACTATTACTTTGTTTCCCACTCATCAATCTCATGGATTGCATGCATTGTTAGTTGAAAGTTTCATCCATTGATGCACCTGGATGGTGAATCAGAAAAAATGCACCTATCAGGTCATTCACTGGGCTAATGTTCCCATGAATAAGGTTATAATCATCATTGAGGGTTATAAGGATGTTACCTAGGAACTATATGGCCTATATGAAAGAGATATTTGGGATGGTACACCCTAAAAATAAAATATTAGTGCTATCCTAATTATCCTTAAAAAAACTGATATCATTGTGCCCCATGACCCATAATACCTTATCCTCCAGATTCTCCAAAATATCATTCAAAATTTTCATGAGGCTTGAAATTATTCTTGATTGGTCTTCCCATTATCTTCATTCACCACCATAATAATTCCTCAAAAATATAACTTATAAATTATTCCCTTTTATAATATCTCAGGTGAGTTTGGCATGCATGATAGGCATGGTTCCTATCATGCTACACAAGTTGATACCACCTTCCTTGATTATATTTCTATCCTATTAAAATGTTACCAATGATATATAATTCCATGTTTGGAGTCCCAAATGAATTCCATAATGATTTTAAGTTTTTCCAATGGTTCCCTTTGATTATTTTATAATCGAGAGGATTTTCATTAGTATTGAGGTGAGAACACTACTTACTAGCATGATCCTTCCTCTAAAAGAAAGGAAGTAGTTATTTCAATTATAGATGCGCCTGATGATGAGGTTGGGGATGACTTCAATAAAATCATTCCTAATTCTATGATATGATATTTTATCATCGATATACTCCATTGGTAGATTCTAACTAAACATTCCAAGATGATATTTATTAGATTTTGTATTCCTATTTCAAGTAGTGTTTTGATATAAAAAAACTAATTTCCCCAGGGTCAATTTATTTTCAACTCTAGTTTCCATAGGAATAAATGATTTTATTAAACCTTTTAATGAATATTTAACTGAAATTAATAAAGAACATGATATCATTAGAAAACATGAGATGAGAGACCATACCGCCCCCCTGACTTGTTCCTATAAGGAAAATATTCCCCTTCTCTATGCCATGTTTGATGTTCCTAGTGAGCGACTCTTGATCCTAGATAAAGAGACTGGGTGAAATTAGGTCTCCCTTCCTTAACCCATGCATGGTTTTGAAGAAACCAAAGCCCCTATTTATAATGATGATAGAGATCCAAGGGGATTTATAACATCTAATGAATAAGTTGCAAACCTAATTGTTGAACCCAAATTCTCTCATGAACCTCATGATGAAGCTCCATTCCAACCAATCATAAGCCTTATCCATGACTAATTTGATCATAATATTATAAATAAGGGTATTTTTATAAATATATTCCATTATCTCTTTAGATATACATATCACCCATTTAATGCTTATAAATTTGAAAAATCCATGCTACTCCTCATAGATGAGTCTAGGGATGACCTGACCAAGTCTTCTGTTCAAGAGATAGGTTATGATCTTATATGAAATGTTATAAAGACAAATAGGACTGTATTAGCTGATTATAGTGGGTTTTTTGAACTTTATAATGAGAATAGCCTTGGAGGCACTCACAACCCTCATGATCTATATACGTTTAAAGTATTATTTAACCAATTAAATGAACTAATACTTAATAATGTCTTATGTATCCACATAAAAGGATCTAAGAAAACCATCTCACCTAGGAGTGCTTTCTGGTTTCAAAAATATCAATGCCTCTTTGATCTCTCTCTTCAGAGGGAGACTAAAATTCCTTGTTATCCCTATTACTTACCAATATAGTAATATTAGAAAGGAAGTTAACCTACCCATCCACCCCATATTATCTTCCCTTGATAAATCTATCCGTTCCTATAAGAAGACCCTCAAAATGATCCACGTCAAGCCTACCTTCTACCTCCCCATCCCTAGTGTACAAGCTATCCTCTAGCTTTAGGTTAATTAATTTGGCCATCCTTTTCTCCTTCTAACATGCCTAAAAGTAGGATTTGTTCTATCCCCCTCCCTAACCCATATAAACCTTTTTTTTCTTTTCTAACCCTTTATATCTCAAGAATTATTTCCATTAAGACATCATGTTTATCAACTATATTGATGAAATTTTAATTTTCCTAGATTTCATAATGCCTTACCTCCAATATCTTTATATCCTACTTGATCTCCTATGGACTAGTATCACTGCTAGATCTATTGAGGTTACACTACTAAACATCCTTTCTCAGAAATTAAAGGTGATTTGTTAACCCCACCCATGAGAAGCATCACATTGGTTACTCCCTGGATCCTCTCACTGCCTGCAAGAATACCTCAACTTGAGAGAATTTGTTTGAGTAGAATAAATGGTTTATCCTCCTTTATTCCATATTTAAGTGAACCAATAGGGAATATCAGTCTGAAAGAGACTGAGTTGTGTAATAAATGAGGCCTAAGGGAATGAATAAATACCTTATATATTGGAAAGATTTAGGTATATTCTACTATATATTATACTACTTACCTTATGATTATTTCACAAAGTGAACTTTACTCCCAAAAATCCCATGTACATAAGTCCATAATTAGACATGACCTCAATAAAGTCCTCCCATACCTTGATAGAGAATACTGATCCAACTTTTTTTATCAGAAACATATACTGTGGAATTGAAATGTACTCTAATGATCCAAGCCAAAATCCCTGGTTGAAAGTTATAGAGATGCTTCTATATTTCCATTATCTATGGGAAGTTTTATTTTTCATAAATTAAAGTGAATAAGATATAAGAACTCCAAAAATAAATTCTATGGTAATGTGTTGAGGGGATGCATCCATGTATTCCATTGAGATGTTGTGCCTACAAAAAAATCTAGATGTGTGAGTTTCATTGTTTTCCATGAATGTAATATGAAAATCCCATACTTCGAGTGAAGGAAGATATTATAGCCTCCTTTTGTTAAGGTTACAAAAAAATCAACATGGAATCATGATGCTGATGATATTTATTAGAGATAAAAGAACTCTTCACCCAAAACCCCAATCCCATAGAATTCCCTAGATTAGAAATTTTATTGAGAAATAAGAGAGGTGGCCTTGTAGACTGGGAGAATTACTAACTTGCATACTAAAATAGAAATGAAATATTATCTAGATTTACCTCAGGTAAGATAACCACCATCCACCAGTGATAGTAGTTCCTTCAAGAGACCTCGCTCCCTAGAAAATGGGGAAGGAAACTTCTACATGGGAGATATAAAGTCCCTTAGTGGAGAAAAGATATTATGATAGCACAAATAAGACATTGTAGAAGTTGAAAACACTAGATTAATGAGAGTTTGATAGAAGGTGATGGCCTTCAGAATACCCTCCTTGAAATCCATAAGGGACTCATCTGTCTTGGATAAAATAGATTCCTCTGAAGCCAATAAATCACCTATATATTAAATAGGAAAATAATTAGGACAAGTTATCCCAAAAAGGAAATCCTTTGGCAGTGACAGGGTACATTAAAATAAACAATTTCACTCCTAGGGAGGAACTGGAGAATGGAAACCTAAAAATGGAGGCACAATTGTCTCTAAAGAGGGAGTAAATATCTAGAGAGCTAAGAAACATGCTATTACAAGTTGAAATTTCTCCAAATTTGATAAATCCATAGTAATAGGTGACATGATAACTTGGTCTTGAGGCATGACAAAAACTATTGTCTTGGAAGAAATTTCCAATATATGAACCTGATTCATCATCACTTGATCACCTGTAGGGTTGGAGAAGTCACTCAACTTGGGCTCAACCACCATATTTGAAACCCTGAAGGCAAGATGTTTATGCCTGAAAACATCCATCGAGTTGCCTTAGAGATGAAATTTTACACCAAACCATGTTAAATTTTCATAGAAAACTCACTTTCAATAGAAAAAATCCTCACCTTCTCGAATGAGGATGCATGCTAGTAGAGAATCCACCCAATCTAGCTTTGCACAGATGTAAGATGAAGACGTTGTATGTAATATATTCATGTATTCATCAGAGTAAATAACAAAACCCAAGTAATATAAAACTTATTTTATTATTAATGTTTTTTTAGTGGAAGAGGAAGACCTGACAACCTGACCCACACTACTGTTGAGGTCGATTCCATACCATAGTAAGCATCCCATGACCACTAGGAGAGAAAGAACTACTATGAACCATTGTACTAAGTTTCCTGATACTATGTCTTCATAAATTACCCCCTATTGAAAAAGTGGACCGACAATTCATAACTCAATAATTTAGTTTTATTGGAATACCCACTTTAGAAGTCCAAAGTAGTAAACCTAAGGAGGTTGTCTGAATAAGAGGTAAAACAATTAACTGGTTTTTTTATTTTATTCCATATTTTATCTCCATAAAACCTATCTTCAATATTATAATATATTATTATCAGTATCTAAAATATACTAAGATTTTATTATGTTTATGGTATAACCTTTATCCATATCTTCTTCCATAAAATGGGAAATGAAACGACTATTCATGTGTACGATATACTACCGCATTAGGAATCAATGTATTATATTTTCCATCACCATATAAGTGAAAGAAAAGGAATAATAGAACTTAAAAATTTTATTAATATATTAAATAATTAACATAATTTTATTATTCAAGAATATAAAGGATGTACATGACAAGTTCGACTCGAGGTAAGAGACACATCACCTTAAAACCTCATTTTAAATGTTTTAATGATTTATTTTATAAGTTTTTTTCTTCCCTATATATATCCTTAATATTTAATTAATAATTAATTTATATAGACATAAATAAATTATAATGGATATTTTATTTTACTTTTGAATTTATTTCAATGGTTTTCAAAAGGAACCTTTTAATGTATTTTATATAGAATATTTTTTACAAAAGGTAAAATGAATGATCTATTTTAATGTGTATAACTTGAGAATAATTTCCCACCAACTCGGCCATTATTATTTAAGAATATTATTCTTCAATATTTCATGGTATTTCAAAATAATATCCTATTTACCTTTGTTATGAGAATTTTTGTTCTAAGTGTTTTTGAAGAAAAAGGATTTTTATCCATATTTTTACATGAATATGAATGTTCTTATACATATGTGTTAAACATAATATATTATGAAATTTTATGATTTAAATGAAATATTTTATGTGATACATGTATTTTATAGTCCTTGGACATTGTCTATGATGACAGCTGATCCCGATAGTTCTCTCCAATGCATTGCGTAATGATTATGGTATCTGGAGAATTATGTTACAATTAACCGAGTAGGTTATTCCATTTGAAAGGGTCCTTGTACAAAGACATCCCAAGGAACCTACATGAATTTTAAATTCATGAAAATTATTTTTCATAGAAATATTTTTATTTCATAAGGTAATATAATGATATTTTGTTTTAAGGAATTATTATGACATTTAATAGTAAAAAAAGTTATGTTTTAAGAAAATGTTTTTCATTGGTTCTCATGTTTTATAAGAAAACCTATTACTTCTGATTTTTTCTATTATAAAATTTTAATGTTTTTTATGAAAAAATTTGGGCTGTAAAGATGATTTATGTGTAATTAAAAAATTATTTGAGCTTATATTTTATTATGTTAATGGAAAAATATCTTAAATGATCTCATGGTTTTCAAATGGACTAATAGGTTTATTTTCTTCTTTTTATATATCCCTTACCAAGTTTTTTGTTCTCATCCCATGTTTTCAAAGAAAAATCATAGGTTTAATGGATTAGTTCAAACAATGATGAATTAATGGTAAAAATAATGAACATTATTCCTAAAAATAAAACATGTTTCATTTTAAAGGTATTTTATTTTTAAAAAATGGATACTGAGTGAAAGTGTTAAATTATAATGTATAGTTTTGTTATGTAATAGTTATTAAATAATTCTATAAAACTTTAAACATGAAAATATATTTGAGAATGAAAGAAAATTAATTATTATTTAAATAATTAAATTATGGATTGAATAAGGATCAGGTTCTTATTGTTGGTATTAGAGCAAAGGTTTAGATAAATTTAGAGGTTAGGATGATTCATATGATGATAGTTTAAGATTTTTAGATACCATTATGGGTTAATAAATATAAGTATAGGATAATATATTAATGTTTTGGTAAATAAAATAATGTTTAGTTTTCCTAGAAAATATATCCTTGTTTGGGTACTAGAAAGTGGATGAGGCCTTAGAACAGATGTAGATAGGGGGAATAACTTTGAAAGGGATGGATTGAGTGTAATATTGATCATCACCTAGTGCATGATAAGTGGGCCTAAGACTGCACACCTGGATAGAAAATACTGGGGGATATACCTGGGTTAAATAAAATATTTTCTATGAACATTATGAAGGATTTGAATATTATGTTTATTGAATTGAATGATTACCATGTATAATCTTGGTTAAACCTAAAGTTTTATATATTGAAAGGAAAAATGGCATAGTGTAAGGCATTCAAAATTTTATTTAGATACTCACTCTAAATTCCTTAATGAAATTATTGGTTTTTGACTCACAATTTTCTTTCATCAGGTTGAAATATACTCCTCAATATGGATGGAAATAAATCAAACACAAACCTCATTTCTCTTCGATAGTATTAAGTTTCAATAATAATTACAATATATTATGATTTAGACACTTTCTATAGTAATAAAATTACTTGAAAACCCCTTTATAATGTATCCTAAAAATCTTATACACTTCAACATCATAAAAGGACTTTAGATACATTTGAACATGTTTTGGTAGAAAAACTATCTTATCATACCTATTTTGGAAAATACCATAAGGGATCATATCATTTTTTTACAATGTATGATTCATAAAAAGTATTTCTAATCCTCTACTAGGATAAAATAGAGGGTGAAATTTGAGAAACTTATGACTTTATCTTATTATCTGATTTTTTTAAATTTATATAGACACCAACCCATATTAAAAAAATTCAAGTTAAACTATATCCTAAATTATTATGGGTTACAACTTCAAGATGATTTCTTAAAGCATTATATTCAAAAAAATAGTCATTTATACATTTCAATGTCTTAAAATATTCATTTTAATATTTATGAAATGATTTTATATGGATAAAAAAATAGAAGAATTTGGAAAGTTTTTTAGGCATTATAACAATGTATGGAATCAACCTGGTATATCCTAGGGTATCCATATATAAAATCTGGATTTGAATGAATAGTGATATATATTTCAAAGGCATGAGTTTTTTTTAAAGTAAAAAATCATGAATATATTGAGATTTATGAATCTTAGGAAATGATTAATATTTTTTATTATAGGAAGAAAGTATAAATATATAAGATGGAAAATCTTAGATAATGGATTATAAAGAACATTTAATTATTGAAAGTGTTTACATATAGGTTCTCAAGAGTTAGGATGTAGTGGTATTTTATTTAAGTATGATCATAAGTTTAAATTAATTTGTACCTTTTGGGGTTTTATGTTATGGGATTACTTTAAGAGATATTTAGTGAGATTTTAGAAATGTTTGAGGTATATATAAACCTTATGTTTAACTTTTTTGGTAATGAAAAGTTTATCTTAGGAATAATGATTTTATATTTTTTTGAAATAAGTTAAAAAATATTAAAAACCATTAGGGTTAATATGATCATGAACATTTATGGTTAATTTAGACAAAAGTATTATTATATTTTGTAAGAATATATTTTATCATATGGATAACCATGGGATCAAAATGTTATTTGGTGAATATGTGGTTTAATTTATTTTTAAATAAGTTCACTATTTTTTAGAACATTATATAATTAAGGAAAATAGAAATACATTTTTCTAATATGAATTTTTTTGAGGAATAAAGGCTGAATTATATTTTGGAAGTATATAGGATTATATTTTATATTTATGGTGATTCCGGTTATTTATGGAAAATATTAGAATATTTTAAAAATTATATGAATAGGATATATAAGTTTTTGAGTATATGAATTTATGAGTGACTAATTTTGTTTGGAGATAAATTTTAAATTGATCTTGGAATAATATGTGATCAAGTCCCTCTAATTTTTTGGTTTTTGAACTTGGTAAATAATATTTTGACAAGTTTTAAGGTTAATTATTTATGGAATTTTTAAATTTTATCATTTGGTGTTATAGTTGAGGATTTTTAGATTAATGTATTATTTCTTAGTATTAGATATTATCTTACCTTATTTTAACTATTTTGTTTTTGGTTAATGTCTAAGGAGGGGAGGAATAAATTCTCATCCATTTGTTGATTATATAATCTGTTAAAAGTTGATTTTTGTGCTTTAGGCATGAATATTAATCTTGAATATTCATTTATTAGAATAAGATATGTGATAGAAGTGGAAATTTAACAATGAATAACCAAAGGATTAAACCGTTCTTATGCAGTTAAATGAAACCAAGTAAGTATATTTTAACGTGTTCATTATCTTGATAGTAAAATAATCCCTCAACATCTTGAAATTAAAATTTGATCCTATTACCTTCATTTATGAGGAATTTATGATCTGACTTCTACTTAAATATTTATGATTTTCTGGTCATTAACATTCTTATGACCATGTTCTCTATCACTCTCTATTATTCCTTGTATGTTATTTTTCTCATTCATGTCCAAATTTTAACTTCTCGTAAATGTTCTCCTCATCTTAGAACCTGATTATGTGTTATTCTAGCTAACATTTATATTTTCCTTTTCTAACTTTCAAGATGAATTTTTATTATTCCTTTTTATGTTTTGATTATTCTATGATGTTATTTTCAAATATTAAAAAGGTTTTTCCTTTCATGATCATATGTTTTATCTTCTACTCCCTATAACAATTTTAAAAAAAATTAAACCCTTTTTATCAGGAACTAGATAAAATTGTAACAACACAATTTTAAAGTATGGAAAATGAAACAAACCGTTAAATTTTTATAATATAATAATTTAATTACTTATTAATTTTCATTAATAAAGTTATATCCTATAGAAGAAAGTTACTTTTCAATTAAAAAGGGAATTGTTTTATTCTTACTAAATTTGTTTTCATGTATTATATGGTTTATTTATAAGATTTATTTTCAAATTTAGAATTTTAATTTGACAAAATTAATATATTTTTTGATATAAACAAATAAAAATTAACATAGAGAGAATTTTTTTATTGTTTTTAATTTTTTTAGTAAACAGTGAAAAATATTTATTTTTTTAAAATAGTCATTTATATTCATTAAATTAAGTAATTGAAAAGTACCATTATGTTTTTATTTTTATCTTAAAGTAAAATAAGAATCATTTAATTATAAATAATCTAATTAATTATATAGTAATCAATATTGTACTTTACTTTGGTAAAATTTCTTTTTTAGGCTTAAAAACACATTTCTATTTTCTAAAAATAATTTTATGCGAGAAATGCGTTTTTATCTCAATAAGTTATATTAATATATATAGATTAATTTTAATAATTAAATTTATATATTATATATTCAAAAAAATATTTTCACAATAATTTGATGTTTTTTATTATGAAAGGAATGAATGTAAATTTTGTTTTATGCTTATAAATTCATTTTTCAAAAAAATGAGTTTTCATTGAATTTTACATTCTTATTTAAAACTAATTTATTCCACTTATAGAAATTGAATTTCATAAAATGGAATATATATTTTGAATTATAATTTAAAAATTTATAAATGAGGGGAATTTCATTTTTGGTGATTATGAATAGTAACTTTTATAAAAAACTATCACCAAGGTAAAACGGTAAATTATGTTAACATAGGTTAAAACTAAGTTATAATTCCACTAAATTTCATATTAATTTCTATTATATAAATCTATTTATAACCTTATCACCTTGGGGTATAAATTTATTTATTTATGGGGAAAGGTTTTATGAAAATGAATTAATAATATTTAAATATTTTGAAAAATTACAAGCGTGTCCTCTCTCTCACTTATAAAAGGATACTCCTCTCCTCTTTTAACCACAAATAAATAGCCTCTTTTCTCAAAAAAATACCAACACAAATACCTTCCTAAAAACCCTACCCACAGATTATAGGCCTTTATTTGATCATAATAGTCACATTATAAGAAAAAACGTGAAAACCTAAGGAGGTTGTCTGAAGAAACGGTAAAGTACTCAACTAAGTGTTTTTTATTTCTTCTTAAACCTCAATAAAACCTATTTAACAATTAAAATATAATAAAAATATAGTAAAAATAATTATCTATAATATAATTAAATTTTATTATGTTGATTTAATAACCTTTACCCATCTCCTCTTCCATCAAATTGGAAATGAAACCATCATTCATGTGTATGGAAAACTACAACCTCACGAATTGATGCAATTCATTTTCCATCACCATATCTTATGAGTAGTCATGATAATGGATCCAAATGGAATAATATTATATATATGATATAAGTTTCATTATATAATTGGAAATAATTATTTTTCTTCTTTATTTACCATCCAATGAAAAAAATAAAAACATTGCCTGTACGTTTGTGCGGGCTACCACCTCTTGAAATAATGTTTTTATTTTTTGAAGAATAATATCACATAGATGGTATATATGAGTGGTTTTAAAGAAATAATATGATATTTATGATATAATTATAAATCTATAAATTTAAAATAATACTTACTTTCTTTCCACCAATGTTCATTGAAAAATGGAAACATTACTCATGTGTACGTAAGAACTAACATCTCCATTATGTAACATAATTTATTTTTCAAAAACACATTAAATGGTTAGTTATAAAAGTATAATTAATATATATAAATGATAATAATATCATGATTAATATTTTTGAAATTATATAATCATGATTTATAAGACTGTAGTCAACCTACTGAATTCATTTTGAACATATAAGGTGAATTTTCTCAAAACATCCAATGTGAACTTAATTGATTAAGTAATTAAGTATAGCATTGATATGAGTGAAATAAAAGGAATAATAAACTAAGAAAAAATTTATTAAAAAATAAAATAATTAATATAATTTTATTATTCAGGAAGATAAAAAATGTATGTGACAAATTAGACTCATGGTTAGAGACACTTTACCATGAAACCTTATTTTAGATGTTTTAAAGATTTCTTTTATAAATATTTTTATTCCATGTACATATCCTTAAAAGTACTTTATGAATGTATTTATATTAAAATAAATTAATTACATAGGAAATTTTATATCTCTTTGGACTTTATTTCAGTGTTTTTAAAATTTAATCTTTTTACATATTTTATATATAATGTTTTTACAAAAGCAAGAAATAATTTTCTATTTTAAAATATATGGAATGAGAATAATTTCGCACCTTAATGAATGTTATTATTTAGAAATATTCCTCTTAATTTTTTTATTTGTTTATGAAATAATATCTATTTTCTCATTCTTTTGGTTTTTTTTGTTTTAATATTTTTCAAATAAAAAGGATTTTTATCTTTATTTTTATGTGAAGTTGTAAACTCTTATATACGTGTTTTAAACAGAATGTTTCATGAGATTTTATGATGTAAATGAAAACTTTTATGTGTTTAATGTATGTTATGTTCCCCATAAATTTTTTATGATGATGAGTGAGCCTAACATATCTCCCTAATGCATTAGTTAATGATTATGTTCTCTTGATAATTATGTTGGGATTAACTAAGTAGGTTATTCCATTTGTTAGGTTTATTGAAGGGTTCAATATGATATTACAAGTAACTTATAAGAATTTTATATGAATTATAAGGATTTTTCATGGAAATATTTTTATTTCATAATGTAATCTAATGATCTTTTGTTTTAAGGAATGATTATGTCATTTAAGGGTAAAAATGTATGTTTTTTAGAAAATGTTTTTCAGGGGGTTTCATGTTTTCTAAGAAACGTTCTTAATTATTATTTTGACTTTATAATTACTTATAAAGTATTTTGATGAAAATATTTGGGCCGTAAAACTAATTTTATGCATTGTAAACTATTATTTGAGATTAAGGTTTATTATATCATAGGAAAACTCTCTTATATGATCTCATGGTTTTGAAATGGACTTACTATTTTATTTTTTTATTATTATATATCCCTTACTGATATTTTTGTTATCATACCTTGTTTTCAAAGGTTTTGCACAAGGTTTAAGGATGAGAAGTAATAATAATGAATTAAAGTTAAAAATCATGAATATTTGTCATGAAAAGAAAAAATGTTTCATTTTAAAAGTATTGTATTTTGAAATAATGGATATTGAGTGGAAGTATAAAATTTATAATGTATGGGTTTGTTATGTAATGGTTATGTCTTAATTATCTAAAACTATAAACCTAAAAAATATATTCCAGAATATAATAAAATGAATTCCTTTTTTAATACTAAAATTATGGGTTGAATAAGGATAGATTCCTAATATCAGGAGCTAGCACTGCACTTGCTTTTGGGCCACTCAATGATTTCTCATCATCCCTCCTCTAAGGATGATGATTTAGAGTTATGTTGGATATCTCACCAACCTCTATTATTTTAAATTTCTATATAGATCATAGGACGTAATTTAGTAATTTCATAAGAAAAAAATAGACATGGGTCCATGAGGCTTATTAGTTAAACTCTTCATCCAGAGTAAGATCACCTAAATCGTTATTTGGTGGTGTTTCATCAACCTCTATAGATTATTCCTAGTTTTTAGTGATTCACCAAGACTATTCATCATTGTATTATCCCTATATAATATCTCTAACTAGATCAACCTCTGAGAGATCTCCAAGGGGATCCATATCCAACAGTTATCTGACTTGATCAGTTATGGGATTATCTCATCATTGGGAATAGATCAACCTCTATAGCTTAGTTTTTTTACTTCATAACTTCTATATGGTAAGGGAAAAACTCATCCCTATAATTCCTGAGGTCATGGTGATATATTAGGTTTCATTTCATCTTTCTCTATATCTTCCTCTAGTCATAGAATAATCATAAATGGGTATGGTTTTACTAAGTGCTTGGAAACACTGTATCCTCTAGTATTTCTATACCATTGAAGAAGAAATTATCTGGGTCCATTCCAAACACAATATAAATATTCTTAGAATAATTTCCCTACTCCCAGATATTATTTCTAAGAATACTCTCACTTCTAAGTACACCCGATCTAGAATCCATTCCTTTCGGAGGAGAAGGAACCACTAGAGCACCTTTAACAACTACAACCATCACTACAACATCTCCCCTCCTTGGCTGAAATTCTACCCATGGTGCTGTGAATCTATATCCTCACTATATTTGAACCCCATATTCTAATTTTCCTAGATAATTGACTTCCTCAACATGGATTTTAGGTATGTTACTTTTCAACATTGAGTGTATTTGTGAAGAAATAGGATTGAAGTGTCATATGATGGTATATCTCTCCCAATTTCCTTTACATGTGAATACATTCCAGAGTTTCTAGAGGACTATGGGGTGGTAATTAAATTAAACCCTAGTTTACACCCATGGTATTAGTTTTTGATGATATTAGAACTTATATGATAATCATTATAGGTTGTATGGCTCATATATTATGACCCTGTCGATATGAGAGACTATTACCCCAACTCAAAATGACATAATGTATGACTAATTATTGATACTTACTTTTCAGTTTTACTTGATCATCCCCATTTAGACATGGAAAGGGTGAGTGTTAAACTATTATGTACCTTTTATCCTTTTTATCACCCTGACCAACACACTTTTCAAAGGCCAACTCCTGAAAATGTTCAGTTTTGATTTTTGAAATTTGGTGTACGGAGTGTTTATGAGATTCATGTATTCATAAACCCCCCTATGTACATAAACCCACCCATAGATGAATTATAATGGTCCAGACACATACAAGGGGCCTTCCTCTTTATCATATATTTCATTACCTCATATATATTTTCATGTACTAGGATAGTGAGATTGATGCAGGGTCCCATTGCAAGTTATGATTTCATGGTGAAGGAACCCATCTGTACCCCTATAGACCCATAATATATGAGAAGCATATATCCTTTGAGTGGGGTTGTGAAAAAATCCATCCCACTGACCTTTGGAGAGTATCCCATCAAAGTGTTAACCCATTGTTGATACTGGAAATCATGAAAGATTACCTAGTAAGACCTAGTTTTACGACAATATAGTGAACATGAGCACTCCCTCAATGTTCCTTTTATCTAAACTTGAGTAACATTCAAAAAATATTGAACCACTTCTTTTATGGTACATCTAGACGGAAGCTAAAATTTTGAAAATGAACCCCTACTACAACTCTTAGTAGTGTCTATGCAAGAACAAAAAAATTTCTCTTAGTCCTCCCAAAAATTATCCACCAAAAGTAATTCATCATATATTCACCTAATTATGGAGTTCCCACCAATATATTATGGGCCCAATATGATAATGTCAACTTCCTCCTGATGAAAGTAGAACAAGTTGATGTTAGGTGACCACCATCTCAATAGACTTGGTACTAACTCTAGGTAGTGATACATGTTGAAATGGGAGGTATATGTTAGTTTATATAGTTAAAAAATTAGAATATTTCCCCCAAATTCCTTATATGTTTGGAAGACCCAGTATGACTCTACCCATTAATTTATAAAGTCAACCCCAATGCATAGGCCAAAATAATATCTCCAGCCTTGATGATTATCATCCAAACACAATTTTAATATGTTGGAATACTAGGGAGGGGATATATCAAAATATAGTTCTTATCCATTGAGAATACTGATTGGATTAAATAAATAATTCACTATGTATAGGTTTTGGTCCCTTACAACATGACCAGAAATAGCCCGATTCCACCAGAAGTACCTTAGAGAACTCCTAAACCAATAACCTAGGGAATCATGATTGGATGAAGGGATGATATCATTATCCTTAATCCAAAATTCATATAATCGGAACCTAATTTATAGTGTGTAGTCCTTATAGTACTCTATTATAATTTCACTCAGAGTATTATGATTAGACAATGTTTAGATGATTGTCTTTATCTGAGGGTTCTCTAGAATCTCCCTCTATTATATAGTAGAAGTTCAAACACCCTCAAATGAAAATCCTCTATGTTTGGTTTATGGAAATTCCTATTCATGAAAGTTCATATTTTAAAAAATTTATTCATGGATCTTCATTTATTAAAACAAATTCATGAAAAATTATTCACATAAATAAGAGTAGTGAGATCACAATTGATTTTAGTATCAGAATGTTCACACAAGTATGAGTTTCATGAATAGAGATAAAAAGTTAAATCTTCCATGAAAGACTCATGATCCCCTATTGGACCCCTTCCCCTATTTATAATATAGGCGTTGAATAGATTTATATAAAATAAAGGGTTAGAATATATTTTTTCCTTAGAATTTGATTCTAATCTTCCCCATCAGATCTAATTCTAGGGAAGAGGAATTTATTGATACCAAAAATCATTTTGAGAATGGAATAATAAGGGAAAAAAATTAGAGTAACTCTAAGATAACCAAATGAATAAATGGGAAAAGGGTTAGAGTTTTTGATACTAAAACTTTCACAAATTTAATTGAGAATAGATTGAAACCTTGGTTTCTATGAACAAACATCAGAGTGCCGCAAAACCCATAATTCCATAAATGATCTAACATTCCATGGAACCTTTACCAGGATGTTTCATAGGAAAATAAATACCCCTTTAGCTCCTCATTTTGGGGATATGACCGTTGTAATTCTATTTTGAATCTCTTAAATTGTGAAAGTTAGACTTTTATGAACTAATGTAAGGAAATAAATAGATTATCACATATAATAACCTTACATGAATTACCAGAAATGAGCACTTCAAATTATTGGAAATAATTTTAGATTCATTTTTCATAACTACTATCCATGAAGAATACAATTAAAACTAGAGGTATATGCTTTATGAAACTCAATGTTTAGTATAACACTAAACTTCCACAAAACCCATACCATGTACATCTAAGAGAATAACTTGTGAAAGGGACCCAAGTCTTGCATAAATATTGGTTTTTTCATAGCCCTCGGTTTTATAAAACTCATAATAGGTGACTCCATTTAAATCCTCATTTCACAAAATAGAGTTTCATAAAATTTGAGCACTCATGGGGCCTGAATCCACTCAATATGGGGTTACCTATGAAAAATCCATATACAAAACTAGTTTTTCAGACCCTTTTTCCCAAGACCTATACACTAATAACATGCTATGAAACTAATCCCATTTTTATTCTAAGTATTGGAATACTCATACCTAGATACTTCACACTGAGTGTGGTCTGGGAAACATCTATTTTTGTTTCTCTCAAGAATTGGCTAGGTAGAAAAATATGTGTGTAAGTTGCACTCAAGTTCTCCCAGCTCCTAAGCAGCTCTTGGGCCACCTATCTAGTGCAATCCCCAATCATGGAATCATTAAGGGAACCATCCCAGTCCACCCAATAATCCATGATCCTCTGACCAAATTTAAGTGTGCGCCCCACTCCACCCCTCGTTGTTTCCCCTTTCACAACATGAGGATCCCCAACAAAAGACATCAAACTACATGCTTAACCTATGAAACGAACATATGATTATTTTTTTGAAAAGCCTTGAATTATTGATGTGAAAAGTACAAGATAACCTAAAATGAATGAGCCTAATATGACCCCATATACTGAGTAACCAAAAAAAAAAATCCACATACCATACCTTTCTATTGTTCCTTTGAAGATGAAAGAATCCTTTCCGCATGATGATAAAATACATGGTATGGTTTTGTCACATGAACCTAAAATATGAAACTCAAACAACATTAGTTTTTTCCCTAATTTATATCAAGGTATGTGTGATTACATTTTGAGGTTCAATACCAACATCACCGCCACTCTAACACCCCCTAGGGTGATGGTATCTCGGAATCCTGATCATATTCATGGAGTATATCAAACCCCCCCACTCAAACCAACCAAGTATTCACAAGAATTTAAACTATAGAGAGTCCATTTGTGTATATAAACTATGTTCCCATACATATGTGATGAGAGTATGTGGATTATTCCCCCCCTGAGAATTAACTTGTGACTGACCCATATGTTATGAGCATATGTGGAAGCATCCCCATAAGAATTTAAACAGCTAAACTCTTTTATGTGAAGAGACCAAGAGGTACTATGTGATAATACTAGGTCAACCCCAACTGATGCATCAAAAACCTATGTCTAGGTGATGATCCTATGGAACCTCATGTGATGAGCATGAGATGACTTATGTGATGAGCAGAAGAAGACTATGTGATGATAATGATATATCTTGATTCTTTCATTAAGAGATGAACCTAAGTTCTTGCCTCATGATATGAGTTTGTGATTACTTATGTAGTGATCATAATAATTCTACATGATGAGCAAGAGATCTATTTATTCACTCCCTAGGAGAAGAGCCTAAGATTCTTACCTTGTGTTATGAGCACAATATGCCTCTGATGATAAGCCTAGGATGCCTTTAGTGAAAGGCATAAGTTTCCTTATTTAATGATCATGGGATGCATCATGTGACGAACATGAGTATCATCTGATGATAATCCAGAGTTTCCATAGGAAATGATCCTAGGATGACTTATGCGAGGAGTGTAAGTTTCCATGTGTTAAGAGTATAGGATGCATTGAGTTTTAAACCTAAATTCCATATAATAAAAACATAGGATTCCTTCATGGCCTATATTGAGGAATATAATTTTAACTAGAAAATTTACCTAATGATATTTAGAGAATCCTAAAGATTCATTATTTCTAATAGAGGTTGTTCACCCATCTAAAGAAGCTAGTGATGTAATTAATAGGTGTCCATTTTAAGATGGCACAAAAAACGTGATTCATGAGCATGTATTAAATCAATGAGGGATACCTAGATTAGGAAATGATCTCTATTAATGCATCCACTAAAGGAAGGTATGACATCCCATTATTCCATTCCAATCAAGGAGCTAACACAATCTCCCCTAGTGGTGAATATCACCTTCCTTTTTAAAAGGGGAATAAAGGATTTAACGATTATGACTATCCAAAATGTTTTTTTGATGATTACAGTATTGGAATAAATCATTATAAAAAACTTCTATTAGAAGATCCACTATAATTTAGAGTATAGATTATATCTACTTATTTAATTCAATCCTAGGGGTTCTATACCATATTATTACACTAAGAATTATTGTTCTTGTCATTCTATAAATCCATGTCACTAGTTCAGGGAGTTAATAAAAAAATAGATAATCCTAGTTTTCATAAGGATTATTTGCACAAGTCTTGATCAAACATGTTATCTTTGAAGTATTATTGAATTCTATTTTGTGAAACCCTCATCATGGGATAAAAATTCATATATGTAATTAAATTACATTAAATCCAAAGATTTTGTTATAAGACTCTCATATAAGATAGTTGTTCTATGAAAATAAAGGATTCTATCAATTCTCATGAAATCTTGGTGGACCCCTATGATGTCCCCACCCCAATTTATTGGAAAATAGGTTGACCCATTTTGCATGAAATTATAGAAGAAAATTCCCAAACTTCATAATTTTACTCATAATTTGATCTGACTTTTCCCAATTAGAACCAATTCTAAGGGGGGAATTTTTTGATGCTAAAAAACACATCCACGAAGTATCAAATAGGAATAATTACCAATAAAATTAATTTTATAGCATAAGGCATGCTTCTCATGAAACTAAAGCTACATGACCCTATTTTTGGATCATTTCACAAAAAAAGTTTCATGACCATGTAAGTATTACATGAATCTATAACTTTAGGTTCTACATGAAGTGACCCAAACTAAACATAACTTAAATAGTATAATAATTTCATGATTTAGATTATTCACCTCACAAACAGTTACAAACCCAAGGACCGAAAGGTTTAATGTCATGGATATTAGCTATATAAGCATATTATTTTCCAATACTTGAAAAAATTACTCCATAATCATGGTACTCTAGACCATTTTCTAGAAATATCACATGTTATAATCATATTCATAATATAGGGAATAAAAATATGTGAAAATTATGATCTTAGACACTCAGTACAGTAAAAATATATTATAATGTATCAAATCATAAACATGAAGGGAAACTTGAGGAAAAGTATAAATATATTATGAAATGATCATAAGAAAATTTATGATAATAAAAAAACATTATATACCAGTATTATATCATATAAATTTCATTAAGTAATTATAAAAGTTATGATATGGCTCAAAATAAATCTCATTATTCATAAAATATGACAACATTACATAAAAGTGAAGAATACTTCAAAAATAAGGTATAAATTGAAAATATGGAATATATTTAAAATTAAAAGAATCTAAAAAATATAGCATAACACTATTAAGAACTAATAAATATGATACAAACAAAAACATATGAAAAATTGTATGATCAAACTCATCATGCCCACTCTTATGTGAACAAACTTCTTATGTCCACACCTAAAAATGTGAGAAAACCCATTACACCCATGTATGTGTGAGAAAACTCATTATGTAAATTATTGACTATCTCATAGCATATAAACTTATACCAATTCATTGTAAGGTTATATAACATTCCACCTATCATCATCTATACATATGTGTTCCACTTAAAAACAAGAATCATCATATCTTAAAAAACCATAGAAATAGAATTAGATTCTTAAAATTCTAAAAAACAACACATAAAATGAACTTATAATATCAAAGGATATCAAAAATATCATTTTAAAAAAGCAATAATATCATAATAAAACATATAGGGTTTTTGAAATATCACTTCTTAAGATTTAAACCATAGAGGAAAAATATAAATGAAAATATAAAAGTATTCATAAAACCTTTTAACATTGTTATAAAAATGAAGTGAAAATTAATTTTCAATTTTTTTTGAGAAGGGAAATTGAAGAATTTTTAAAACCTTATTATAAATATTTAAAAATAAATAATAGTTAAAAAAAATCTTGATAATAAATCTAGAGTGGTAAATAATGAAAAAAAATGTTTTTATTAATCTTTTTAGACTGTTTTAAAGAAAAACTCCCATAAGATAAAGATTAAAAGACTTTTAAGGTATAAGAAAATATAAATAATATAAAATAAGAAACATATTTTTATTTATTTAAATAAAATACTTTTGATAGAAAAATGGACATGGAAGGAAAAGATTCACTGGTAAGAATAAGAGTTATTCTTACTAATGTTATACTTTTAGAAAACATTTTATCATAGAAGTGGTTATTGATTATGAGATGTAATATTCAAATATAAAAATAGTAAATATAATATAAAATAAAGAAATTTTATGATCAAATAAATCTTTAAAATTATATTCAAGTAAGAATGACTATGACCCAGGGAACCAGAAATTGAGTATATGAAATCCTTACAGCTTTTATAATTTTTGAGTCAAAATCCTATGAGAGAATGAATATATAATAGAACATTGAATATAATTAAATATATGATAATAATGAAAAAAATATTAATTTTGAAGTTAATTTACTATTCCAAATAAAACATGGCATCTAATATGAAATATTTCTCAAGAGGTAAAAATTTTAGACAAGAAATCCTTACCTTGGTCCTAATTTGTTTTGCACACACAACTAAATTCCCAAATAATCAAATTAAAATTTTAAATAATTTATTAGGAAAATTATTAATATATATTAAATTTAATAATTGAAATTTATTATCATATTATATTTCTTTATAATATATATTTTTCTTATGTTTATGTGGAAATGTAACCTATGTCGGCTTATTTTGGTAATTTTAGCGATCAAAGTTGATATTTTAATACTAAGATAAATCATCAATATAAACTTTAAATAACCATAAAAAAATAAATTTATTATTAAATATTAATAATGTTAGTATTTAAGTTCCCACAACCATACATGATTGAGTTTTATAGCATTGTTCAAGTAGGTGGTTTCAACAACCCAAACATCAACATACCATAATTCGATGGGTGAGTATTCTTAAGAAATTATTAATTTTGAAATAATATCATTATAAAAGAATAATAATGATATTATTACGATTATGTTTAAGTTTTTTAATCATATTTTAAGTGTTTTGGATAAATATTAAAAAACAATATGAAAAAATGAAAAAATTACACCGTGGAGGAAGTAGTCCACACAATGCACGATCGACACACTTTTGTTTTTATAATTTTATAGGAAGGAGTAAATAATGTTTGTTTCATTAATATAATACACCTTAAGTATACTAATGATAATTAGGTCATTATAAAATAATGTTGAAGA
Organism: Viscum album; assembly: GCA_963277665.1. Classification (NCBI taxonomy): domain Eukaryota; kingdom Viridiplantae; phylum Streptophyta; class Magnoliopsida; order Santalales; family Viscaceae; genus Viscum; species Viscum album. Next base: position 1,010,498,945 of record OY728135.1, read on the forward strand.
TATTTTTTAAGGGAAATAATAAAAAGAAAAGATAAGGATTGAGAAATACTCACATTGGGATGTTAAAATTTATCTTGAAAGTTACCTTGGAAATGAAGTTATTAGTATAAATTATGGTGACTAGAGGATAATGAATACAATATTGGTTTTTATAGAGAATAATTTATGATTTTCAAGAGTAAATTATAAGTAATGGTTGTTTCAAGAAGGGGTTGAAGTTGTAAAGACCCGGAAATTTCAAGGGAATTTTTTTCTTAATTTTCTTTGGAATTTTACAAGAACACAGTTTCTGACAGCACCTGATTCCAAGGCCCGGTGTGCCCAGAATCAATTTCTGAAGTTTGGCTCGGGTACGTTCAGTGAACGAACGAGCGGGAATTTTTAACTTTTGAACCGGTGCCCGGAATCAAATTCCGAGGGCACCGATGGAACCGTAGCGCCGGTTTTTGCTTAGGAATGCCTTTCCTGGAGTTGCGTTTGCTTGGGAGCAGTTGTTTATTAAGGTTGTGGTTTAAGTGTAAAGAAAAATAAAATTTGTGTTACAAATTTTATTTATCTTCTTAAGTGGTTATATCCTAAGTGTGGAAGTTGGGGTGGAATCACAAGTTCCTAACTAACCAAGTGAGGATTAAGGTGAGGTGGGGCCCACACGAGCCCCAACCCTTCACCTTCCCCTTAACTCTCTTCTACCCCCCTTAAACTCCCTTGCACTTAATGTGCCAAAACCCCTCAAATTCATAACTCCTTAAACTCCTTAACTCCCATGAACCCCCCCCCCCAATTAAATGTGACTCTTCACTTCCACCTTCATTAATTTTGGAGCCTCTCCACCCATTAATGAATGATGTAACTTAATGAATTTGAATTATTTTGAATTCATTAAGCTAACACTATAATAAGGTGTGTTGTTTTATTGTTTGGGGTTGGCTAAATCTTTGTGATAGAGTCATGGAAGGATTGAAGAGAATTCCACCCTCGACGAAGAACACGAAGGACATCTCCAAACATGGAACAACGTCTTCTCGACGAAGAATTCCTTTTCCAAAGAAGAACGTGAAGTTTCCAACGTCGATCCCTTCTTGGATGCCTCCTTCCCACTCCTTCCGGAATAAAGAAGGGAGAGCCTTTCACGAAGAACGCCGACGTCGTCAACGGCTTCTCTTTTCTGATGTCGACGAATCGCCGCCGCCTTTCCGCGACTTCGTCAACACATAACGAAAAGCGAAGTAGGGGTTTGTTGTTGCTTTATTTAATTATTTTCCGTTCTTGGTTCTAGCATGAAAAACTTGAGGATGAACGTTTAAGTGTTATCGTCTAACGAGAGGGGGACCGGACCGCACAAACACGGCCGAAACCCCCTCCTTTGTTCTTGAATGTTTCTTGCGGATGAAACGAGATAGCGTGGTGCCGTCGCACCACGCGGGAATCACACGGAAATTATTGCGCGGCGCCGTCGCGCCGCACCGTGGAAAGAATTATCATGAACGCGACGCCGTCGCGCCGCGTTGAAGGAAACCGAAGACGCCGCGGCCGGAGCGGGGCCGCGGCGGAGGGGCGCGGTGCCGTCGCACCGCGCCAGATGACGAAGGCCGCAGCCGGTTCCGGGCCGCGGCAGATCGTGATGACCGGCGGCCAGCCGGGCCGCCGGTGCCGGAAGACGGAAGAGGACCGGCCCTTGCCGGTCCTGTTGACAAGAAGCCGACCGGCCAGGTCGGGCCGGCCGGGTTGGTGGAAACCGGGGGAATTTATTTCCCCCAGGCAGTTATTTGGCCCCCCATTATGAGGGGGGCCTGTTTCAAAAAGGGGGGGCAGGCGGCCCCCCGTTTCCAGCAATCTCGGCCTTCGGCCAAGCTGGCAGCGCGCCCAGCACGCTGCCTTGCGCCGAACCGGCACGCCGGGCCGGTTCGCCGCGCCGGGCCACGCCGGGCCGGGCCGCGCCGCGCCGCGTCGGGCCGGGCCGGGCCGGGCCGGGCCGCGCCGCGCCGGGCCGGGCCGGGCTGTGCCGGGCCGGGTCGACCCCGTCCGGGGCGGGTCGACCCGGTTCGGGACATCCGGGGGGTCCCGGGCCGGGACGGCCCGGGCCCGAAACCCACGTTACCGAGCTGTTTGGTCAAATGCCCGTATCTTGGGCTACGGGCCTCCAAACGACTCGTCGTCAGCGGCAACGCGATCCTTGGATCGAGACGGTTGTTTCGATATACTATACTCAAGGTGCACCTTCCTTTTCGGGAGCCTACGTGGTTAAAACTCCATAGTTAAGCGCGCTTGGCCTAGAGTAGTGATCAGGATGGGTGACCTCCTGGGAAGTTTCCCAAGGTGAGTGTGAGACGAAAAAGCCAATAACTCTCAGACCGGGCGTCCGATTGACGCGTCGTCTGTTGCGTTGAGTTCCTGTTGACGATACGGAACTTTTGGCATCCTCCTCCTGAGTTTTGGATGCAGATGGATAGTGGCCGGGTTGGATCGCACCGAAATCCAACCGGGCCCCTGGAACGGAAAAGCTGATATCTTTTTGACAGAACGTCCGTTTGACGAACCGTCAGCGGCGTTGGTGATCGCGTTGAGAAACGGTCCCTATGAGTTTACCCTATGAGAGTTCGGGGTACATTTGAGATACGGACGGGTTTGGTTTGCTCACGAAACCAACCGGGCCCCTGGGACGAAAAGGCTAATAACTCACAGATCGGGCCTCCGATTGACGCGCCGTCTGTTGCGTTGAGACCCCTATGACGTGGCGGTCCTTTGAGATACTTCTTAATGGGACTTTGAAATACTTGGAGTATCGACCTGTAGCTCGTGGAGTGGACCCTCCCAGTGACGAGCGTGCGGAATACGAAGACTGTGTAGCTGGCTGAGACCCGACGACTGCTGATCGAACGACTCGGAGTGTTACAGAGGTGCGCTTGGTTGTAGCGGCACATGGGAGCGCTTGGTTGTACCGGAAGACCCACGACAGAGTTGCGCTTTGTTGTAGCGGCACATGGGAGCGCTTGGTTGTAGCGGCATACCCACGACAGAGGTGCGCTTGGTTGTAGCGGCACATGGGAGCGCTTGGTTGTAGCAGCATACCCACGACAGAGTTGCGCTTGGTTGTAGCGGCATATGGGAGCGCTTGGTTGTAGCGGCATACCCACGACAGAGGTGCGCTTGGTTGTAGCGGCACATGGGAGCACTTGGTTGTAGCGGCAGACCCACGACAGAGGTGCGCTTGGTTGTAGCGGCACATGAGAGCGCTTGGTTTTAGTAGCTGGCCCACAGTACTCGATGGGTGGAGTTCTTCAGCAGTCTTAGGTTAGTGAGCAGTACCTCGGAGTCGTGACAGGACCACTGTACACTCCAGATACGGAGCTCTTCAGCAGTTACGGTTTCGATAATGAAAATCCTGGTTTGAGCTGAGACTTTTGACCTTGTGTTTACCTCATGATTGAGATAGGTCACTTGCTAACTTAGGTATATGTATGGGTATATACCCGGGTAGTGGTTATCCGTTGATTTCACAATCCTTGTGTTTCCTCATGATTGAGATGGGTTACTTGATAACTTAGGTATATGTATGGGCATATATCTAAGTAGAGGTTATCTGTTGAGATCTTCTTTGTGGTTATCCTTGTTGGTTTAGTGATACCTTGAGGGTCTCGGGGTCCCTACTGAGTATCGTTATACTCACCCCTGCACGGGCTATGCCCGCACCTCGTTGTGTTGGTTGCAGACGACGGGCAGTGCTGACAGAAGCCGAGTGTTCGAGGACTGGGCAGTACCTGGAGGTGGACTATACGAAGAGATGGTACCCGGAGGAGGACCTCACGACGAGGCGGTACCCAGAGGTGGACGTGACGACAAGGCGGTACCCGGAGGTGGACCACTGGGCGAGACATACTCGGAGCGGACGGTGGGACCTGAGGAGTAGAGGAGCTATCTGTACCCACCCTTCAGGTGGGATTTCCAGTGGACAGCTCGGCGTAGCAGCTTTACTTTTCAGTTGCTGTTTTCCCTTTCGAGTTGTACTTTACAGTTGGGCTTGTATTTCCGGCCCCTTTTTACTTTCCGCACTTACTGTTGTACTCAGTTTTTACTTAGTGTTTACTTCTTCCGCTTGTACTCTGCGGTGCTTGTTTTCTTTTATAAAGGCAATGCCTTCCCAGTTATCGGGATTTTACGCCTTTGGTGCTAGTCGCCAGCCCCTGGCCTATGGAAGGCGGGCTTTGGGTAGTCACGGCACGGGCCCCGAGGATGGGTCGTGAAAAATTGGTATTAGAGGAGTTCGGTTCTACCACAGAACTTATAACCCTGATGTTTCTTTCTGTGAAGCAATAGTGTTAAGGGTAACGAGTGTGGTTTTCAGTTCCGGGAGTCCAGTGTTGGTGCGGCGGCCGACGTATCCGTACACCAGGACCCTGACTACTGATTTCCGACTTTGTACACGAAAACACTGATTGCGTGTGTGTTTCCAAAGTTTTAAAGTCAGCTCAAACCAGGTCAGCTCACCAGGTATAAGACGTTGACCGTGTCGCATCTGTTCAGGATGTCTCCACGCAGACAGTCAGTTGGAGTTCCGAGAGAGTACTCGATGACGGCTCACCGAGCGACGAGGCTCTGGTGTAGGGCCCTTTTTACTATGTTGGCACCCTCGGGTGGTGTACCAGTACATCACCACCTATTGGGATGTAGATGCCAACAACTATACTAGCAAACTGTGCACGCTGGCGGAGCGCATTGCACGAGTTCCCGCAGTAGAGGCCTCAGAAGTTACGAGGCGAGGCAGATTTTCAGACAGCAGAGCAGTGGCTGGAGGCGATTGCTAGAGTTTTCCGCCTAGCTGAGACATCAGTAGAGTGGATGGTGGACTTGGCCACTAGTGTTTTCCAGTGAATGACCATGAGGATGGTCCGCATAGTGATGAGGCTTCGGTACGTGAACCGATGCCTGAGATAGTGCCTTGGGGTAGTGTGTCAGCAATACATCACTACCTGTTGGTCAGTAGTTACAACCGGCGGTACCGGTAGGTGACACATGTAAGTTTACTGCCTTACATGTGTTCTAACTTCAGATACCCTCATGTTCCGAGGTGAACCTGACTCATAGGCAGCTGAGGACTGGCTTGAGGAGGTGGCCGAGAATTTTCTAGAACTTTTACAGTTTCGGCGGGACGACGTGTTGATAGCTGAGAATTCATCGAGGCATACCGAACATATCAGGTACTCGATGGAAGCATTTCGATCAGTGCAATAGAGGTCGGACCTCTGAGCATGGTATGTTTAAGGGCTTCCGAGCCAGCACCTTTTCTCTATGCATTTCTACTTAGGCTAGAGTGCTATAAGGAACCTTTGTGGTTGAGAATTCTTTGCTGATCGAATACAGCCAGAGAATGTTAGAAGTTTGGAAATTAGGAAACTGACACCATTCTCGGAGACTTGGGCATGTAAAATGTTTCAAGAAGAGGAAATTTTAAGGACAGATGAATCTGCAGAGCAGCAGACATGGAGGCAGAGCTTGGAGAGCAGCTCGTGGTGGGGTACATTTCAACATGTTACCATCACCCGCCTTTGTAGTCCCCGCTAGACTCAGGGAGTTGGAGAGCAGGGAAAGAGGGTAGCTGCTTGCGGTCATGGAGTGCGACCAAAAAGGGGCTCTAAGGATGATTCGAAGTGCGGAATTTATCTTCTACTAGCTGCCATAGCCACAGGCATTGAAACGAATCATCCCTTCCTTCCATGAATCTAGTCCCAGACCTAGAGATTCCGGTTAAGCCGTTGACTTGACCCTCACGTCTGGAAATACCTTTGGGAGGAGACTCGATAGTCACACTTACGCCGACGGTGTGATCTGACCCTTGAGGCGAGAGTCTCGGTTAGGACCTCTTGGTGGCAGCGTCAAGGCCTTACGACGTTAGTTTGAGTATGTATTTGGAAATCACTGTTCATACTCAAATTGACGGTATTAGGAAAACGTTGGGATGAGTTTTCCTTGGTCGGCGAAAAGGAAACCCTGGGCAGCACAAGATAAACTCGTGCAAGGGAGGGTGTAGCCGATCATTCTTGGGTCGGCCAACCTTACCCTCATGGCAGCAGGAGTTTTGAGTTTCAGTTCTAACCTAAAAAGGGAGACCTTTAGAGTTCGAGGATGGCGACCACGTTCTTATACAGGTCTCACCTCGACGAGGTTTACGGAGATATAGCCGAGGCGACAAGAGATCTCCGAGGATCAATAGACCTTTCTAGGTCCCCAGCAGGGTAGGCGAGGTGGTTTATCGCTTGACCCATCCACCTCAGTTGCACCAGGTGCACGATGACATTAACGTAACTCAATTGAGGAGATACGTGCTTGATCCTTCACACATCATTGACCTCAGGGAGTTGGACGTCGATGATAGAGCGACATGCACGGAGGTTCCAGTGGGGATCAAGAATAGACAGAAGCAGATCCTACGAGGATGATCGATTCCTTGGGTGCACTTCCTTTGACAGTACGGGAACCTCCAGGTGAGCACATGGGAGCGGAAGGCTCAGATGCGTGCTCTGTACCGCTTGTGACCCTAGTTTGTGATGAAGCTTTACGGGGACGTAAATCCCTGAGGTGGGAGTAATGTAAAGACCCAGAAATTTCAAGGGAATTTTTTTCTTAATTTTCTTTGGAATTTTACAAGAACACAGTTTCTGACAGCGCCTGATTCCAAGGCCCGGTGTGCCCAGAATCAATTTCCGAAGTTTGGCTCGGGTAAAATTAGTGAACGAACGAGCGGGAATTTTTAACTTTTGAACCGGTTCCCGGAATCAAATTCCGAGGGCACCGATGGAACCGTAGCGCCGGTTTTTGCTTAGGAATGCCTTTCCTGGAGTTGCGTTTGCTTGAGAGCAGTTGTTTATTAAGGTTGTGGTTTAAGTGTAAAGAAAAATAAAATTTGTGTTACAAATTTTATTTATCTTCTTAAGTGGTTATATCCTAAGTGTGGAAGTTGGGGTGGAATCACAAGTTCCTAACTAACCAAGTGAGGATTAAGGTGAGGTGGGTCCCACACAAGCCCCAACCCTTCACCTTCCCCTTAACTCTCTTCTACCCCCCTTAAACTCCCTTGCACTTAATGTGCCAAAACCCCTCAAATTCATAACTCCTTAAACTCCTTAACTCCCATGACCCCCCCCCCCCCAATTAAATGTGACTCTTCACTTCCACCTTCATTAATTTTGGAGCCTCTCCACCCATTAATGAATGATGTAACTTAATGAATTTGAATTATTTTGAATTCATTAAGATAACACTATAATAAGGTGTGTTGTTTTATTGTTTGGGGTTGGCTAAATCTTTGTGATAGAGTCATGGAAGGATTGAAGAGAATTCCACCCTCGACGAAGAACACGAAGGACATCTCTAAACATGGAACAACGTCTTCTCGACGAAGAATGCCTTTTCCAAAGAAGAACGTGAAGTTTCCAACGTCGATCCCTTCTTGGATGCCTCCTTCCCACTCCTTCCGGAATAAAGAAGGGAGCGCCTTTCACGAGGAACGCCAACGTCATCAACGGCTTCTCTTTTCCGATGTCGACGAATAGCCGCCGCCTTTCCACGACTTCTTCAACACATAACGAAAAGTGAAGTAGGGGTTTGTTGTTGCTTTATTTAATTATTTTCCGTTCTTGGTTCTAGCATGACAAACTTGAGGATGAACATTTAAGTGTTATCGTCTAACGAGAGGGGGACCGGACCGCACAAACACGACCGAAACCCCCTCCTTTGTTCTTGAATGTTTCTTGCGGATGAAACGAGATAGCGTGGTGCCGTCGCACCACGCGGGAATCACATGGAAATTATTGCGCGGCGCCGTCGCACCGCGCCGTGGAAAGAATTATCATGAACGCGACGCCGTCGTGCCGCGTTGAAGGAAACCGAAGACGCCGCGGCCGGAGCGGGGCCGCGGCGGAGGGGCGCGGTGCAATCGCACCGCGCCGGATGACGAAGGCCGCAGCCGGTTCCGGGCCGCGGCGGATCGTGATGACCGGCGGGCAGCCGGGCCGCCGGTGCCGGAAGACGGAAGAGGACCGGCCCTTGCCGGTCCTGTTGACAAGAAGCCGACCGGCCAGGTCGGGCCGGCCGGGTTGGTGGAAACCGGGGGAATTTATTTCCCCCGGGCAGTTATTTGGCCCCCCATTATGAGGGGGGCCTGTTTCAAAAAGGGGGGCAGGCGGCCCCCCGTTTCCAGCAATCTCGGCCTTCGGCCAAGCTGGCAGTTCGCCCAGCGCGCTGCCTTGCGCCGAACCGGCGCGCCGGGCCGGGTCGACCCCGTCCGGGGCGGGTCGACCCGGTTCGGGACATCCGGGGGGTCCCGGGCTGGGACGGCCCGGGCCCGAAACCCACGTTACCGAGCGGTTTGGTCAAATGCCTGTATCTTGGGCTACGGGCCTCCAAACGACTCGTCGTCAGCGGCAACGCGATCCTTGGATCGAGACGGTCGTTTCGGTATACTATACTCAAGGTGCACCTTCCTTTTCGGGAGCCTACGTGGTTAAAACTCCATATTTAAGCGTGCTTGGCCTAGAGTAGTGATCAGGATGGGTGACCTCCTGGGAAGTTTCCCAAGGTGAGTGTGAGACGAAAAAGCCAATAACTCTCAGACCGGGCGTCCTATTGACGCGCCGTCTATTGCGTTGAGTTCCTGTTGACGATACGGAACTTTTGGCATCCTCCGCCCGAGTTTTGGATGTAGATGGATAGTGGCCGGGTTGGATCGCACCGAAATCCAATCGGGCCCCTGGAACGGAAAAGCTGATATCTTTCTGACAGAACGTCCGTTTGACGAACCGTCAGTGGCGTTGGTGATCGCGTTGAGAAACGGTCCCTATGAGTTTACCCTATGAGAGTTCGGGGTACATTTGAGATACGGACGGGTTTGGTTTGCTCACGAAACCAACCGGGCCCCTGGGACGAAAAGGCTAATAACTCACAGACCGGGCGTCCGATTGACGCGCCGTCTGTTGCGTTGAGACCCCTATGACGTGGCGGTCCTTTGAGATACTTCTTAATGGGACTTTGAAATACTTGGAGTATCGACCTGTAGCTCGTGGAGTGGACCCTCTCAGTGACGAGCGTGCGGAATACGAAGACCGTGTAGCTGGCTGAGACCCGACGACTGCTGATCGAACGACTCGGAGTGTTACAGAGGTGCGCTTGGTTGTAGAGGCACATGGGAGCGCTTGGTTGTAGCGGCAGACCCACGACAGAGTTGCGCTTGGTTGTAGCGGCACATGGGAGCGCTTGGTTGTAGCGGCATACCCACGACAGAGGTGCGCTTGGTTGTAGCGGCACATGGGAGCGCTTGGTTGTAGCGGCATACCCACGACAGAGTTGCGCTTGGTTGTAGCGGCATATGGGAGCGCTTGGTTGTAGCGGCATACCCACGACAGAGGTGCGCTTGGTTGTAGTGGCACATGTGAGCACTTGGTTGTAGCGGCAGACCCACGACAGAGGTGCGCTTGGTTGTAGCGGCACATGGGAGCGCTTGGTTGTAGCAGCTGGCCTGCAGTACTCGATGGGTGGAGTTCTTCAGCAGTCTTAGGTTAGTGAGCAGTACCTCGGAGTCGTGACAGGACCACTGTACACTCCAGATACGGAGCTCTTCAGCAGTTACGGTTTCGATAATGAAAATCCTGGTTTGAGCTGAGACTTTTGACCTTGTGTTTACCTCATGATTGAGATGGGTCACTTGATAACTTAGGTATATGTATGGGCATATACCCGGGTAGTGGTTATCCGTTGATTTCACAATCCTTGTGTTTCCTCATGATTGAGATGGGTTACTTGATAACTTAGGTATTTGTATGGGCATATATCTAAGTAGAGTTTATCTGTTGAGATCTTCTTTGGGGTTATCCTTGTTGGTATAGTGAGACCTTGAGGGTCTCGGGGTCCCTACTGAGTATCGTTATACTCACCCCTGCACGGGCTATGCCCGCACCTTGTTGTGTTGGTTGCAGACGACGGGCAGTGCTGACAGAAGCCGAGTGTTCGAGGACTGGGCAGTACCTGGAGGTGGACTATACGAAGAGATGGTACCCGGAGGAGGACCTCACGACGAGGCTGTACCCAGAGGTGGACGTGACGGCAAGGCGGTACCCGGAGGTGGACCACTGGGCGAGACATACTCGGAGCGGAGGGTGGGACCTGAGGAGCAGAGGAGCTATCTGTACCCACCCTTCAAGTGGGATTTCCAGTGGACAGCTCGGCGTAGCAGCTTTACTTTTCAGTTACTGTTTTCCCTTTCGAGTTGTACTTTACAGTTGGGCTTGTATTTCCGGCCCCTTTTTACTTTCCGCACTTACTGTTGTACTCAGTTTTTACTTAGTGTTTACTTCTTCCGCTTGTACTCTGTGGTGCTTGTTTTCTTTTATAAAGGCAATGCCTTCCCATTTATCGGGATTTTACGCCTTTGGTGCTAGTCGTCAGCCCCTGGCCTATGGAAGGCGGGCTTGGGGTAGTCACGGCACGGGCCCCGAGGACGGGTCGTGACAGAAGTGTCCCCTTTTCTAAGTGATGAAAATTGAGCTTTTCTGAGCACCCATTAGTTTTCAATAATTGAATGAAATTATTCATATGTAAATGGTTAAAAAAGTAAAAAATAATTTATTTTTGGGTGATATAAGGTCTATAAATACTCAAACATAAATTTCAACACATGTTATAAACATGCTAAAGTTTTTACCATTAGGTTTTCACATTTTACCACGTTCATTTTTACCTTGGTAACTAGTTTTTAACCAAGAAATTTACATTTAATAAAAAAAGAAGGTAAAAACTCTTATTTTTTTTTGATGTTATAAAACTAAATTTTATCTACATTTAATATAATTAAAATTTTAAATTATATAAAATTATCTTTTAAATTAAATCATTTATATGTAGAAAAAATGCTTTTCTGTAGAAAATTAGTGTTTTAACCATTATGTGTTATTAATATTTTTTAGAGTTGGTTACCAATTAAATGTGTGTTAATATAATTGTTTATGTGTCTAAATATAATATTATATTCATTATTTAAAACATTTTAATATAATTTATTGGATAAAAATTACACAATATTAATAAAAAACTCTTTAAAAATAAGATTTTCACCATTATCACTGTAATTAACATTAATTATAGTAATCTTATTTTTATGCATAAAAATAAATCAAAAATTTTTATATAATTTGGACCTAATAATTTGAAATATGGAATCCATTTCACTAAATACAATTTCTAAAGTTGAGAAAAATTAATTTTCATATTAGCATACTTAATGTGTAAAAATCATTTTTAGAAAAAGTGTATCTCTAAGCATAAAATGACCTTTATTTTATTATAACTTTTATACAGTTTTTCTAAAGTTTTTTGTTAGATTAATACCTAAAAATTTAATTGTTACAATATAAAATTAATATTTAATAATTTTATTAAGGTAATATTTTTTTATTTTAGTGTTGTGTGAAATACAAGCTACTCATACATTATTTAATTAAGTAAATTTAGTTACTAAAATCAGGGTTCATTACACTGAACAACCATAAAGTTACATTCTCACACAAATATTCCATGAGATTCTCACTTCCATGATCCATTGGCCTATAAGTTACCCCCAGATCACTATTTCAGCTATTTAGACTTTGTATTTTTATACTTTGGTGAAGTTGAAGCTCTTAGTTAACACAACCTCAACTTCTGTGTACCCTTTTGAAATCCATGTAACCACTATAAACTATTTTAGGTGAGAATATTATGTGAATTAACTCACTCAATATCTTCAATGTATTGGAAAACATTTTATATATCTTTATACAAATCCCTTATGGAAATAATACTAATCATGACAAGGCACAATGCATCATAAATGTTAAATTTTTTCACAACCCCAATGTTTTGATAAATAGAGTTATGTCTGCCCATTTAATTCATTCTATATGAGACCAAATTCCTTGAAATTAGATTTAAATTTGTACCATTATCCAATCAATTCATATTAATTCTTGAAAGCTATACATGCACAACATAAATTTTGGTATTCTAGGCAGCACTCAAGTATGCCCCAGACATATCCTTAATTATCCCAAGCATCAACTCGGCCACATCCTAGTTATAAGACAAAACCATTTCCTCATTGATGATTTGACACCAGGTCCAATTAATGAGACACAACTCAAAGAGGTCCTCCTACATAGTGTAATCCCTATAATCTACCTTCACCTAAGTCATCTTATAAGTTAAAATGGTAAGTATTTAGCCCAATGTATAATCTCCACTCCATTCATTATTTTCATCTCTTTAACAACACAAGAATCCATACAAATCAACATTAAAATTCATGGACAGATCATGTCACATGAACCTAAACTGCGAAAATCAATCTATATGGGTTTTTTATTCAAATTATATAGGTATAAATATTAAATATCATTGAGGTTCAATCCCAACATAATTTTTACCCCATATCTCTCTCAAGAGGTGGTAACCCTCAAACCTAACAACTTCCTATGTAGCATTAAGCCTCCCATATGCCTACTCACGAGGCTTCAATCCATAAAGTTTCCCCATAGGACTCTAAACCAGGACCTTCCCCATAAGAATTTAAACCATGATCTCCCCTACATGACTCTAAACCATGAGAGAATCCATAAGACTTTAAATCATGAGAATATCTATAAGTCTTTAAACTATGAGATCCCCATAGGACTCGAAATTGTTAGCATCCCCCTAGACTCTAAACCATGATTATCCCAGTACGACTCTAAACTATGAGTATACCCATAAGACATTAAACTATGATATTACCGATAGGACTCTAAACTATGATAAAACCAAAATAATTTAAACCATAAGAATACCTATAGGAATATAAATCATTAGTGTCCTCACTAGACTCTAAATTATGACTTCCCTTATGTGATGAGAATAAGAGGACCTTTTTTTTGTATTTTATTAGAATATGATTTCCTATGTAATTATTATAGGATGAACTACCAAATTTATTCATAATAATCCCATTTTTTATTATGTGATGAGCATTGGGAGACTTAGGTGATGAGACTAAGTTTACTTTGGTGATAAGAAAATAATGCATTTTGTTATGAGCACTAGATGACTCATGTGATGATCATGAGATACCTCATGTGATGAGCATGAGATTATTTAGGTGATGAGAATAAGATATATTATGTTATGAGCATAATATTCCTCAAGTGATGAACATAATATGTATTACATGATGAGGATAAGATTATTTAGGTGACTAGCTTGGGATACCTTATGTGATGAGCATGATATGCCTTCATATCATGACTGGAAGAAGTTAGAGAAACATTCATATTTAGATTTAAACTAAAATTCATACTTCCCTTATAAAATGAGAATAATATTCCCCCATGTCCTCTCATGAGAAATATAGATGCAATGTCTTGATTACCAGATTCCCAATACACACATCCCCTCTAATTAAAGGTGCTAGACTTACCAAAGAAATAAGCGACATAATTTAACTAATGTCCACATGTGGATTCCATTAGAAATTTAATTAAAGAGTATATTGGAAATCAATTAAGGAGTCCCAAAATAGGAAATATTTTCATTAGAGAGAGAGGTTGTAACCTCCCATCCTCTTATTCTGAGAAAATGTGTCATCATTTTCAATACTATGGTGACAGTTCACTTGAATTTGGAAAGAGAGAATGTGGGACTTGGATTATGACCATCTAGATTATAACAACCCTGCTCTTTATTACATACTTAAATATGATTTATTAAATAAACATTCACTTAAGACAACTCCTAGGATTGATACGTCAAGTGTATTGGGAAATTAGGAACATTAAATTACAACTTAGAACATAAAATACAGAATCTTTATTCAAAACTTATTTTGCATGACCACAACATTCCTTGGTACTTATCATTTCATGGGATAACTTGAGGACATGCATAAGAAAAGAGTGAGCTATAAAGCCTAGTAAGGGAGTAAATAAGGCATAAAATGAAGAATACAATACATGTTAGGAAATAGTCATAACAATGAAGAATAATATAAACATGAAAATAAAAGAATGATATAGCATGATTATCATAACATGAAAATGTGGCAACAATATTTAACATGATATTAGCATGAGACAGGGGTCATTGCACATAGAGCTTGAGTAAACCCTCAGTGCACTTGAATTATAAAGAGTAAAACCTCATTGCACTTGAATTATAATGATTAATCCCTCATTCTACTTGAATTAGAATGAATAAAACCTAATTGCATAAGTAATATCATGATACTAAACATTAATCAATGCATAGAATCACTGTCAGGGTAAACCCTTTATAAACATTTCATTTCATGCACAAGTGTACCACATGGATCATATACCATGAGATCATTCAACCTCATAAGTTATTGCATGATTAAGGAATGTGGAATACATACATGTATGTACCATTCAATACATATACATTTATAAAGGTGAATACCCTTGATAGGGAAATGGGTATGGTATTCACTACACGATGATTTGGCTTAGAAAAACGTGATGCAATTTTAGTAACATAACAACGTGAAATAATTATTCATAAAAATGGTTGATGAGAGAGAAAGGGTTATCTCATAATATGTATATAAAATGGAAAGTAATTGGGTCATATATATAAATTTCCGAACACATATAATTTAGAAATAGAAGGCGTAACATAATAATGAAACTTGAAGAAAGAGGAGAAATTGAATAAGTCTTATGAAATTTAGGCATGGTAACAGGTGTACATGGGAGGAATTAATAAGAGAGAAAGAGGTCTCTCACCATTAAAACATAAGGAGGGTAGTATTGGAGAGGTGAGAAATAATACCCCAATATTTTTAATTGAAAATACAATGGTATAACAACATAAAGAAACATGAAAAAAATGGGACAGGAAGAAATCCCTTACGGAATTTCAGCATGGTAACATGTGTACATGGGAGGAATTAATGAGATATAAAGGGGTATATAATCATTAAAACATAAATAAGGTGGTATAGGGGAGGTAATAAGTCATACCCCAAAATTTTTAATTGAAAATAAAAGGGCATAACAATATAAGGAAATTTGAACATAAATAAGGAAGGAAAGAAAGTGAGGATCCCTTACTTGGATGTGTGATCCCAAAGGCTTGAGAGAGGCTTGAGAGAGGATTCTTGGTATATTGGTGAACCTTGAGAGGATCATAGAGAGATTAGGTTAGAGTTTGGTCAATATCCAAATGGATTTGAGTGAATAGGAATGAAATATTGAGTGGGTTTATATAGGAAAGGAGAGAGAATTCTTTATTATTTAGGTTTTAGACACTACACATTAAACTAATCAAAAACACAAGACATACCATATTTGTTTCCCATGGTTTTTGAAAAATTAGAGGGTAAAAAATTATTTTATAAGTAAAATGGTTGAACATAATAAAATATTAGGCCTTTTTATGTGGAGGATAGTCACACTCTTAAGGAAATCATTTTAAAATGTTAAATGTTTTATAAGTCTTGGAGGGTCCAATAAGGTACTATAAAATTAATCAAACAAATATAAAATCACATTATTTTAAAGGTAAAACATATATTGGCCGAATATACCTTTTATATTATTTTATTACATCACTATTGGGTCATTATGATGTCATAAAACACATTATATATTTATACTGTATTTAATTTTTAACCAAATATTTGATTGTCTTAGAAAATTATGAAAAAACCAATGTTAGATAATTTTGACACCAGGAATCCAAAAAAATATATTCATTTTATCTAAATAATTTTCTAAATATGTGAATTTTCAATTTTAAAATAAAAATCAACATTTATAAAAAATTCATGCGTTTTGATAAAAACATCTTTCAAACCTTAATAAAAATTACAATTTTTTTAAAAAATTATATAGTCATTTATATTTAATAAAAATTAATTTAGTAATATTATTTTATTTTAATATTATTTAATAAAAAAATATACCAATTCATCAAAATATATTTCTCAATTGAATTTGAATAAAAATAATAACACTATTAGTGCTTTAAAAATCACTTACAAAGTAATAATAATAAAATAAATTTATATTATTTATTTTATTCAAAAATAATGCACATAATAATAATGCTAGGGTCTTGTTACATAACCCGTTATAACACCCATATAAGACCTAAGGGTAAGGTGTGCAATGGTGAAAGACTCTTGGGGCATCTAGGATAACATCACTCGGGTGGTAATCTATATTAACTTCAACTTCACCCATAAGCAATTCTTTTCAAGCTTAATGCATTGAATCTCAGCTTGGGCTTGGTCTAGATCGAAGCCCAGTGCTGCTACCGCCTTTCTGAGCTCTGAAAAATGGGCTTCGTATGGAGTAATTATATTGGATGAGGCTATCACTTACTTTGTCCGAGTAAATTGGATTTGTTAAAGCCCCATATTTATAATAATTATGAGATAACTATTCAATTACTATATTAGAAATGTTAAAAATTCTTAATAGTATTTTAAAATCGAAAAATACAAAACCAAGGAAGTGAATATGTTTTATATAACCATTTTATATAATAAGACATGAAATTAGATTAAGAGGATGTTTCATTAACAAATGTTTGGGTTATTAAAATCATCACCCCACCCTTAAGAAAATTTTCCCTTGAAATTTCCTTTTCCTACACTAAAACAAATGTGGGTAACTCTACCTCATACCTTCCTCTGATTCCCATGTTGTTTCTTCAAGCTTGTGGTTTCTCCACAACACCTTGAAGAGGGAATTTTCTTATTTCATAGAGCATTTTCCCTACGATCTAAGATTTTCACCGGATTCTCTTCATAGGAGAGGTAATTCTCCAATGGTACCACCTCTGGATTGCGTATATGCGATGGGTCAGGTATGTACTTCCTAAAGAGTGATACATGGAATACATCATGTACTTGAGACATGTTTGGTGGGAGTGCTAGTCTATTGTCCACTACTCCAATGTGACCAAGGATCCCAAAAGGTCCGATGTGCCTTGTACTAAGACTTACCTTCTTCTCAAATCTCATAACTCTTTTCCATAGTGATATGCGAAGGAATACCATGTCTCTAACATAAAACTATATTTCTTGTCAACGATTATCAGCATAACTATTTTTTCTACTTTGATAAGCTTTAATGTGATGCTGAATGGTCTTAAAATTCTCCACTATTTCTTTGACCATTTCTGGACCTAGGAGTTTTCACTCCCTGACTTCATCCCAACATGCTGGTGTTCTACACCTCTTCCCATACAAGGCTTCATAAGAAGCCATTTCTGTAACACCCCTAGATTTTATGAGAAATATTCTTTTTAATTTCTTTGACATCTTGTGTTGTACTCTACACCAATATTATCTTTCACTATAAAAAACACCATATTAGCTTGTAGTATATGCAAACACTATTCTTGGCTTGTGTTGAATGTAAGAGCGACCTTTCTCAATAGCTTGTGTTGTACACAATACCGAGTTTCACTAAACAACAATATATTATTATGAACTAGCCATTATGAATATTATTAACGAAAATTTTAATTTTATAACATAATAATTCATCTTACAAATATTCTAGAACAAGGTATGAGAACAAAATAAAATTTTCGGGTAAAATAAGTATTTAAAAAAATGCAGTTTTTCCGCCTTTTAATGGAGCACCCACTTTAAATCTAGTTTTTGAAACATTTATAAGTTCAGTTAGACAAAATAAACTTATTTATTACAATAAGGATATAAAAATATACTTTGGATATTTTTTTTATATTTTTCTGTTAACTTTCATATTTTTATGGATAGTAAAAATACGCTAAATTTTAATTCTTTTTTCAACAAGATAATTTTTATGGTTAATTTATAATATTTAATGGTTTTAAAGTAAAAATATAATATATTTTTATCATTTAATATAATTCAAGTCATTATCATTAATTTTATATTGAATTCATAGGTAAAAACATTTCAATCTTTTGCAACGTTTTAACTTTTAAAACCCATTTTCTCAACAACGAGATTAATTTTAAATTAAACACTGCAACTTCTGTGTTTTGAATTTAGAAAAATTGATTCCATATTTTGAATCAGTAGGTCCAAATTATGTTAATAGTATACTTATTATTTTTAGACATTAGTAATAGTAACTATGGTAAATTTTATTTACTACAGTTAAAGGTAAATCTCGTAATTAAGGGTAAAAATATGATTATAAAATTACCCTAACACCTTTAAAAATTCTATTAGATGAATAAAAGTCGACCAATATCACCTAAGGGTCTAAATAGGTATATTTCATGGACTTTTTACCATTAAAATGATGTAATTTTTATTAAAACCAATGAAAGTGACAACATGTCACTCTCTTATATCTTATAAGTGTAATAATTTTAATTTAGTGATAAATCTCATAAAACCTCGAATATAAATAGTATACATGAAGATAATAAAATTATATACATAATGAGAACTTATTTATAATTTTTAGGGACTAAATAATTATCATTAATGATGACCCAATAGTGATGTAGAAATTATTTTATTGATTGAAATATCAAATAATTAGTTTTAAAAATATTAAAATAATTATTATATGAACTATTTAATGTGATCAAAACATTTTATAGATAAATATGACATTTTATGAATATATTAAATGTTTTTTTTCAAATATATTCTATGTTTGGATTTTATTTAAATTCAAATAAATGAATAGTGTCAAAATTGACACTATTGTTATTTTATAAAAATAACATATTATAAAATTGTCTAAAAATCACAAAAATATTTAAAAATTATGAATTGAAATTTATATGGTCTAAAATTTAATGAAATGTCCAGTTATAGACAATTACCAACACATAAGTAATTCTTTATAACAATTTAAAATTTAAAATATTATTACCACAAATAAAATTAAATAGATTAAATAAGGATAAATCAAGTTGATAAGGTTTAAAATAATTTCCCAACATGTCTAAATATTATTTGTTGATGATATTACAACCCTAGATCATCTAATATTAGGATTTGAGTCATTTTTGGAGGATTTATGTGGGTTTTGAGTTTATTATAAATTAATATTTTAGAGGTTTCCAAAAGTGCCCTTCTCCTCTCTTATAAAAGGGAACCTCCTCCCTCTCCTCCTCACACCATTTTGAGCCTTCAATATCAGCCACAACCTAACCATTTATCTTATCCACTTCCCTAGAAACATAATAGAGGTCCTGTTCGTCTTAAAATTCCAAATTTAGTTCCCTAAGAGGAGGTTTAGAAGAGTTACGTCGAAGAAGAGGTAATATCCTTTACCGATTCTTTAAAATTTATTTCTTCTTCTACTTAATATTATTTATTTGTTTCATTATAAAGTAATAAAATAATTATAACTAATATAATTATATGTTATTATAAATATGAAACAACCCTATTTCAATTTCTATCCATCCTACGGAAAATGAAATCACCGCGTGTGCGTACATACGGAATACCGTCTCCGCGCTGTGGTGTAATATGTTTTCCACCACCACCTTAATTGGATGGGTATAATGGTGGAAATAATAACTATATATTATTATTATAACATCATATATATTCTAATAAATTATATCATCCACTCCAATTCCATTCAATAATTTTGAGAATGATATCATCACTCATGCATACGTACGGATTACCGTCTCCACGACGTGATGAAATTCATTATCCCTGATTAACAATTCAAGAATGATTATAAAGTATATATAATAAATAATCATGAAATATATTACATAATAATGATATTGGATTTATATACATATATTTTTTATTTACTTAATTCCATTCAATTCAATAAGGAAATGAAAATAGCGCTCAGACGTACGTACAACCTACTGTCTCCATGAACGGTGTATTTCATTCCATTTATCGATATATCATATATATTTATATGCTGAATATATATTTTATATAAATGATGTTTTACATTTTGTAATTAAGTAAATTAGTATATAAGAAATAATATCAAGAACAACAAGTTGAAACATGTACGATAAATGAAACGATTTTAAGAAAAACGCTGCTTTAACATGGAATTGACAAAAGAATGGGTAATATAAAGTCCTAAGTGAATAATATATGATATAATAAATATTATTATGGGTTTATTACAAGTTAATAGTATGTTTAAACCCACTATACAGGAGTTTCGGACACATACATAAGAAATTGGACCTAAGGTAAGGGATAATTATTCCAATCTCGCTCTTATCCGAGATTTTTTATTCATAAGTATTTACTGGTGTTATATTTTTCATCTTTTTCCATAAAAATGTTTTTAATAATGTTTTTAATATTCTTAAATTTATGTTTAAATTCATGTTTACCCCTATCTGACTTTTACTTTGTGTTATGGAAGGAATATTTCTTTTATTTACCATACATGGTACTTTTTGACTTTTCTGTTAAAAGTATGAGGAGAATGTTTTTTAACTTATACAGAATGAATGGATTTTTACAGTTTCATAACACCCTATTTTCATGAAGCTTACTTGACAATAATTCATGATTATTTTCAACAAAATCCATTTATTTTAAAATTTCATGGAATTTTGTGATAAGAAAATGATTTTGAAGAAGAAAGGATATTTTCCTCAAGAATTCATTTCAAGTGTTTTATCCAAACTATTTTCCATCTAAGATGAAATTATTTAATATGGATATGCGTCATGTATAATTTCACTATTATTTACAAGGTTTTAATTTTTTATTATGAAATTTTATCCATTATTTTATATAGATTATGTTATGATGGGATGACGTATATGAAACCCATTTTATTCATTGGGTTATGATGAATGATTTATGTTTATTTTGTGGCACATGAAAGAATGATTTCATTATGAGATGGGTGTGACCTATATATAACTCCAATACATTGGGTAAAGATTTATATCTCATGATATATAAATGGCTGTAAGGACAAGTGAATCTGGTTCAGTAATATAGGGCCGAAACGACAAGTAAACCCGGTTCAGTATTGGACTTTGTCCGCTATGATGGTCTTGGCAGCAATGCCTTGGAAAATATGGAAATCATTAGACATGCTTAATGGTTTGCCACAATTTCATGTTTTATTCCTAAGCTATTTTACCATGGTTAATGTTTTTTTATGATCTATGCCTTATGCATTTTGCATGATTTATGTCATTACTCATGATTTTGATGTTTTATGTTCATGTTCTTATGTTCAAATGTTTAGGGATTGTTTTATGTTCTCCATGTTTACCATTACTGAGCATTTGAGCTCAACATTTTTATGTTTTCTTTTCCCCAAGATTTAAAGAAAAGTTTTAGGTTAGAAAAAAAGGGGAAGATCTTTATGGGAGATGTTGAAGATCTTTCACCATGATTAGAAGATTATGTTCCGAGTTTCCAAAGACACTAAACTAATACGGTCTTTGGGAATACGTTTTTGTCATGTATTAAGTATTCTGAAAAAGTTATGTAATGTCTAAATACGTCAAGCTTTGGGTCTCTACAGTTGGTATCAGTGCGAAGGTTTAGTTAACCTTTGGAAAATAGGATGCGGAAACATTAGTGAAATCCCTAGAGATATTTCTAAGGTATGCCTAGGGATGTCTCTAAGGTTAAGTATAAGTATTGGTTATAGTCCTAAAATTATGGTAACGATCTTAGAATTAAACCTAAGATGTTATATATTGAAGTTACTCCACCTTTATTATGTTGTTTTCCTAGCATGATTTTTGCCTCTCACACTATTCTTTTTGGGTTTTAGATGATGGCTGGAACCCGAAGGAACTGTGTTGATCAATGTAATGGAAAATTCAATGATTGTCCTCCTGAACAAACCAATGTTATGGGAGATGGAGTGAAAAATATTATTTCTATACATACATAGGCTATGAATCATTATGGACTTCCAAATGAGCAGAGAAAGGGACAATATTCTATTGAGTCCTTTATGAGGAAACATCCACCTTATTTCAATGGGTATTCTGATCCACTTATTACTGAGCAATGGATCAGTACCATTGAAAATATATTTTCCATACTTCTCTATTTAGAACATGAAAAAGTCATTTTAGTTTTTTACCATTTAGAAGGTGAAGCAGACCAGAGGGGGACTCTAATTAAGAATACAAGGCCCCAAGATGAAATTGAATCCATGGAATGGGATGAGTTCAAGAACATGTTTTCCAATAAGTAATTCCCTCATATTATCAAAACAAAGATGGAAAAGGAGTTCATTGAGCTTAAGCAAAAGGATGATGAATCTGTTGGTATATAAGAGGTGAATTTTACTAGGCTTTCAATGTATGCATCTGGATTTATCATCCAACCTGAAAGTAAAGTTGATCGATTCTTCAGTGGCTTAAAACCAAGTATTTGAAGGGAATTATCTATAAGATACTTTAGTAGTTATGATGAAATTGTACACTGTGCTATCAAGGTAGAACTGGAAGTTGGTGTTACATATCCCACTCAAGGTTTTGACAAGAAAAGAATGATGGAGTTGTAGGAAAAATCTCTAAACAATGGTGAAAAGAAGACAAATGTTTTTTTATGCTCAAAGTGTGTAAAGAAGCATGGTGGAGATTTTCTTAAAGGGACTAAAAAATGATTTAAGTCCAGAAAATAAGGTCATCGAGAAGTTGAGTGTCGAAGTAATGGAAAAAATGTAGCTAATGATGAGAATAGAGAAAAGAATACAGAGAATGCACCACTACCACTTCAATGCTATAAATGCAAGGAAATGGGGCATTATGCTAACCAATGCCCTAATACAAGGGTTAATGATGATCAACATCAACAAACTCTTAAGGAAAGGGACAAAGGGAAGTAACATGCGATCACTATTGACAATGTTGAGTATGAAAATGATGTGGTGGAATGATTATGTGTTTATGTAACGAGATTCCAAAATAATGTTGTGGAATCTCATTTATAGTATTGTGGAATATTGGAATATCTATATATTGGTTTATTGTGGTTTTCAATAATTTTATTGTACCAATAACCATGAAAAGTGATTGAAATATTTTTGGAAATCAAATTATATGTTCATAATGAAGGGATAAATAGATAATGAAATGTTTGATAGTATTAATGAGATCATGACTGATATAAGGACAAAGTGACATCATGGTTTGAATATATAGAAATTTTGGGATTTTGATATGTGGAAAGTGTTAAATTTTGACAGCATTCATGTTTTCACTAAGGTTCAATGGGTATTTATTTTTCAAGAGAATACATGATTAAGGTATTCACATGTTTTTAATGTGTCCAACAATAAGATATATTGTATGATATATGGGGGATAAATGATGGTATTCACATGCTTGGTAGATGACCTTTTTAGAAATCATTTTCTTTATACTGTGAGATTGGATAGAAGTATTTTTGATAAGCCTAAAGAATGGGATAGATTAAGATGTACATCAGATATTATTGTTTAAGGCTACAAATTTTTGATATTATATCTGAAATGTTATTATAGTATAGTTTTAGAAAAAGGACAACCCGTAGGATGGGTGAAAACCCGTCGTGTCGGATAGAGATGCAGGAATCGAACCCACAACCAAAGTGAGATAGGACTTTATGACCTACTACTGGCCTATAGAAAGTCCCTAGTCAGTAGAAATTAGTTTTATTTTTTTAAGCGGTATGATAGTTGAAGTCTAAGTCCATTTTTGGAATCATATACAATTAAACTCACCATAGATGGACTTGTGTATATTTGATAACTTTTGCTAACCTTTTGTTTGAGATAGATGGAATAACCCATCATTCAATCGGATGATATGCTAAGATTTCAAGAAGGAAAAATTCAACTTTATTTCCTTAAATAATAGATGAAGTGGAAATTGTCCATGGAATGACCAATGATGATATTACACTAAAATCAAGTAAGTATTTCTCCTTATGCAAAAATAGATCAACTTTAAGGAAATGATCTTGAAAACCAATAATGTTTTCCTATTACCATCATATATGATGAATCAGATGGTACCTTAGATCATCACAAATTTATGGCTTTGTGATTTTTTTCTTTTTTATAGCCATGTTCTCTACCACTCTTTGTCAGAACATGATGGTCAGATTTCTATTCCATATCCATATTTTTTCCTATATTATCTTATGTGGAAACCCAGTGTTGAGTTACTTTGGGTGATTGTTATGTTTCTAACATTCCCTTTTTAAAATTAAGTTTTAGTATTACTTATTAATATGTGGGTTTCTATGAAAGAAACTTTCAAGTAGTAAACCATTTATAACGCCGACGAATTTCGAGGGTGAAATTCATTTTAAGGGGGGTAGAATGTAACACCCCGAGATTTTATGAGAAATATTATTTTTAATTTCTTTAACATATTTTGTTGTACACTTCACCAAGATTAGATTGTGCTATACGCAACACCGTATTATCTTGTTGTATACACAAACACTATTCTTGGATTTTGTTGCACGCAAGAGTGACCTTTCTCAATAGCTTGTGTTGTACGCAATACTGAGTTTCACTTAACAATGATATATTATTATGAACTATCCATTATGAATAGTATTAACTAAATTTTTAGTTTTATTACATAATAATTCATATTACACATAATCTAGAACATGGTATGTGAACAAAATAATTTTTTTGGGTAAAATAAGTATTTTTCAAAAAATGCAGTTTTGCCGCCTTTTGATAGCGCACCCACATTAAATCTAGTTTTTGACACATTTATAAGTTCAATTAGACAAAAAAAACTTAATCTTTTCCATAAGGATATAAAAATATACTTTGGATAAATTTTTTATATTTTTCTGTTAACTTTCATATTTTGATGAATAGTAAAAATACGCTAAATTTTAATTTAAAACAACTTTTTTCATCAAGATAATTTATATGGTTAAATTATAATATTTAATGGTTTTAAAGTCTAAATATAATATATTTTTACCATTTAATATAATTCAAGTCATTTTGATTAATTTTACATTGAATTCATAGGTAAAAACATTTCAATCTTTTGCAATGTTTTAACTTTTAAAACCCGTTTTCTCAACAGTGGGATTAATTTTAAATTAAATTATGCAACTTCTATGTTTTGAATTTGGAAAAATTTATTTCATATTTGGAATCAGTAGTTTTAAATTATGTTAATAGGCTAATTTTTATTTTTAGATATTATGAATAGTAACTATGGTAAAATTTATTTACTACAGTTAAAGGTAAATCGGGTAATTAAGGGTAAATATAAAATTATAAAATTACCCTAACACCTTAAAAAATTCTATTGGATGAATAAAAAACGACCCATATCACCTAAGGGTCAAAATAGATTAATTTCATGGACTTTTTACCATGAAAATGATGTAATTATTATTAAAACCAAAGAAAGTGACAACATGTCACTCTCTTATATCTTATAAGTGTAAAAATTTTAATTTAGTGATAAAATTCATAAAAACTAGAATATAAAAAGTCTCCAGAAATCTAGAAAAATTATATACATCATGAGAATTTATTTAGAATTTTAGGGATTAAATAATTATCATTAATGATGACACAATAGTGATGTAGAAATTATTTTATTGATTGAAATATCAAATAAATGGTCTGAGAAATATTAAAATAATTATTATATGAACTATTTAATATGATCAAAGAATTTTATAGATAAATATGACATTGTTATGAATCTAATTAATTTATTTTTTCGAATATACCCTGTGTTTGTATTTTATTTAAATTCAAATAAATGAATAGTGTCAAAATTGACACTATTGTTATTTTATAAAAATAACATATTATAAAATTGTTTAAAATCACAAAAATATTTAAAAATTATGAATTGAAATTTATATGGTCTAAAATTTCATGAATTATCCAATTATGGACAATTCACAACAAATAAGTAATTATTTATAACAATTTAAAATTTATAATATTATTACCACAAATAAAATTAAATAGATTAAATAAGGATAAATCAAGTTGATAAGGTTTAAAATAAATTCCCAACATGTCTTAATCTTATTTTTTAATGATATCACAACCCTATATCATCTAATATTTTTATTTGAGTAATTTTTTGGGTTTTTAAGTGGGTTTTGAGTTTATTATAAATTAATATTTTAGAGGTTTCCAAAAGTGCCCCTCTCCTCTCTTATAAAAGGGAACCTCCTCCCTCTCATCCTCACAACATTTTTAGCCTTCAAGCTCGGCCAAAACCTGACCATTTCCATTATCCACTTACCTATAAACATAATATTGGTCCTGGTAGTCTTCAAAGACCAACTTTAGTGCCCTAAGAGGAGGTTTAAAAGAGTCGCGTCCAAGCAAAGGTAATATCCTTTACCGATTCTTTCAAATTTATTTCTTATTATACTTACTCTTATTTATTTATTTCATTATAAAGTAATAAAATTAGTATCACTCATATATTTATTTGTTATTAGAAATATGAAACAAACCTATTTCACCTTCTATCCATCCTACGGAAAATGAAATCACAGTGCGTGCGTACGTACAAAATACCGTCTCCACACCGTGGTGTAATCTGTTTTCCACCACCACCTTACTTGGATGGGTATAATGGTGGAAATAATAACTATATATTATTATTATAACATCATACTGATTCTGATAAATTATATCATCCACTCCAATTCCATTCAATAATTATGGGAATGATATCATCGCTCGTGCGTACGTACGGATTACCGTCTCCACGACGCGATGAGATTCATTCTCCATGATTAACCATTCAATAATGATTATAAAGTATATATAATAAATAATCATAAAAGATATTAAATAATAATGATACTGGATTTATGTACATATATGTTTCATTTACTTAATTCCATTCAATTCAACAAGGAAATGAAAACAGCATTAATGTGTACGTACGACCTACCGTCTCCATGAACGGTGTATTTCATTCCATTTATAGATATATCATATATATTTATATGATGAATATATATTATATATAAATCATGTTTTACATTATGTAAATAACTAAATCAGGATATAAGTAATAATATCAAGAATAACAAGTCGAAACACGTAAGATAAATGAAATGATTTTACCCAAAACGCTGCTTTAACATGGAATTGACAAAAGAACGGGTAATATAAAGTCCTAAGTGAATAATTTATGATATCATAAATATTATTATGGTTCTGTTATATGTTAATAATATGTTTAAACCCACTATACTAGATTTTTGGACACGTACAGACGAAATTGGACCTAAGGTAAGGGATAATTATTCCAATCTCGTTCTTATCCGAGATTGTTTCTTCGTAATTATTTACTAAGGTTATATTTTTCATCCTTGTACATAAAAATGTTTTTAATAAAATGTTTAATATTATTCCATGTATTTTTAAATTCATGTTTACCCCTCTTTGAATTTTACTTTGTGGTATGGACGAAATCTTTCGTTTGTTTACCATACGTGGTACTTTTTGAATTTTCCGTTAAAAGTACGAGGAGAATGTTTTTTTTAACTTATACGGCATGAACGGATTTTTACGGTTTCATAACGCCTTATTTTCATGAAGAATACTTCACAATATTTCATGATTATTTTCAAAAAAATCCTTTTCTTTTAAAATTGCATGTCATTTTGTGAAAAGAATATGATTTTGAAGAAGAAAGGATATTTTCCTCAAGAATTCATTTCAAGTGTTTTATCCAAACTATTTTTAATCTAAGATGACATTTTTTAATATGGATATACTTAATGTATAATTTCTTTATTATTTACATGGTTTTATTTTGTTTATAATTAAATTTTATCCATTCTTTTATATGGACTATGTTTTGATGGGATGACGTATATGAAACCCATTTTATTCATTGGGTTATGATGAATGATTTATCTTTATTTTGCGGCACACAAAAGAATGATTTCATTATGAGATGGGTAGGACCTATATCTCCCTCTAATTCATTCGGTAAAGATTTATATCTCATGAGATAGACATGGCTGGAACGACAAGTGAATCCGGTTCAGTAATACAGGGCTAGAACGACAAGTAAACCCGGTTCAGTAATGGAATTTTCAACAATGATGGTATTGGAAGCAATGCATTGGATAATATAGAAATCATAACATGTTCTTAATGGTTTTACACAATTATATTTTTTATTCTCATGATATTTTACCATGGTTAATGTTTCTTTATGATATCTCCCTTATGCACTGCCAAGATTTATGTCATTACGCCTGATTTTGATGTTTTATGTTCATGTTCTTATGTTCAAATGTTTAGGGATTTTTTTATGTTCTCCATGTTTACCCTTACTGAGAATTTGAGTTCACACTTTTTATGTTTTCTTTTCCCCAGGATATAAATAAAGGTTTTAGGTAAGAAAACAAAAGGGGAAGATCTTTATGGGAGATGTTAAAGATCATTCACCATGATTAGAAGATTATGTTATGAGTTTCCAAAGACACTAAACTAATATGGTCTTTGGGCATCTGTTTTTGTCATGTATTAAGTATTCCAAAAAAAGTAATGTAATGTCTATGTACGTCAATCTTTGGGTCTCTACAATTTAGATGCTTGAGCGGAAACTTTTATTTGAAGAGAACTCAACCAGAGGGTGATGTTGATCCCACCCCCCTTTGTAGTTCATTGAGCATGATTTCAACATGTCCTCAATTGTTTGGATAGTCTGCTCAGATGGTCCATCAGTTTGAGGATGATAAGTCACATTTAATTTTAGCTTAGTATTCATATTTTGGTGGAGACTCTTTTATAACTTAGAAGTGAATCTTGGATCTTGATCAGATATAATTAATAGTGGTACTCCATGCAGCCTCACCACTTCTCTGATGTATATCTTCACTAGTTGATCTAATCATAAATCCACTTGAATTGCAATTAAGTGTGCAGTATTTGTAAGATGATCCATAAAAACCCAGATATAATTGCTTCCTTTGGATGTCTTCAAAAGTCTGGTGACAAAGTCCATGGTTATATTTTCCCATTTCCTTGTTGGTATGGGTAATGGTGGCATCATCCCCCTAGACTTATGCCTCTCAACCATTAAATTCTAAAATAATAGGCACTATGATGTATAATTAGTGATCTCCTTATTCAAGTTATCCCACCAATAATTCTCTCAGAGAACTCGATAAATCATTGTGTTTCCTGGGTGAATAGAGAAATTAGAACTATGTGCATCATCCAAAATTTCTTTCTTTAACTATGGATTTTATGGAATGTATAGTGTTGTACCAAATATCACAATTCCTTCTTCATTTACATTAAACTCTAAGGATTTCCCTTTTTTTGATAGTTTCCACTTTCTTATGAATTCCAACATAATCTTTTTGATCATCCTTTAGATTTTCCAAAAGAGACAATTGAGTAGTCATTTGTGAAAGGATTGATGAGGTTCTATTATTTATGATTCCCATGTCTATCTTCATCAAATCTAAGAAGATTATATCGTTTTAAATTCTCATCAATGATATAATCACTAGTTCCTTTCTACTTAGAGCCTCTACTACTTTATTCGATTTCCCAAGATGGTAGTGAATTGAGCAGTCATAGTCTTTTATCAGCTCTAACCATATTCCTTGGCGCATGTTCAACTCTTTATGTGTGAATATATACTTGAGGCTTTTGAGATCCGTATATATTTCACACTTCTCCTAAAAGAGATAATTTTGCAAAAATTTTAAAGTGAAGATTACTACAACCAACTCAAGATCATGTGTTGGATAATTTTGCTCATGAAATTTCAATTGCCTTGAAGAATAGGTAATGAATTTGTCATTTTATATCAACACACAGCCCATGACCTTCTTTGAAGCATCACTGAATACTGCAAAATGTTCTCCACTTGTGGGTAGTGTGAGCATGGTCACAATGATAATACTCTTTTTCAAATACATGAATCTCTCTTTTCATTCATCACTCTAAGAAAACATGACTCCCTTATGAGTTATCTTGGTAAGAGGGTTTGACAATTGTGAGAAATTTTTCACAAATCAGCGATAATATATAGCTAACCCAAGGAAGATACATATATTCGTCACCGATGTCGGCCTTATACATCCCTTAATTTCATTTTTCTTAGAGGGAACCATAAATATCTCATTGCTTTTGATGATATGGCCCAAGAATGAGACCTCCTTAAACCATAACTCACACTTGCTATACATTTAATAGAGATTCTCCTTTTGGAAGGTCTCTAGTACAGTGATTAGATGCACCTCATGCTCCTCCTTGGTTTTGGAGTATATTAGAATATCATCTATAAATACTATGACAATTTTGTTGAGGTAATATCTAAAGACTATATTTATCAAGTCCATGAAGATTTCTGGAGAATTAGTGAGTCTGAAAGGAATTACTATGAATTCATAGTGGCTATGCCTTGTTTGAAAAGTATTCTTGTGGATATCATCAATATTCACCCTTACTTAGTAATATCCTGACCACAGATCCACCTTGGAGAATTATTGTGCTCTACATAGCTGATCGAACAAGTCATCAATTCATAGAAGATGATACTTTTTCTTTATCATGATTTTTTTGGTCTCACGATAATAAATGAAAAGGCTCTTTGACCCATCCTTCTTCTTGATGAATAATATTAGTTCACCCCTTGGTAAAGCACATGGGCGTATAGACCTCTTTTCTAGATTCTCCTATAATTATTTATTTTTCTCCTCAATATCCACAATAGACATTCTATACAGAGTCTTGGATATTGAAAATTCCCCAGGTATAAGATCAATTGAGAATTTAACATCGCTTCTAGGTGGAAGACTAGACAATTCCTTGTAAAACACTTCAACAAATTCCCTCACAATAGGCATGTATTCAAGGATGGTTGCTTCTTTAGACTTAATCCTCTAATAAAGATATGTGTGATCATAGGGAAGTAATATACATGATTGAGATGATGATGCTAAAGAAGATTCATCATCCTCCTTGAACTTGTATAGAATCGAGGGTCGATTCTCCATATAGAGAGTAATTTCCCTCTCACTGCAATTTATGTTGTCTCTATATAGGGAAAGATAATCCATGCCATGAATTGAATAAAATAACACTAGAGGGAGTATAAAGAGATTCTCTGGGAAGTTATATCCAAAAATTGTGATAGGGGAGGAGTTATATTCATGGGATACAATAATTTCCCCATTTTCATTTCTCACCAACATCTTTGCTTCCATGATTTGTGATGGTGTTGAGATTATTATACTAAACATTTGGGATATAAAAGAATGTGTAGAATTGGAATAAAAAATTATGTTGGCTATTCTTGAATGAATAATTAGTGTACCTGTCACCACTTCATTTTCAGGGTTCTCTTTAGTGGTAGTGATGAAAAAAGCTCACCCTTGCTGACTTGGAGGTTATTGGTTGCCTCCGAAAACCCTTGGCTTAGTGCAATAGTTTGAAAAGTGCCCTAGTTCTTTTCAGTTGTAGTAATGAACAATGCATTGAGGGTCGAACAGAGTATTCCTCGCCTCTATAGAAACAATGAGTTTTTTTTGTTAGAAATTAATTTCTAGGTTCCCTTCTTTTCACACATAATGCATTTACTCATCCCCTTCCGGAAATTTCTGGGGTTCTTCTTTCCGAACCTTTGGAAAGTGGGGTGCTGGTATTTCTTAGCCCCATTGGATTTATCCATCAAACCACCATAATTGAAGTCCATTTTTTTACTTCTTATCCCCAGGACACCCCTAAGATTCTTTGATCTCCATTTTGACTTTTAAGGCACATCAGACAATTTCCTCATAGCTATCAAAGTCACGGATCTCTAGGTATTTCCATAAGCTAGGTTTTATCCCACCAAAGAAGTGATCAACATTGTATTCAGGGGTAATGACAAAGTCGGAGGTGTATCATGAAATCATTGTGAATTTTTCCTTATACTCTCTGATGGATTCATCATATTTTTTTCTTAAGGGAAAGGAATTCCCTTTTCATCTTAAGTTAGAGGGTGTGAAGAAAATATTTATTGAAAAACATTTTTCAGAAATCCTACCATTACAAAGCCTCGATCTCCTCCTCAGGCTTCATATTTTTGATCAATGTACACCATTGATTAGCTTAACCCTCCATACGATAAGCATCCAAAATAACCTTCTCTTGTTCGTAACATTGAAGGATGGAGAATATCTTTTCAATAGAGTTGATCCATTTCTTGGAGACCGAGGGATCAGATGATCCATTAAAAGTAGGAGGTATTTGTCTCATGAAGCTCTTAATTATGTCTTGTTCTTTATTAGGGGGAAGGAAAATTCCTCTTGAACCATGTTTCTATTAAATACTTGAGTTAACTGAGAGGGTATCTTGACAAAGTTTGCGATTACCACTCCCATCAGATTGGGCATCTCATTAGAACAGTCATCACATTGATCTTCGCATCAGTTGTTAGCCCAAGTCCTCCTATTACTGGACATTGGCTGGAATAAAAGAAAAATTAGAGGTAACACAAAAAGGGTAAACCAATAAAAAAGTGATAGCTTATAAATTACATTTATTTTGTTAAACCATAAATTTATACAATTCAATCTAATTTCTCCATGATATACTTCCCAACATATATTCTTAGGGGATTATTCTTATTCCCTTAATAATGGTTAATACTATATTTATGAATTTACCAAAGAATATCCCCAAGGAGTGTCCAAACAAGGGTTCAACAAGTCTCATTTTCATGTACCAGTTTGGGTTCAAGTCTAGCTCAAAGTGGTGTTTTTGGGTTTTACCCCTATATACATTTGTGCCATAGCCACCTCTACTTGTTCGTATCTAGAGAGGGATATTTTTACTTAATAAACCACTTAATCTATACTTAAAAAAATTTAGGGATGTTTTTATTACACATTGTCTTATCCATAATGATTTCACTAGGGTTTTCTAATCCTAATCCCAAAAAACTAAACCTATCCTCTGATACCATCTATAACAACCCATCTCTTTATTACACACTTAAACAAGATTTATTACAAAAACATTTAATTTATACAAATATGAGGATTGATATTTCTAGTTTATTGGGAAATTAAGAACATTAAATAATAACTTATAACATAAAATACAACATCTTTATTGAAAAATTCTTTTACATGTCCACAACATTATTTCATACTTAGCATTTCATGGGATAACCTGAGGAAATACATAAGAAAAGTGTAACACCCGAGACTTTTATGAGAAATATTTTTTTATGTTATATAAATCATCAAAGGAATCTTTCGCTGCATGCAATCACGACCTTCCTCGATAGCGTGTGTAGTACGCAATACCGAGTTCCACTAAACAACGATATATTATTATAATATTATAAACTAGCCGTTATGAATAGTATTAACTGAATTTTAAATTTCACAACATTATTATTCATCTTACACATTTTCTAGAACATGGTAAGAGAACAAAATAATTTTTTTGGGTAAAATAAGTATTTATCAAAAAAATGCAGTTTTGCCGCCTTTTGATGGCGTACCCAAATTAAATATAGTTTTTGACATATTTATAAGTTCAATTTGAAAAAATAAAATTCTTCTTTTGAATCAGGATATAAAAATTTACTTTGGATAAATTTTTGATATTTTTCTGATAACTTTCATATTTTAATGAATAGTAAAAATACGCTAATTTTGAATTAAAAACAACTTTTTTCATTGAGATAATTTATATGGTTAAATTATAATATTGAATGGTTTTAAAGTATAGATAGAATATATTTTTACCATTTAATATAATTTATGTCATTAGCATTAATTTCACATTGAATTCATAGGTAAAAACATTTCAATCTTTGGCAATGTTTTAACTTCTAAAACCCGTTTTCTTAACAACAAGATTTATTTTAAATTAATTACTTCAACTTATATGTTTTGAATTTTGAAAAATGGATTCCATATTCAGAATTAGTGGGTCCAAATTATGTTAATAGACTACTTTTTATTTTTGGGCATTATGAATAGTAACTACGGTAAATTTTATTTACCATAGTTAAAGGTA
The DNA here is from genome assembly GCA_963277665.1 of Viscum album. Classification (NCBI taxonomy): domain Eukaryota; kingdom Viridiplantae; phylum Streptophyta; class Magnoliopsida; order Santalales; family Viscaceae; genus Viscum; species Viscum album. The sequence continues at coordinate 1,010,532,955 of OY728135.1, forward strand.
AATCGGGTAATTAAGGGTAAATATAAGATTATAAAATTACCCTAACACCTACCAAAATCCTATTTGATGACTAAAAGTCGACCCATATCACCTAAGGGTCGGATTAGATTCATTTAATAGACTTTTTTCCATGAAAATAATTTAATTATTATTAAAACCAAAGAATGTGACAACATGTCTCTTTCTTAAATATTATAGGTATAATAATTTTAATTTGGTGATAAACTTAATGAAACTTCGAACCTGAACAGTCTCCAGAAATATAATACAATTATCTACATCATAGGAATTTATTTAGATTTTTTAGGGATTAAATAATTATCATTAATTATGACACAATAGTGATGTTGAAATTATTTTATTAATTAAAATATCAAATAAATGGTTTTAAAATATTAAAATAATTATTATATACACTATTTAATGTACTCCACTAATTTTCTAGATAAATATGAAATTTTATTAATCTATTAAATATTTTAGTTCGAACATATCCTCAGTATATATTTTATTTAAATTCAAATAAATGAATAGTGTCAAAATTGACACTATTGTTATTTTATAAAAATAACATATTATAAAATTGTTTAAAAATCACAAAAATTTTTAAAAATTATAAATTAAAATTTATATGGTCAAAATTTTATAAAGTGTCAAGTTATGGAAAATTCACAACACATATGTAATTATTAATAATAATTTAAAATTTAGAATATTATTACCACAAATAAAATTAAATTGATAAATAAGGATAAATCAAGTTGGTAATGTTTAAAATAATTTACTAACATGTATAAATTTTATTGGTTGATGATATTACAACCCTATCTCATCTAATATTTGGATATGAGTCATTTTGGAAGTTTTTAAGTGGGGTTGAGATTTAATATAAACTAATATTTCTTATATTTCCAAAGGTGCCCCTCTCCTCCCTTATAAAAGGGAACCTCCTCTTTGTCCTCCTCACACCAATTTGAGCCTTCAAGATCGGCCAAACCATACCCATTTCACTTCCCCACTTCCATAGAATCATCCTAGAGGTTCTGGTCTTCTTCAAAGACCAACCCTAGTGCCCTAAGAGGAGGTTAAGAAGAGGTGCGTCAAAAAGAGGTAATATCCATTACCAATCATTTCCAAATTCTTTCTTCTTAAACATATTCTTCTTTAGTTGTTTCATTATGAAGTAATAACATCAGTATCACTCATATACTGATATGTTATTATAAGTATGAAACAACCCTATTTCAACATCTATCCATCCTATGGAAAACGAAATCACCGCGCGTGCGTACGTACGGAATACCGTCTCCACGCCGTGGTGTAATCTATTTTCCCTCACCACCTTACTTGGATGGGTATAATGGTGTAAATAATTACTATATATGATTATTTTAAAGTTCTATTGATTCTGAAATAGTATACATACACTCCAATACAATTCCACTATCATGGGAACGATATCATCGCTCGTGCGTACGTACGGAATACCATCTCCACGATGTGATGCGATTAGTTCTACATGATATTCATTGCATAATGATTATATAAATGAATTGAATTAATAAATATGATATATAGTACATTAATACCATTCTTGAAATGATGTATCTATAACCTAAAGAGAATAATAAGAATTTATTCGACAAAAAACGCATAAGAACAAAAAGTTATAAACACCCGAATAACAAGTAGCAATGAAATATTACTACTAAGAAGCTAAGAATATGACCATATATGATATAATAACAATAATTATGATTCTGGAATAAGTCAATAACATTATTTAAATCATTATACAGGAGGTTCAGACACTTACGAGGCAAATCGGACCTAAGGTAAGAGAAATATCACAATCTCATTTTTATCCGAGATTGTTTAAACTTTAGTATTTACTGGGGTGTATTTTATCATCCACATCCATGTTTCCTCAATATGTAATATTATTTCCATCCCACTACAATTTTTTAAATCCAATTTTACCCTTCGGTGAGTTTTTAGTAAAGGATATGAAAGGAATCTTTTGTCGTTTTTCGTACGAGGCACTTTTTGACTTTTCCGAAAAAAGTACGAAGAATGTTTTTTAACTTATACGGCATGAATGTATTTTTAAAAAATTATTTCCAAGAATCTTCCTTTACAAGTTTTCATGTTTATTTTTAATCAACTTCTTTTAGTTTAGAATTGTACGACACGTTAAGAAAGGAAAGGTGTTTTTGAAGCAGAAAGGATATTTTCCTCAAGAATGGAGTTCAAGTGTTTTATCAAAATTATATTCCATCTAAGATAATAAAGGGTTCTGTTTCTATCCCTATTATTACATTGATTTGATTATGTTGTGATGGAATTATATTTTTATGAATTCCTTTATCTTATATGAATTGTTTTATGATGTCACGATGTTTAAGATTCCCATTTTTATTACATGGGTTATGCTATGATGTATGTTTTCTGATTTTGTGGCACACATAAGAATGGTATCATTATGAGATGGGTGGGACCTATATATCCCTCCAATGCATTGGTTAAAGATTTTATATCTCATGAGATAGACATGGTTGGAACGGCAGGTTAAACCGGTTCAGTGAAACAAGACTGAAACGAGGAGTGAACTCGGTTCAGAAATGGACTTTGTCCACTAAGATAGTCTTGGAAATGAGTCTTGACTAACAAGAAATTATTCTCTATGATTATTTGTGTATGCCACAAATTTTCATGTTTTATGTTATGATTATTGGGATTACATTTCACTACTATGATTTATCCAATGTTAGGAAATTATGATCTCTTTTGCAGGTTAAGATTTCCAGAAGTTATGTTCTTATGTATATGATGTGATTGATATTTCTTTTGTTTACCCTTACTGAGAATTTGAGCTCACCCTTTTGTATGTTTTATTTCCCCAGGTCAGGAAGAAGGTTATTAAGTAGGATATGCCAAAAAGGGACTCTAGATATGATGAAATGAATGGGAGGAAAAGTAGATGCTTTATGAACCAGTTGTATATGTTTCCCAGTTTCTAAAGACTCTATACCTATATGGTTCTTTCATGGTTTTGTTATATGTTGTAATAAGTGTGCTTCAATTTTTAAGTATTAACAATGTATGTAAAGTATGGGTCGTTATAAAAAGGGTGAGCTATAAAGTCCCGTAAGGGAGTAAAAAAGGCATAACATGAAAAATAAAATACATGTTAAAAAATAATCATAAGATAAACATGAACATAAATGCATTATATATCATGATTATCATAACCTAGAAATGTGGAAACAACATTTAACATGGTATTAGCATGAGCCAATGCTCATTGCACATGGAGCATGAGTAAACCCTCACCGCACTTGAATTAGCATGAGTAAACCCTCATTACACTGGAATTAGCATGATTAAACCCTAATTACACTTGAATTATCATGATTAAACCCTCATTTCACATGGAATATCATTATACTAATCATTACCCAATGCATTGGACCGCTATCAGGGAACACCTTTTATAAAAATTTCATTTCATGCACAAGTGTGCCACATAGATCATATAACATGGGATCATTCAACCTCATAAGTTATTCCATGATTAAGTAATGTGGAATAAATACATGTAATTACCATTTAATATGTATACGTTCATAAAGGTGAATACCCTTGATAGGAAATTGGTATGGTATTCACTAAATGATGATTTGTCTTGGAAAAATGTGGTGCAATTTCGGGAGCATAACGATGTGACATAATCATTCATAAAATGGTTGATGAGAGAAAAATGGGTATCTCATATTATGTATATGAAATGGATAGTAAGTGGGTCATATAGATACATGTACCAAAACATGGAATTTATAAATAGAAGGCGTAACATAATATTGAAACTTGAAAAAAGAGGAGAAATGGAATAACTCTTATGAAATTTTAGCATGGTAACATGTATACATGGGAAGGATTAGTGAGAGAGAAATAGGTCTCTAATTATTAAAACATAAATAGGGAATTATGGGGGAGGTGATAAATAATACACCAAAATTTATAATTGAAAATACCATGGTGTAAAAACATAAAGAAACATGGACAAAAACGAGAAAGAAAGAAATCCCTTACTGAATTTTGGCATGGTAATATGTGTAAATGGGAGGAATTAATGAGAGAGAAAGGGGTATATCATCATTAAAACATAAGGAGGGAAGTATAGGTGAGGTGTGAAATCATACCTAAACATTTTTAATTAAAAATAAAAGGGCATAACAATATAAGGAAACTTGGACATAAATAAGGAAGGAAGGAAAGTGAGGATCCCTTACTTAGAAGTGTGATCCCAAAGGATTGGGAGAGGATTGGAAGAGGCTTCTTGGGAGATTGGGGGACCTTGGGAGGATTATAGAGATAGGACAATAGAGGTTTTTCAATCTCTAAATGGTTTTTAGTGAAGATTAATGGGATATTGAGTGGATTTATATAGGTAAAGATATGGAATTCTTTATTATTTAGGTTTTGGACACTACACATTTAACTAATCAAAACCTCAAACCATCCCATGCGTTTTATCTCATAGTTTTGAAAAAGTGGATTTTAAAAAATTATTTTATAAGGCCAATGTCCAGACATAATGAAATATCAGTCTTGATTATGTGGAGGTGAGTCGCACTCTGAAGGAAATCATTTTAAAATGTTAATTTTTTTATAAGTCTTAAAGTGTCCACTAAAGCACCATAAAATTAATAAAACAAATCTAAAATCACATTATTTTCAATTTAAAACATATATTAAACAAATAAACATTTTATAGTATTTTATTAAACCATTATTGGGTCGTTATTATGTCATAATACCCATTATATATATATAAATGGTATTTAATTTTTACCCAAAAATTCGATTGTCTCAGAAAATTATAAAAAATTCACCATTATATAATTTTGATATACGGAATCCAAAAATAATATTCATATTATCTAAATAATTTAATAAACATGTGAATTTTTACTTTTAAAATAAAAATCGACATTTATAAAAAAATCTTGGGTTTTGACAAAAACAACTTTCAAACCTTAATAAAAATTACAATTGTATTCATAAAAATTATATGATCATTTATATTTAATAAGAACTAATTTAGTAATAATATTTTATTAAAATATTATTTAATTCAAAAATACACTAATTCATCAAAATTGATTTCTCAATTGAATTTGAATAAAAAAATAAAACTATATGTGCTTTAAAAATCACATACAAAGTAACAATAATAAAATGAATGTATATTATTTATTTTATTCAAAAATTATGTAAATAATCATAATTCTAGGGTATTGTTACATAAACCATTATAATTACCACATAAGACCTAAGGTTAAGGTGTGCGATGGTGATAGACTTTTGGGGTGGCTCGAATAACATCGCTCGAGTGGTAATCTCTATTAACTTCCACTTCTCCTGTAAGTGATTTCGTTCAAATAATAACATGTTGAAACTCAGTTTGGTATTGGTCTAGATAAAAACCTAGTGATGCTACCCCCTTCCCAAACTCTGAAAATTTTGCTTCATATGGAGAAATTCTACTAGATTAGGCCATCGATTCCTTTCTATGAGTAAATTGAATTTGTTAAAGTCCTATATTTATACTAATCATGGGATCACTGTTCAATAGCTATATTAGAAATGATAAATATTATTAGTGGTATTTTAAAATCCAAAAACCCAAAACCAAGGAAGTGTATATATTTTATATAACCATTATATATAACAATACATTTAATTAGATCAAGAGGAATTTTCTTTAATAAAAGTTTGGGTCATTACATAGATGAAATACTATATATCTATAATGGTGGAAAAACATCAGAAATATGTGGATTTATGACTCAAATATAATGAAGAAAATAGTCCCCCCTTTCTTACACCATTACCAATAATTTTTATATGCCCACCAAAGTTCACATGTAGGTCATGAGTATAAAATTAATAGGATTTTATCAATTACTCTGATACGATTCCATATACGATCAAATTTTTTTTAATAAAAATCAAAATATGATAAATCAAAAATTATTTTTAATTAAATACATTGATTTATCCAAAGAATTATAGAAAAAAGTTATCAAAACCAATCATAACAATTCATTTTAAAATGTCACACTATTCTAGAAATTCATAAATTAAAACATTTGATTCAAAAAATTCATAAACTCTATTTTCTCCCATAAAATATCAATTTTAGAAAAAAAAATATTTTCAAAAAATTGATGGAAACTCACATTTCATAAAAGCTTTCCAAAATTATTTGGAAGCTCTCAATTTCCCCAATGCCAATGAAAACTCACTACTTCACAAAAATCAATGGAAACCGTCTATTTCTCTAGAACCAATTTGAAATGAGTCACATCAAATCATAATCCAAAAAAATAAATGTTATCTTGATACCTAAAAGAATTCATATATCATTTGAACATAATTAAATTATCATTCACCCATTTAGTGTGCATGAAATACGTCATCACCAATTCAAACAACCATATCATCATTGATCCCGAGCAGGGGTGTGGGGGCTCACCCCCATGATATAGACCATAAACCATGAAGAGACGGATTAATAGCATTTTAAACATTGGGATTTCACATAGGGAATACTCAAAGGGGTTATGTAAAGGGGATTTATTTATAAGTTCAAAAAAATCATCCTCATTGGGGCTTCACAAAGGGTCATCCTCAAAGGGGCTTCACATAGGGGATCACACAAAGGGAATTCACAATGTGTCTTATCATATTTATTGATTTTCTATGTAGGAGGGAATAAAATGAAACCTTTAACTATAAATGTCCCAATTTTCACATAGAATTTGGAATTTTCATGCTTTGTGAAGGGACTACTTAGCAGAGGGCCTTCCTGGGATTACTTTGGGAAATCCCTCTTCTGTTTGCAATTAAATAGTTTTACCTAAGTGATTCCTAGAGAATTCGTGCAGGATGAGTGTCTAAGAGTGTCTTTTCTACTATTAAATAAATTTTTCATCATCCTTTTCTAAAATTGGTGTTAATATTTATAAGTTTCTATGAATAAACTCTTTTCTAGAGCTGCCAACTGTATAGAAAAAGGTGGTCACTTAAGGGTTACATGAAGGAGTCTCTCAAAGGGGGCTATGAAAAGGGGCTTCACAAAGGGTCTCCTTAAAGGGGGCTCCACAAAAGGGGCTCTACAAAGGGGGATCTTCAAAGGGAATCCCCAAAGGTGCTCCACAAATGTGGTTCTACAAAGGGTCTCTGTAAAGGGGATCCTCAAAGGGGCTCTACAAAAGGGATTCCCAATGGGGATTCGAAAATTGGATATGAAATGGGGCTCCAAAAAGTGTTCAATTCATGGTAACTAGTAAAAAAAGAGGATTTAACGTCTCAGATATGACATATATTTTTATAAACCAATGCAAAATGTATCTTGAGGGACTTTTTCGCATGGATTTTAACCTAAAATGATATAAAATTTTTTATATATCAATCTGTTTTATTCATTTTTTTTGAAAAAAATAAAAGTGAAAAACTCTATACATAATTATTTTTAGCATCAGGTTTTAAAAAACCGATGCTGAAAAGTTTTAATCAATACTTTTTGGTGTCACTTTTTTAAAAAACCAAATCCAAAAACCTTTTTAAAAAATATGGTCTCCTGAAACCCTCATTTATTTGGATCTATAAAACTATTCTCTCAACTCGCGACAACCCTGAAGGTGACCTAATGATCCTCAATGACCATTGGTGTTTATTTTATTCAATTTTTTATGATTTGTGGTCTTAATTATTCTTCATATTTCATTGTTTCGTTATCTAGGGAATTATTTTCTCTTTGGAAACTATTTTCTGGCTGAGAACCCATCTGTAGGTTCTGGGTGTAGTGGAAGCGCAGTTGGGCCAAGACCCAACTTTAATTTTTACCATGATCAATGATTATTCTGGGATCAATACGACAATGAAGGCCAGTCTACACAAAATAGAATCAAATATTTAGATGAAGAAGGAAGAGGCTCTAAACCTTTAGAGATGGTCTTACACATCATGTTAATAATTAATCTAATTAATTTCATAAATAAAATAATACTTGGATCTTAGGTAATTTATTCGTTGATGATGTTGATCGTCTGGAATGACCCTTCTGAATTATCTTGTTGTTCTTGAAAGTATCCAAACTAGAATCCATCTACCAGTGATCCAAATGTGCTATGATGGCCTCCAATAGACACCACATGTTCTCCGTGTGCTAACACGATGAAGCGAGTGTCTTGTATCAATCATTCTTGATCACTTATTATTTGGACATGAAGAACATCGCTTGTTCTTGAGAAGGGAAAAAAGAGGATTCGAGAGAGAAATTTTTTACCTCAACAATTCGTAATTCATTGGGTGTGCAGTTCGGTCCATGGAATAATATACTCATGTGTCTATTTATTGACATGGGGATTTAGTTACAATATTTAATTTCATAACAACAATTAAATACATTCATAACCTTAGATTAAACCCATGATGTTAATAATAATACCAAATCATTATAAATGGTGATCCAACTTGTACAAAACAGAATTATAAACAAAAATCAACATCACAAAATAATAGTAGAATTATTTTAATTTATACCAACTAGTTAAATAATTATTTATCATCTTAAAAATAATTATTTTTCCACCAGACCGGCCTTAGTCTGCTCTAACTCCACTTAAATTTATTGAACACCCGAATAAATAAATAAATAATTTATTCTCTTAAATAAATATTTTATTTACAAACTAGTTAATAAATATTTATTAAATGATCAATAAAATAAATAAATATATTTAACCCAAAATCTAGTGAATAAATATTTATTTAATTTATGTAATCATTTTAACTTGAATAAAATTATTCTACTATCTTGAGAATAATATTTATTAATTAAATTCAAATAGAATTTAATTGAGACTACTAGAAACACTTAGTGTGTGACCCTCTAGGATTCTTTCTCATTGGTATTAGAAAAACTTGTCTAAAGTCCAAGAGTACTATATAGAAATGGGTCAAGGCACCCAAGAGAAAGAAATTAATTTCACAACAATGATATCCACATACGAACACTCACTGTGAAATAAAACCCCCTTTTCAAAATATATCATCAAGCGGGTTTCATGATAGTGTCATCAACATTTATGCTTGATATGTTGTTCATTGACTACTTGAAATAAACTCATTATTACACCAAGGCCATGAAATTTCGTGCAATGGTTCTATTTCAGTCAAAGGTTTGAGATATCAACTTCCATAAATGGAAGGGAAAAATCCTTCTTCGACTTATCCATTAATAACATGCCACTCATGATGCACCCAATGTACCCTACTTCCCACCAACAACCTGCATGATAGTTTTTTGTAGTAAATCAAAGTACATGAGATATGAAATATATTAATGATAATATTAAAGTATACGGATCACTACACACACTCATAGATAGAAATATACGATGACACCAAAACATGTGGAATTTCTACTGGTGGTTTTGTTCTCATAATCTCCTGTCTTGAAGATTACCAAGTGCGAACTTTAGGAGAGGAAGAATCATCTACTTATGAGTACTCACACACGACGATCTGTATGATATGTGTCCCATCATAGTATTTCATCAAACCGTAGAACTATATTTAATAATATTGTTATAACATTTCAAGGATCTCATCATAGTGGGGAACTTCCATGACCTTATTAATGCAACAAATAATCTAGCATATTATTATATCATTTTCATGCAGAACAATGAAAAATATATAATAATATGTTTAATATTTAAATACATTAAATATCCATGTAATCAAATTACAACTGGTTGGTACTAGGACACCAAATATAACAAACTTCCACTTAGACTAGAACCAACTACCAATAACTTTTAGTCCGCTAGACCTCACATGGTGATTATTTTTGTATTGAGTCAAGGCATTAGTCAAGGGGTCCACCACATTGTCTTATGTGGAAATGATACTCACTGCAACTTCACCTCTCTGAAAAAAACATCTCAATAGATGATACTTATAATGTATGTGCTTCGTCCACTAATGTGACCATGGATATTTTGCGAGAGACACAGCTGTAGTATTATCACAATATAGTGTGATGAGATATTTACTGCTAGGTATCACATTCAGCTCCTAGATAAATATTTTCATCCAAACTGCTTCTTTAGCTTCCTTAGAAGCTACAATATAATCATACTCTGCTGTAGAATCTATGACCACACTCTGCTTTGAGCTCTTCCAGCTCACTCCACCTCAATTCAATGTTAATATGTATCCCATTTGTGACTTTATTTCAACTTTATTAGTACGGAAACTAGAATCTATGTATCCTATGATGAATAGTTCCTCATATCCTCTATAAACTAGGAATATATCCTTATTACACCTCAGATACTTTAGGATATTGTTAACTGCCATACAATGGAGGTCACCTAGGCCATCTTGATATCTTCCTACTACACTCAATGCATAGGCGGCATCCGTCTTTGTAAAAATTGTGACATACATGACTGACCAAATCAATAATGAATATGAAGTCCTTTACATTATCTTTCATTCCTCATGCGTTTGAGGACACATTATATTGGAAAGATGAATGCTATGTGATGCTGGCAAGAATCCCATCTTGGATTGCTCCATACTGAATATCTTCAGTATATTATCAATGTATGCACTTTTGAATTAGGCCCGACAATATCTTTGATCTATCACAATGGATCTTGATCCCAAGAATATATGTTTCCTCACCCAAGTCGTTCATGGAGAAGCATTGATTCACCCATTCCTTAACAGACTGTAATACTGCTATCTTGTTTCCAATAAGTAATATTTCATCAACATATACTATTAGGAAAAAAACTAAACTACTAGTAAACCGTTTTTAGATACAAGGCTCACATTCATTATTAATAAAACCAAATTTTGTTATGGCTTCATCAAAATGAATGTTCCATGACCTGGGTTCTTACTTTAATCTACAAATGGATTTCTACAACTTGCATACCTTATTGTCATCCTTTGGAGTCATAAAACCTTCAAGTTGTGTCATTTAGACATCTTCCTGAAGGTTCCCTTTAATGAAGACAGTTTTGAAATCCATTTTCCAAGTCTAATAGTCATGGTAAATGGTTATGGCCTATATAATTCTGATGGATTTCAACATTTCAACTGGTGAAAAGGTTACTTCATAGTCAATGCCTTAACACTGTTTGAACCCTTTTGCAACCAGTCGTTTCTTTATAGGCATTTATTTGTCCTTCCATGTACAGTTTCTTCATGAATACCCATTTGAAACCAATAGTCTTTACATCAATAGGAGGATCTACCGAAATCCAGACTTGGTTTTGGTATATTGAATTCATTTCATAATTCATGGCCTATTGCCACTTGGAAACATCTGTTCCACTTACTGCTTCCTTGTAGGTTAGATTATCATTATTATAAACTAATAACAAGTCACCATCCTTGGTAACTAGAGAAATGTACCATTATGGTTCTCTAACCTCTCTTGCACTCCTACATAGTTCTTGTGTCTCTGGAACAGTTCTTTCTTCCACAGGGCTTTGTAGAATTTTCTCCAATACTAACTCTTGTGTACCTTGAGCCTCAACTTCATCGAAGTCTATCTCGCTCCCAATATCTCTTTTGGAGATGTGCTCCCTCTCAAGGAATATGGAATTTATTGCGACTATAACCTTTTTTTCTAAGGGGTTGTATAGGTAATATCCCCTAGTTTCCTTGTGGTATCCTATAAAGGTACACTTTGTGCCTCGGGTTGCAAGTTTTTTACCCAAAGAGGCCTTAAAATGTATCGTTTCCCCACACATGTAAATTCAATAACATGGATTTATTTCCACTCCAGAACACGTATGGATTATCATTTATCGATTTAGTTGGTACTTGGTCTAGTATGTGTGCCTCTGTTTGTAATGCATGCACCCAAATAGATAATGGAAGACTCACATGACTCATCATTGATCTCACTATGTCCAACATGGTGTGGTTCCTCCTTTCTATCACACCATTACACCAGGACGTGTAAAGAGTATTGAAATGGGATAGGATCCCAAACTCCCATAAGTAATCAATGAAGTCTTGATTAAGATATTCTCCACCTCAGTATAAGCGGGGTTTGATAATCTTCTTACTAAGATGGTTCTCAACTTCATTATTATATTCTTTGAACTTATAAAAATAATCCAACTTATACCTCATTAAGTAGATATATCCATATCAACTAAAATCACTAGTAAAAGTTATGAATTATGAGTACCCTCTCCTTGTTTCAAGTCGAAATGGTCCACACACATCGTTATGAACCAATTCAAGAAGTTCTTTAGCCCTTTTTCCTTTCCCACTAAATGGGGATTCAGTCATTTTCCTTGTAAACATGCATGGAATACACAAATTGGGTTTAGTTCAAAAGAATCTAAATATCCATCTTGATGTAACTTTGTCAAGAGTTTCTCGTTTACATGACCTAGTCAGTGATTCCAAATTTGGGTGTGGTATGAGTCATGGGAATTAACTTTTGTTATCAATTTCCATTACATGGTTTGTGTAATCCAACACATAAAGATCATTGTATAAATGTGCCCTACCAAAAAATTACTATCTTTGTAAAAGAAGAAGAATTCATTTCCAAACATGAAAAAAATCCATATATATCTAATTTGGATACAGAAATAATGTTTTTAGTAACATACGACAAATAATAACAACCTTTTAACACCAAGACCATCCCAGTTGGCAACATGAGGTGGTAGTCCCTGACAGCTACAATAACAAGTGTGGCTCTGTTGGATAATCATAGATCTACCTCCCCTCAGTCAATCTTCCTAGATCTACTTGGTTCATATATTTTGATACATACGTGAGAAACACAAGGTATATCAAATACCTAATTTGTAGAAACAAATACATTTCATTCGATAAAAAACACGCATAAAGCTTCCCCCTGCTTCTTAGGCTGGGTGCAGTTCTTCTTCTAGTGGAATTTATTACCACATGTGAAACAAATAGCCTCCTATTCTATTGCCTCCCCTTTGATCTTCCTTTTCTTGGAAATCTGTGAAGAATATTTGGGATTAAATCTATTCTCCTTCCCTTTACTCTTATTCACCATAAGGACATAAGGATTTTCACACCTCATATCTTTTTCCACTTGGTAAATGAGGATAAGAATATTATATAGAGACTTATCAATGTTGTTCATGTTGAAATTGACAACAAATTTGGAGAATCTCTAAGGGAGTGATGTGAGAAAGAGATCGGTGCCCACTTCTTTGGGGAGTTTAAACCCTAGAAGCTCCAGGCGCTCAATGTAGCCAATGATATTGAATATATGAGGCCCAGCTAGGGCACCCTCTCCAAGATTACTATGAAAGAGTTATTTGGAGATCTCAAACCTTTATTATATTTCTCCCTCCTGGTAAAGACCATGGAGGTGCTCGAGCATGCTATAAGAATCCTTGTTTTCATGAGATTTCATGAGCTCACTTGACAATGATGATAGCATCAAACATTGAACGCCGACAACATCATTCATATGTTTCTCATAGACTAGAAAATCCTCATTACTCGCCTCTTTGGTAGGTGGATCAGGTAATGCTTACTTCAACACATAAGACTTCTGTTCATGGCGTAGGATAACCCGGAGGAATCTAAACCATTCTTGGAAGTTACTGCCAGTGAGGATGTTATATTTATCCCAAATTGATTGCAGGGATAGTGTATTTGATGATCTTGTCATTTTTATTCTATAATTAAAAGAGTAGATCATTATTAATTTCATGATTTGTTTATGAGAAATAATAAATTAATTATATTAAGTCTCCCACTATTTTACTAAGTCCTAATGGCCCTCACTATTGAACTCGAAATGTCTAGTTGTCATGAAATACTAGTGAAAAGGATCCATATTCACCTTCGCATAACCCCAAAAAGGTTTGGTCAAGCTATTTGAAGGTATTTAGGTAGGTATGTCTTTGCCAAATATAGGCTCGCAACTCCTTGATCTGTTTAGTGGACTCCCCAATCCTGAAATCCTGACTTTGGATTTCCTTAAATCTTGCCTTCAATATTACACCAAGTCTAGCAAGGGCTACTCCTATTGATATAATATGGTTAAGTCAACCAGAAACCTTTCATAATGGATTCCTATATAAAAGTATGTTTCCCAACAAGGGTTGGTAAAACACATAGTTTTATTGAGTTTTGATCTTAATCAAGTAGCAGAAGGCTTGGTCTGACATAATATTTTATTTGAGGGATTTTTATCTCTTATGGGTGAATTGCTTATTATAATTATCAAAAGATTTTTAATATTAAGTGGAACTTACATAAGTGATTAAACATGTCTTGATAATATTTACGCATAAGCCTGGTTTATTTTAGTTCCATTTTTCATTCTTGTTTAATACATTAATTATGTTATCGCGACAACACATCCATAATGATAAACCATGAAACTGACAGAAATAAAATAAAGTAAAGGAAATGATCATGATATTTTCTAATGGTTAGTTTATTTAGCGGTTGATAAACTAGCCCTGACCTAGGGGAGAAACACCTTAAACCTTTTGGGTTCGTGTTTATAGCATTCCACCTATCCACCTTTGTATCTCTTGGGATTGATTTTTTCTTGGCTCCAGCTTGAACCGCCTCCTCTAGATTGGGAGTTCTATCCATTACATATGGTTTTAAACTCACACATTAGTGAGGTGTAAAATGGGGGTTTACATAAAAGAAACCATGGGCATGCAGGCCCTACATATTAATGAAGAGAGATGGCTTATAGGCCAAAAATAAATTAAAAGGTAACCAATCACATACAAAGGTCTTAGTCTAGACCATGATCACCCACATACATAAAACGACTTATGCATTTAATAAAACTAGTTTTCAATTATTTATTCATTCTTATTAAGATAAATTGCACGTGAATTGACTAATTATTATCTTTAACTAATCAATCCTTCTATTTTAATCTATTTCTGAATTTCCTTGATATTCTCATCCACAATAATTTAAAAAAATTAAATTTATTTAAAATTGTCTTTTTACGTAACTTGTACCATGGAGGAAACCTGGTGAATTCCCATTCATAACTACCTAATGAGTAGAAATAAACATTACATAAATATTAAATTAAATACATATACATAAAACACCTATCACATGTTGTACCAAAACTTTATGCCTGCACCATGGTACACGTCTAAAGGGTTTGTATAATATAATAATAAATTTTAATAAATCTGCATAATTTGGATGAGTACACGGTGTGTAGTTCCAACTATATAGCATCTAATATCATTAAATTTCCATCCAAAGTACACGCCTGGGGATACGGTGTGTAAATGTACTTCATAAATCTTCCGAGTACATGGCGTGTCCAGTGGGACACACGCCATATAGTATTCGCGTTACACATTCTCCAACTAGGAAAGTTGTGTATGAGGTACACGGTCCAACCCTAACCTGAAGTGACTATACGCCATGGCCAGTGGGCCATATGGAGTGTAATCCGGAAACCATATGCCACCTATTCCTGGTCAACACACAGATTATTTAAGACTTAGACAAAATCCAATGACATGACTTGGTTTGGAGGACCAGTATTGATGCATTAAACCTTGATACACAATGTGCGAATCAAACTACACTTCATGTATTCTGGTCTTGTATAGCCAGGAATGTTTGGAACCTCCGGATGAGATCCTCTATTTTATTTTCGTCAAAATTAAATGAAAATATCATTTCTATAAGGCGAATGAGAAACAAAAAGTGGTAGAATAGATCTTGAAATCTAGATTATAAGAATGATTAACCTTAAATTGAAAAACTAAATTATTAAACTGTAAATAATCAATGAATTATTTAAATAATTATAAACTATGATTTAACCGCTCTAATACCACTTGTAGGTTCAGGGTGTCACAAAAACATGGTTGGGCCGGGACCCAACT
The DNA here is from genome assembly GCA_963277665.1 of Viscum album. Classification (NCBI taxonomy): domain Eukaryota; kingdom Viridiplantae; phylum Streptophyta; class Magnoliopsida; order Santalales; family Viscaceae; genus Viscum; species Viscum album. The sequence continues at coordinate 1,010,548,944 of OY728135.1, forward strand.
TAATTTTTACCATGATCAATGATTATTTCGGGATCAATATGACAATGAACTCCAGTCTCTATAGAATAGAATCAAAGATTTAGATAAAGAAGGAAGAGGACTGAAACCTTTAGAGATGATCTTTCACATTATATTTATAATTAATTTAATTAATTTCATAAAGAAAATAAGACCTAGATCTTTGGTATTTTATTTTTTTATGATGTTGATCATACAGAATGACCCTTCCAGATTATCTTATTTCTCTTGAAATAATCCAAAATAGAATCCCTCTAGCGGTGATCCACACTTGCTCCAATGGCCTTTAATCGACACCACTTGTTCTACGGGTGCTAGCACGACGAAGCAAGTGTCTTGTGTCGGTCATTATTGATCGCTTGTTATTTATCCTAGAAGAACATATCTAATTCTTGATAGGTGTGGGAAGAGGATTTGAGAGAGAAATTATTTAGCTCAATAATTTTCAATTCACCGGATGTGCGGTTCAGTAAATGGCATAATAGATGTATGTGTCTATTTAATTACATGGGGATTCAGTTACAATATTTAATTTCATAAAATCAATTAAATAAATTCATAATCATAGAGAAAACCCATGATATTAATAATAATATTGCATCACTATTTATATTCTGCCAAATTGTGAAAAATAGAATTATAAAAAAAATTCCGCATCACAAAATAATAGAAACGTTATTTTAATTTGTGCCAACTAGTTATATAATTATTTATCATCTTACAAATAATTATTTTTCCACCAGACCGGCCTTGGTCCACTCTAACTCCACTTCAATTTATTAAACACCCAAATAAAAAAATAAATAATTTATTCTCTTAAATAATTATTTTATTTACGAACTAGTAAATAAATATTTATTAAATGTTCAATAAAATAAATAAATATATTTTACCCAAAATCTGGTTAATAAATATTTATTTAATTTATGAAATTATTTTAACTTGAATAAAATTATTTCACTATCTTGAGAATAGTATTTATTAATTAAATTCAAATATAATTTAACCGAGACCACTAGAAACACTCAGTGTGTGGCCCTATAGGATTATTTCTCGTTGGAATTATGCGGGATTGCCTAAAGTCCAAGACTAATGTCTAGCAATGGGTCAAGGAACCCAAGAGAAAGAACTTAAAGTCGCAAAAAATATATCCAAATATGAACACCTCACTGTGTAATATAATCCCTTTATCTCAATATCTCATCAAGTAGGTTTCATGATAGTGTTATCAACATGTATGCTTGATACATCGTTCTTTGACTACCTAAAATAAAATAATCATTACACTATAGCCATATAATTTCACATGATGATTCTATTTCAATAAAAGGGATGAGATATCAAATTCTATAAATGGAAGGGAAAATTCCTTCCTCAACTTATCCATTAATAACATACCACTCGTGACACACCCGACGTACCATACCTTCCACCAACTGTCTAAATGACATTTTTCATCAGTAAATCAAAGTGAACAAGTCGTGACACATATTAATGATAATATTAAAGTATAAGGATCATTACACATGATCTTATATATAAATATCTGATGACACCAAAATATGCGGAATTCCTACTCATGATTCTATTATCAAAATCTTTTATCTTGGAGATTACCGTGTGAGAAATTCATAAGAGGAAGTCTCATCTGTTTACGAGTACTTGCACCTGACGGTATACATGCTATGTGTCCCATCATAATATGTTATCCAACCATAGAACTATATTTAAGAATATTGTTATAGCATTTAAATGTTCTCATCATATCAGGGAACTACCATGACCTTATCAATGCAACAAATACTCTAGGACATTATTATATCACAGTCATGGAGAACAATGAACATTATATAACAAGATGTTTAATATTTAAATATGTTAAATAGCCATGTAATCAAAGTAAAAATAGTTGGTTCTAGGACACCAAACTCTTACACCATCATGGTTTCATTTTCTTTTATTATTCTTGTTTATTGTCAGATATTTTAGTGTTTATTCATTAAACTCATTCAAGGGAGAGACACCCAAATTAAGGATCCATATTTGTTATTGAACTCTAAATTTTGTAAGTTTTTTTTTCAAATTTTATGATAAATTATTTACCTTTTTTTCTTAATTTGAGATATTATTTTAATTATTTGTATATAGTTGTTATTTATCCAAGATGAAGTTTATCTTCTTGTATAAATATATATGACCAAAATTTTGTAAAGTCAATGGAAATTCAAAGGCATTATTAGATAAGGGAGATGCAATGTGCTTATCTACCTATATGATTGACATGTGATATATTCATTTGGATTGGATAGTATAATGAGAGATTCAATAATGTATGAGTTTTTCAATACTATATTGAAATATTCCATTTCCAGTTGTTAGTCTCGATATATTGGATATATAGATTATTTGAGTAATCATATAATATATGGAGATACATATGGTGGACATGTTTATATAGAGATATGATCGTTCTTAATAAAGATTATTCCAAATCATTTGTCATATTTAATAATAAAATGTTTTTATAAATGTATTTCTTAGTTTATGGTTATGAATTAGAGAATTCGTAATTATTTTTATTGATACAAATGCCTATAAGGTCACACAATTAGGCTTTGGATTAATGATTGATTTTAGTACAATTTTTTCTAATATGAGAGAGTTTATATTTTAATTGTATCTAAAGTAGTTTGGATAGAAAACAAGAGTTTTTCTATTTTTCATAAAGCCTATAATGATTTAGTGCAAGTGGATAATTGTAGGTTATATGGACTAAAAATTCATACCATGATTACCAATCATTTTTATTAAATGTGTTTATATTTACAATTTATCTGTTTATATATATATATTTAAATGTTTATATATATATTTAAATGTTTATATATTTTAAAATATTCACCTATTATATTATGATATCAGGTCTTCAATGGATCATAATTGGGTAAATTTATGAAGAACAACTAGTGAATATAAAAAAGGAGTTGATGATTTCTTTGAATTTTCTATACAAAATCTAAAAAAAATAGATTTTATTTTTTTCCCATATGGGAAGTGTTTTAATATGATAAAGTTTAACTACATATAAATCAATGATAATATCATTTACAATGGTTTTAGCCTTAATTATACACATTGGATATAGAATAGTGAAAGAACTACAAATTTAACATCTAATGTTGATGAGACTATTTATAATAAGGGAGAGGATCATATTGAAGAATTAATTCCTGATTTTGGTGTTGAAATCATCGAGAAAAAAAAACAACTATTGAATGATTTTATGGAGATTCTGAGAAAAAATTATTTCCAAGTTGTAGTAAATATATAGTGTTATTAGTAGTTTTGAGATTAATTAACTTTAAAGAAAGAAATAGACAGAGAAATAAAATTTTCTCCAATCTACATGAGATTTTAAAAGAGTTACTTACAGAAAGTAATGGGCGTCCAGATTCCAACTATGAGGTAAATAAAATATAATTTCCAATGGGATTAAGGTATAAAAAGATACTTTATTTCCCTAATCATTGTGTGTTTTATAGGAAATAATATGAATATTTATCAAGATATCCTACATGTGGGACATCACACTATAAGATGGATGAAAAAGTCAACTCAGATTTACTATCAGGTACTGACATCTAACCTCATGAAAAATAATTTTTTTACTTTATAATGATATCATCAAAAAATTATTTCATACAATTTTTTTAATTCAACTATGATTGATTCTTAGGTACCAGAATCAAATCTCATGCTAAAAAAATTTGGTACCTTCCAATAATTCCTCATTTGAAGTGTCTATTTTCAAATTAAATTGATGTAAAAAGGTTAAGATTTAATTAATATGATCACATATATAATGGTAACTTAAATCAACCTTATTATTAACAATAGTGGAAGATATTTTAATTTTTTTTTTGTGATTTTGGAAGTGAAGTTAGAAATGTTAGAATGAGATTGTGTATTGATAGAATGAATCCATATCTGAGCCTAAGCAGCTAACATAGTTCATGCCCTATTTTTTGGTAGTTTAAAACTTTTGCAAACATATATTAATGAAGAATAAATATGTTATGATTGGATTGATTATTTCCAAACCAAAACATCCAGGAAATGATATTGATGTGTATCTTTCACCATTGATTGATGATTTGAAGCTGTTATGGGAGACAAGTGTTAAAGTTTTTGATGCATACAAGAAATGGTTTTTTATTTTGCATGCTATGATAATGTTAAATACAAATTAAATTCCTACATATGGAAACTTATCTATATACATTGTTAAGGGACATAAACCATGTATAATTTGTGAAGAAGAGACTTTATATTATCAATTGCAGAATGGAAGAAGGACAATGTGCATGGGACATCAAATATTTTTTGTGAATTGATCATCATTATTATATATTAAACAAATAATCTAATGGTTTATAGGAATACAATCTTCTCCCATGAACATTGTTAGTTAATGAATAGTATGATAGGGTTAAAAATATTTATTTGACATTTGGAAAGAAAAGAAGTTATGGTCTTCAAAAAAAATCTGGAATAAACAGTTTATCTTTTTCAAGCTACCTTATTGGATATTTTTAGAGATAAAACATAACATCGTTGTTATGAATATTGAGAAAAACATATGTGGGAGTTTGATTATAAATATTTTATACATAAAAGTAAATAAAAAATATAGATTACATGCTAGATTTTACTTGATGTCAATGAGAATAAATTTGGATTCAGCTTCCAATATGAAAGGAAACAGAACATATTTACCTCTAGCTTGTCACACATTAAGAAAGATTGAGAAGATTATTTTTAAGTGTATTAATGGTATTAAAGTAATCAGTGGTTATTCTTCAAATGTGAAGAATTTAGCATCACTAAAGGATTGTAAATTAATAGGTATGAAATCTCATGATTATCATGTATTGATACAATAACTTCAACCAGTCACACTACGTGGTATATTGTCAACTAATTTTAGAAAGACTATCATCAGGTTATATAATTTTTTCAAATCCATTCGTAGTAAATTAATTGATCCAAATTTGTTAGGTGTGCTGGAGAATGAAGATGATCTTATTATTTGTCCACTAGAAATGGTTTTCCCATCTATATTTTTTGATATAATGGTCAATCTAGTGATTCATTTGGTGTCTGAGATAAAAATATGTGGGCCTATAAATTTACAATGGATGTATCCTTTTTAAAGATATATGAACATTTTGAAGGGATATGTTAAAAATCCTTATCGACCAGAGGCCTCTAATGTTCAAAAATATGTATCGGAAGAGGTGATTGAGTTATTTACTAATTATTTTTATAAAGTGGAGAATATTTTGGTATCCCTATATCTCAAAATGTGATAGTTGATTGTGAAGGTACATGGATTCAAGGATTAAAGGTAAAGGTGATTCTACATGATGAAGTTATGTAGGAAAATTTATATATTTTGAACAATATAGATGAGGTTCAATCATATATATCATCACATGTTGTCGAATTAAAGTTATGATATCCAAAAATAAATGAAAAGTGGCTGATGATTGAGCATAAAAATACTTATATTTGATGCTTTAAAGTGAAATTCAACTCAAATATATCTACATTAGAAAAATTAAAATGGTTGGAAGGGGGACCATCTATTAATGTGATCACATGTCTAGTTTTGATATTAATGGGTACACATTTTACTCAAAAAAATATGGATGAACAGAGTACCGTTCAAAATAATTGTGTAATGGTTGTCACTTAAGCACTTCATTTTTTAAGTGAAAAAAGATAAAATGTAATGACCCAAACTTGTATTAATGAAAATTCCTCTTGATCTAATTAAATGTCTTATTATGTAAAATGGATATATAAAATATGAACTTAATTGGTTTTATGTTTTTGGATTTTAAAATACCATTAAGAATTATGACCGTTGGTAATATAGCTGTTGAAAAGTGATCACACGATTAATATAAATATAGGCCTTTAATGAATCCAATTTACCCAGACGAAGGAACTGATGGCCTCATCTAGTAAACTTTCCCCATATGAAGCCCATTTGTCATAACTCGAAAAGTATGTGGCATATTTGGTCTTCGCTCTTGACTAATCCCAATCTGAGCTTGAATATGTTAAGCTCGAGAAGAACTACATACGGGAGATGTGGAAGTTGATAGGCATTACCACTCGAGCTATGTTATCCAAGACCCCCCAAGAGTCTATCACCATCGTGCACCTTAACCTAAGGTCTTATGCGAGTGTTTTAAGGGGTTATGTAACAATACCCTAGCACTATGACCATGTATATTATTTTTGTATAAAGACTATATATTCATTTTATTATTGTTACTTTGTGAATAGCTTTTAAATCCCAAATAATATTTTTAGTTAATATTCAACTAAGAAATATATATTGATAAATTAATGACTTTTTAAATAAAATAATATTTTAATAAAATATTATTATTATTAAATTAATTTTTATTAAATATAAATGATCATATAACTTTACGAATGCAATTGTAATTTTTATTAAGGTTTGAAAGCTGTTTTTATCAAAACCAATGAATTTTGGATAAATGTCAGTTTTTATTTTAAAAGTCAAAATTAACATATTTAAAAAATTATTGAGATAAGATAAATATTATTTTTGGAATCAGGATATCGAAATTATCCAATGGTGAATTTTTCATAATTTGCTGAGATTATCGATTTTTTGGGTAAAAATTAAATACCGTTTAATTATATAATGTGTTTTATGATATCATAATTACCCAATAGTGATGTAATAAAATACTATAAACATTAATTTCAGACAATATATGTTTTTCCATTAAAATAATGTGATTTTGGGTTTGTTTTATTTATTTTACAAAGCTTTAGTGGACCCTCCAAGACTTATAAAACATTTTGTCTTTTTAAATTCTTTTCCTTGAGAGTGTGACTCACCTACACATAATGAACACTATTATTATAAGAAGTTCAGCCATTTGACATCTAAAATATTTTTTTCCACTCCCCTTTGGAAAAAAACCTTGGGCAAAAACCATGGCCTTGTTTGTGGGTTTGATTAGTTTAATGTGAGGTGTCCCAAACCTAAATAATAAATAATCCCTTCTCCTTTCCTCTATAAACCCACCCGAGCTCCCACTTCCTCTTCACTCATAGCCTTTGGAGTTTGTCTAACCTCTTACCTCCACTCTCTAGAATCCTCCCAAGTAACCCCAAGCTCTCAATAATCCTCTCTCAAGCCTCTCCCAATCCATTGGTATCACACTTCAAAGTAAGGGATTTCTTCTTTTCTCATCTTTATCTCAATTTCATTATGTTTTTATACCCTTTTAATTTCAATTACACATGTTGGGGTATGATTTAACACCTCCACCATAATCCCCTATTTAATTTTGAATTATGAGAGACCCATTTCACTCTCATTTAATGCCTCCCATGTTCACCCGTTACCATGCCAAAATTCCGTATGGAATTTATCTCTCCTCATTTACGTTCAAGCAATTCCTTTGTATTATGAAAATAAATTACTGTACTTATATTGGGAAATGTTTCTATATGAAAACCTTAATTTACATTTCATGTAAATATTATTAGACACCCATTTCTCTCTCATTAACCATTTTTACGAATTTTTATGTCACGCCGTTATGCTACCAAAATTGCACCGCGATTTTCCAAGTCAAAATACTTGTGTAGTGAATACCATACCCATGTCTCTATCAAGGGTATTCAACTTTATGAACATATACATATTGAATTATAATTTCTTGTGTGTATTCCAAATTTCTTAATTGTGGAATAACTTAGGATGTTTAATGATTCCATGTTATATGATCCATGTGGCACACTTATGCATGAAATGAAATGTTTAAGAAGGGTGTGCCCTGATAGCGCTCCAATGCATAGGGTAATGTATACTATCATGATACATCTTGTGAAATAAGTTTTGAATCATTCTAATTCAAGTGAAACAAGGGGTTACTCATACTTCATGTTCAATGAGGGTTTACTCATGCTCTATGCGCAATGAGCCTTGGATCATGCTAATTCCAAGTGTTGTTGCCACATTTCCATGTTATGATTTTCATGCTTTATCATGCCTTTATGTTCATGTTTCTCTTGTGCTCCATTGATATGCCTATTGATTAACATGTATGGTATTCCTCATGTTATTACATGTTTATTCCCTTATTGGGATTTATAACTCACCCTTTTCTTATGCATGTCCTTAGGTTATCTGATGCAATGCTAAGTACGAGGGAATATATTGGTCAAGTAAAGGTTGTTTTTAATAAAGATGTTGTATTTTATGTTTTAATTTGTAATTTAATGTTCCTAAGCCCCAAATACACTATACCTATATTTCTTCTATGTTGTATCAAGTGAATATTTTATGTAATTAATTAGGTTTAAGTGTGTAATAAAAAGTAGGGTTGTTATATAAAATCCCAATTTTTGCATCAATGCCATATTTTAGAGTTCTTAAAGATATATGGGAAATTGATTATATTAAATTTCAAGTCTTCATGTTTATGTTTAATTGGGTTTCAAGTAATAGTGGTGTGAAACATGATGAATACGAGTTTAAATATGTTTATTTAAAAATATTTAATTGCAATGATGAACTGTTTATCATGGTCACCCATGCAAGGAAAATATTTTTTGTCATTGATCAATCGAATGATCAGTGGTCCATCATTTTTCAAGGGAAAAAATCCATTTGGCTGATGAGGATGATGATGAAGTTATTTATTTATATGTGACTTCTTCATCTATTTCAAGATTTTCGAATAACAATGACTATAACACAGACATAGTGAATGTAGTACAAATATATCATGCTGAAGGGATATGGGAAAACACTATATTACTCTCCTAATTAATATTGTAATTAACTACATTATATTTTTTTTTAAATTACATGTGAAAAAACTATATTATTTAATATCTATTAGATATTTAATTATATATATTTGATTATTTATATGATTTTTGTGTGTTAAAATTTAATATTATACAGTTATGGTTATATATTTTTTCATTTAAATACCTGAAATACATTATTATATTTTAGTTTACATTTCACATATGAGAACACATTTTTAAACATTGGTATTTATATTTTTAAATGTTTATATCTTTATAGAAGTAATGTTTATATTTAATAGTTCACCTTGTATATTTTTTTGGTTACGATTCAAATCATCATTATTATTTTTTCCTTACACATGTGTGCAACTTTTTTTACTTATATAATTTTTTTTCCTATTTTATAATTTCTGACTTTTCTAATTATATTATGTTACACAATAATTTCATTACTTTTTCCTATTACAATGACAGATGTAGATACAAAGATAGATTAATATCGATAGAGGTATTTATATTTCTTCATATTATTTAATATCTATAAATATAATTATTTAATGAAATAAAACTTTCCATTTACAAAAAAATAATTATAAGACTACTGATGATACTTCAGTGGGGGAGTCTTTTACTTTTAGTATTCGAAAATCAAATTCTCAAGTTAGTAAACATGGAATTACACATTTACCAAAAACAATCGCTTTCTTGTGGATATGAGTGATTACATATTATTTTTGTTGATAATAATAATACAACATTCCCAAATACAATGCAGTTTATCAGCTATATGGGTATGAAGAGCTATTTTAGGATTAGCATTTCATATCCTGATTGGAAGTTTATTAACAAGGTGGTGATAGATCATCTTTGGGAGGATGTAAAGGTAAAATATCTCAATTGATTTATTTTATCTCATTTTTTGAATATGATATATTTTAAAAGACTAATATTTATGTTATGAAATTATCGATGACATTAAATTGTGAAGAAAAAAAAGTAGTTAAGAAAAGATGTATTACTTTAGTGGTGATTCAATAGAGGGATTTCAAAAAAAATATGTTTGGAAGGAGAGAAAACAAAAATCCATGCCTCAAATATCCATTTCTAGAAGAAGATACATGGAAGAAATTTGTTTCAACCCAACAAGATGAAAAATTTCAGGTATGATAATTATATTATATTATATTGTAAAATTTCATATATATGTACCTAATTACTTATTAGTTTACTTATTATATAACATGCCTCAAGTAAATCCCATCAAGACATCCAATTACAGAATATATACCCTCATACTTTAAAACATGGATAATATCATTTATTGGAGAAAAAAATGATTGAGGTAAAGTTTGAAGTAGTAAGAGATCACTCCACTAGTGGTTCTGATGATGTCCAATTCGGTTCTCCATCTCCACACACCCACCATAAGAAATGGAAAAGAGTTAGAAGAAGAAAAAAATGAAAAGTATCTTATAGATAAAGCTAAGGAAGTATCTAAAAGAATTGTAAGTACACAACTATTATTTTTCACGAATTTTGGTTATTTATAAATTAACAACAATAATATACCATTTTCATTTTTCATTTCAATATGAACTTTAGAAGAAATCGACATAGGTCACTTTTATTCCTAGGGGTAAGATGGATATCCTAGAAACTATTTTAGGAAATCCAAAATACCTCGGTCTCATAAGAGGATGTGAGGTGGGTGTTATTATTCAGAAAGATTTTAGTCATAAAATCAAACAATCAAGAGAGCTAGAAATCGAATCCTTAAAAGATCAGCTGAAAGATATGAAATGGTCCATGGCAGATCAAATTCAAGCAGATGTGCAGTAGGCTTTGTTTGAATAATTGGAGAGACATTCACAGTCTGCACAAGCTTCCCAACCTACCCAACCCGTCTACTTAGATCCTCCACCTCTTTGATCGGACCCAACCTTATACTGTGAGTCGTATGCAGGATATCCTGATGTATATATTGTAGCATTCAAAGTTATGAATTTTTGGGGGGATTCTATACATCACCAACCTATTCAAATGGGTCAAGTTAGAGTGTCACTACATGATATTATTGATCCTACTACTCTACTATAATTCCCAACCATAGAGGTTACCATAGTTGGGAATTGTATGGGTCATTTTTTACTTTGTCCATCTATCCTTCTTCATCATATTTTATACGAGGTATGATTTTTTTTAAATATTAATTACATCTGATTGAAAATTAATTATAATGTTTTTTGACATTTAACTTATATAATATTATCTTAAATCGAAAGAAATTGCATAAAGGAAATAAAAGGTTCAGCAACAAAAAATTGTAGATACTTTTGATATTTCTGATGGGATAGAAATATTATCTCAGGTTTCTTCTTCCTTGGAAAATATCTATGAGTTTCAGATGTCATCTGAAATACGTGGAAGAGAATATCCATTGAGAATATTCAGAAAAGATATCATCGATGTAATTAATTTTGAAGATCACAACATTCTAGTGTTGTAGTTGTTTTCCATGTAAGTAAATTGAAGTTTGAGTTTTTATTTTTTTTAAATAAATATGGTTTAACTTTACTAACTATATTAATTTTTAATTAGGTGTCTACAAACACTACTCAAAATGACACCACATGTATTTATGGTTTTATAGATCCATAATTCATTTCAATGACTGTGCTATATGTGTCGACTAAAAATAGAGAGGCATATATATGTGAGAGGTTATTAATGATGAATATGGGTGTTGTTTTTGTTCATTTCTTGATGGGTAAAAACAAAAACATTATTATGCACTAATGTTCATTATAATTTCATTAAATGTGAACTTTCTGTATTGTAGGGGGTTTTTGGATGTTAGGCCTATTCTGCCCAAGTGAGAACACATTATATTGGTTTTATCTTTATTAGGTAGTGTTCATAGAACATTTTCCACCATATTAGATAAGTAAGTTTATTTATTTTTTATAATCTCTTTATGTTAAATTATCATTTTTTATACTTGTATTATTTGTTGATATATATGAAAATGCAGGTCAAGGAAAAAATTTAACAATGATAACTAGTTAATAGAGAATCCAAATGCATTCAACTATATGAAAGTAAAGGTAATTACTTTTTATATAAGATATTATTTTGATTTTTTGAAACACACAAACACACACACACACACATATATATATATATATATATATATATATTTGTCATTACCCGTCCCCCGGGGCTCATGTCCTGACTACTGCAAGCCCGCCTTCCATAGGCCAGGGGCTGGTGACTAGCACCGAAGGCGTATTCCCTAAAACTGGGAAGGCATTGCCTTTATAACCTATAAAACACACAACCAAGAACACAACAAGATATGAAATCATGTAAACTGAATAGTAAATAGAGTGAATACAGTAAGTAAAAGGGGCCAGAATACAAGCCCAACTAGAAAGTACAAGGAAAACTAGAAAGTACAAGATGGTTGATTGGTGAAAATAAGCTCCGGGATCGTCCACCACGAATACTACCTGAAGGGTAGGTACAGCTCATGAATGGCCATCTCTGTGGTTCACCTCATCTAACATACACCTCCGAGCCACCTCCAGTCCTGGTACTCTCTTCCTCAGTTAGCACTGTCTGTCGTTTTCACCAGACACAATAGGTTGTGGGCATAGACCATGCAGGGTGAGTATAACGATACTCAGTAGATACCCCGAGACCCTCAAGGTATCACAAAATCCACCAAGGATAAACCGCACAACATGAAATAAACTGAAAACCCTACTTAGGTATATGCCCATACATATACTTAAGTTATCAAGTATACCCATCTCAATCATGAGGAAAACACAAAGTCCAACTCAAAGCCCAAAGCTCAACTGTTCCACAAAGGAAGGAATACCACGAAGGAAAGTACTACATAGGTACTCCACACATAAGACTACCACAAAGGTATTACCATGAAGGAAAATACCACAAGGTACAGAATCATATAACACCAATTATTTCTTAGGTATAGCAGTAGAGATGATTAGATGTAACTACTGAATCATCTTACTCTGTTAAGAGGTAGACCCACGAAGGATCCCTAAGTTCTAACCCACAGAGGATCGCTCGGAGCTAACCCACATAGGATCGCTAGGTGCTGACCCACACATGATCGCTCAGTGCTGACCCACATAGGATCAATCTGTACTGACCTACATTGGATCGCTCAGTGCTGACCCACACAGGATCGCTCTTCATTCTCCACGTCACAACCAGCTACATGGTTCCCGCACTAGGCTTTCTCGTTTCCAGGAGGGTCTACTCCTCAAGCCACTTGTCGATACTCTAACTACAATGAAGTCCCACGAAGAAGTATCCCAAACGACCACCGCGTAATAGGGGTGTCAACAAAATAGATAGTGTGTCAACCGGACACCCGGTCTGTAAGTTATTATCCATTTATTCTGGAGGGCCCGGTTGGATTCATGCTCAATCCAACCCGACCATTCCCCAACTTAATAAAAAACTCCATTGGGGTATACCAAAGGGATCGTTTTGCTCCAAGGATTCCAGTTCCATAGAAATTTCGTAAAATGGATATCTGGGGCCAAAGTTATGACCTATAGAGCGAAAATGAGTCGAAGTGGGTCTGGTTCCGGTCTGACCCAGTCGGACCGACACTTCCTGTTCCGACCTGGTTTTGGTCGACCTGGCCCGACCTGCTGGGTCCAGCCCAGCCCGTTGGGTTTGGCTTGGCCCACGGTGGGCGGCCCGGCCTGGCGGCCCAGCCTGGGTGGTGCGGGGTGGCGTAGAGGCCGTGTGGGCTGCGAAGGCCGTGGGTGCTGCGGGGCGGCAGATGCCACAACGCGACGCAAGGCTGTGGGTGCTGCGGGGTGATGCAAGGCCGTGGGTTCCATGGGGAAACACAGGCCATGGGTACCATTAGACAGCAGAGGCCGTAGGTGTCGCGGGACAGCGTGAGGCCACAGGGCTGGGGAGGCTGCTAGTGCCGAGGGACGGTGGGCGGCCGCGGAGCGGCGCAGTGGCCATGGGGCTGCGGAGAACGCAGGTGGCTAAGGCTGCATCAGAGCGGCGGCTGCGGGGTGGTGGAGGCTGTGGGTGGCGGAGGCTGCGGGGCGACACCATTTTGTCATCAACTTTGTCGTGGTCGGTGGTGGTGTCGGCCGCCGTTCTCGTTCCCCACCAAGGATAACTTATCGTCCCCCTCCATCATGAATAACACACCGAAAAGAAGAACGACGAAGGGGTCAGGCCATGTATGTTTGGACCGCACCCTCTACATTAGAGCGGTAGCAAGCGGCTCAACAAAATATTGAATGAAGAACGTCAAAATCTACAACCTCTGACAATTGATTATTCCCAAACCTGGAAAAGAAAACATCTACAGATCAACTAATTAGATATTTGATCTGCATTCATTGTTTTAGAAGTGAAGAACATGAAAATATATAATCATACAGAACTAAACCCCTACCTTGGAGATTTTTTGACGGAGTTCGCAAGGAAAGAGATGATGTTGTTGGAGATATACGGATTTCAGTGACGTCGGGGTTTCCTCAATCGTCGGTTCATTGTCATTGAAGACGTTCCTCCATAGAGAGAGAATTCTTCATTAGAGGATGAGTTTCTCCCGATTCACCAAATCTTCTCCCTTTCCCTAATTCCACTATAAATAAAAGTTATCCAACTTCTTAATTTATGTTTATCAAATTAAATTATGTTGGCACAATTAATTTGAATCATTAAATGGGTTGCAATAGAATAATTAAAATAATTGATACCAAAGGTCACCTCCCTCATTAAAGAGGGAGTTCAAGAGGCTTCTATCATTAAATAAGGAGTTAGGGGGTTTGGGTGGTCCCCACCCTCAAATTCAAATTGGGAGGTTTTAGTTTCGATGGTCCCCACCTTTAAACCATCCAAATGGGAGGTTTCAACAAAAGAAAAATAAAATAAAAGATTATTTTATTTTATTTCTATTTCCATAAAAAACCCAAATTCTTCCTTTCACCCTCGACTTAATGCAGTCGAGGTAAAGGTCCCCTTAAGTGAATACCGGCACTGTGAGTTCAACGAAACCCTCAGATTTCAATTCCATGCACCGGTTCAAAAGTTACAAAAACCCACTCACACGTTTGCTAAACGTACCTGAAAAAAGTTAAGAAATTCATTATGGGTACACCAGGGCTCATAATCATGCGTCGTCAATTTTTTCAAACTCATAAAATTCCCATTTAACTAAAAAAATACTTTACCTAGAAATTCTGGGTCTTTACATTCTCCCCACCTCAAGGATTTACTTCCCCATAAGCAACAACTCAAACTAAGAAAATAAGTGGGGGTACTGAGCATGAATCTGAGCCTCCTGCTCCCATGTGCTATCCTGGAGGTTCCCATTCTTCCAATGAATGCACACTAGAGGTACCAATCACCCGTGAAGGACCCACTCCTGTCGATCAACAATCTCAACTGGAACCTCCATAAAAGTCACCCCATCGTCGATGTCCAGTGCTCCGTGGTTGATGACATGGGTAGGGTCATGCACGTATCTCCTGAGCTTGGATACGTGGAAGACGTCATGCACTCGGTTCAACTGAGGTGGAATAACTAAGCGGTATGATACCTCTCCAACTCTGCTAAGGACCTGAAAGGGTCCAATGAACCTTGGAGATAACTTGCCACCTCAACCCAATATCTACAAACCTCATTGATTTGAGACCCATAGAATGATGTGGTCACCATCCTCGAACTCCAGAGGTCTCCATCTCTTGTCGGAATATGACTTCGGCCTACTCTGTGCAGTCTTCATCTACTCCTAGATGATCTGCACCTTCTCTGTGGTAGCCTCTACCATCTCTGGTCCCACTAGTGCCGACTCACCTAGGTCAGTCCAGCACAAAGGTGATATTCAAGGTCGCCCGTATAATGCCTCAAAAGGATCCATCCCAATAGTAGTGTGATAGATGTTGTTGTATGAAATCTCCACCAAAGGGAAGTGATCCTCCAAGATGTGACCAAAGTCGAGGATGCAAGTACGTAGCATGTTCTCGAGGGTATGAATAGTCTGCTCAGTCTGGCCATCCATCTGAGGATTGAATGCAGTTCTCAAACAAAGATGCATCCTGAAAGCCTCCTGAAACCCCTTACATAGCTGGGAAGTGAAACATGTATCACAATCAGAGAAACTATTCGAGGGTACTTCATGTATCCACACAATCCCTTGCATATAGAGCTGTCCCAAACTCTCTACTAAACCCCGCTCTCTGATCAGTAGGAAGTGGGATGACTTGGTGAGTCGGTCGATGATCGCCCAGATAGAATCATGACCTATGGATTTATGTGGAATTCCTGTCACAAAGTCCATGTATATCCCATACCACTTCCACTCTGGGACCTCTGAAGGTGGAACCAAGCATGCTGGTAACTGATGCTTCGCCTTTACTTGCTGACAAATGAGGCACCGAGAGACAAACTCTGCAACTATTTTCTTCATTCCAGGACACCAGTGCTGTCATCGGAGATCCTGGCACATCTTCACCACTCCTGGATGTACCTCTAGAGGTTATCTGTGGAACTCCCTCAACACTTCCTCACAAAGTGACACTGGTACCATGGTACGTCCTCTGAAGTGGATGACATGCTCCCCACTTTCAGAAAATCCATCAGGTGCCTACCCTATGGATATCTAAGCACGTCGAGCCTCGCAGTTAGCATTACCATGCTGAACCTCCTTGAATAACTGAATAAGTGGGGGGAGTTACTGTAAGAGACTTAAGGAAATCTTCTCCATCATGTTCCATGAAGGATATCTGCAAAGCGGCCAACTGATCTGTCACCTCACCTAGCAGCTATATTCCAGATCTCTGGCTGAGTGCATCTGCTACAACATTCCACTTACCCAGAGTATAGACTATCTCGAATTCATAGTCCTAAAGGAACTCAAGCCATCATCTCTATCTCAGGTTCAGGTTCTTCTGAGAGAAGATATACCTAAGTCTATTGTGATCACAGTACACTGTAAAACCCTCACCCATCAAGTAATGTCTCCACATCCTCATGGCGAAGACCACTGATGCAAACTACAGGTCATGGGTAGCATAGTTATGCTCATGCTATCTCATATTTCAAGAACCATTAGTGATCACTACTAACTCCTACATCAGGACACATCCATGTTTGGTCCCAGATGCGTTGCAGTAGACTACGTACCCTATGCCCTTCTCTTGAAGCCTCAAGATGGGGGCACTAGTCAACCTATGCCTCAGCTCTTGAAAACTCTGTTGACATCTCTCTGACCACACGAAGAGTTTACCCTTCTTCATCAATGCTGATAGAGGTGCTGCAAATCAGGAGAAATATGACACAAATCTCCGGTAGTATCTATCCAAACCCCAGAAACTCCATACCTCCGTAACACTCCTAGGTGGCTCCCAAGCAAGTACCACCTCAATCTTCGATGGATAAACTAAAAATATAGCCTCCAATATTACATGTACTAGAATGTGAAGCTCTCAGATCTAGAACTGGAACTTTGAGAGCTTACCATAAAGCTGGTTCTCTTGGAGTATGTCTAGTACTACCTACAAATGATAGGCATACTCCTCCTCAGTAGTCGAGTAGATAAGAATGTCATCAATGAAGACCACCACAATGCGATCAATGTATGGCTGAAATATCCTTTTCATGATTCTAATGAACACTGTTGGAGCGTTGGTTATGCTGAATGGCATAACCAAGAACTAATACTGGCCGTACCGATATCTTAAAACTGTCTTCTGCACATCCTTTCCTCATACTCTGAGCTTGTGATAGCCTAATCTGAGGTCTATCTTTGAGAACCACTGTTCTCCCTTCAACTAATCAAAGAGGTTGTCAATCCTCAGGAGTGGGTAATAGTTCTTCATGATCACTTGGATTAGGCGCCGATAGTTGACACAAAGTATCAAGCTCCCATCTGCCTTCTTAGCGAACAAAATCAGGGCTGCCCAAGGAGAAACACTAGGCCAAATGAATCCATTACTCTGCAAGTCCTCTAGCTATACCTGTAGCTTGAAATGATTTGTGGGAGCCATCTAATACACTAGTGTAGATGTCAGTGTCATCCTGGGGTACAAGTCAATGTAAAATTCCACCTTTCTATGTGGAGGTTGACCCAGGAAATCATAAAGGAAGATATCTGCGTACTGGTCCACCACCACATGATAACTTGAACTCTCCACATAAACTACTCCAAGGGTAAGGCTAGCCAACTAATGGGTGATCAGCTACACTCTCCTCCGAGTAAGTTCATCCTGTGCTGCAAAGGCTCCCTTCTCGCTGGTGAAGGTAAACCTGGTCCCATCCATACGGACACACCGCACATTGCGCCTAATATAGTCTATATGAGAATGGACTGTAGATAACTAGTCCATACCCAAGATGATGTAATTAGGCCTCGACGCTGCTACTAGGAGATCCCGAGTGAAGCTCTCACCTCCTAGAGTAAGCTCGTACTGTCGTCACCCGTGCGTAATCATCAAATCCGCTCCCGTAGTAGTCTCTAACCATAAGGAAGGAGCCAACGACTCCGTTAGAATCTTCAAGCTCTAAAAGAGGGTAGGGGCAATAAAATAATAACTGTCACCTGTGTCTATAATTATTTTAGCTAAGGTTGAGCAGACACAGATCATACCTCATATTATCTTTGGAGCGCCGTGATCATAGGCCTCAACTTCCTGGAGCTGAGATCATCCATGTCCTCCTACTCCATATGTTTAGGGTGGACCACCTGGTGGTGGTGGTAGTAACATCTTGAATCGTCTCCCACCGTCAGCTTCACGACCAGTTCCTCTGCCACGTCCATCTTCTCCCTGCGGACCTCCTCGGTGGAACCTCTGTCTCTGCTTGGGCGGTCCTTTGACAATCTTCTGATCATCCACATGGTGGGTCGGACAGTCACGAGCCATGTGTCCCTTCCTGATGCTTGCGTAACACTACCCACTCCTGGAATGACTAGCTGTGCCTCGGGTGCCCCACACAACCGACCCTAAATCTTGCGGTCGTCCACCTGTAGGTCTGGTCCTTTTGGACCTCTGCGAAATATGTATGCTGCCAACTACAGAAGACTCCGCTACGTGATGACTGGTGGTGGGTCTCACTGCTGGTGACTACTTAGCAAGGAAAATCTCCACTAAGAGGGATCTCTCTAACAACCCCGCCTACGTCAAGATGCTAAGAGAAATCATCGAAGCCCTGATCTCTCGCCTATGTCCCTGCTTGAAGGTTCAGACCTTGAAGAATGGTTCCCACACCATATCAGTGGATTAGCATGAGAGGTTAGTGAACCTTGCTAAGTACTAAGTCAAAATAATGCTACCCTACTACAGATGTAGTAGATCCTATATGCGCACTCTGGGAAGAGTCACTGGAACAAACTCTACCCGAAACAGGCTCTCGAAGTCCACCCCGAGAAGCATCACCTCGTCATGAACCTGAAGCATGAAGCTCCAAAAACTACTTGTTGCTGCTTGTAGAAGGCTGAAAAAAAGGATCATCATGAGATCAGCTGGTTTAGTTACTAGTCAGAAGACTCTCACCATAGCCTCCATCAAATCCTTAGCCGCCTATGGGTCTTTCTCTCTATTGATCCTTGGTGGCCTCTGGTGCTGGAACTTGTGCAACGTGCTCAAGCGGCGTTCACCCTCTGCTGCTGGGGCTGGTGGCATTGGTGACCCAATAGGTAATGGTACCACTGGTTCCTCCATAGGTGCCTCTACTGGAAAAGGGACCTACACCGAGGCCCCATTTCTCGATGGTATATCAGTGCATACTACTCTCAGAACCCTAGCTGGCTATCTGTGTGGAGGAATCCTGAAAAGAAACAGGTGCACCAGAGTCAATAAGTTATACCTGGTGAGATGACTCAAAGCGATCACAAAGAAAAATCTTCAAAAAAAATACACAATCAGTTTTTTCGTGCACTGATTCAGAAATGAGAAGTCAGGGTCCTAATGTATGGATACGTCGACCGTCACACCAACACTGTATTCCCTAAATTGATAACCACACCCACTACACTTAACAATATTGCCGTTAAAAAAAATATCAGAGTCCTATGTTATATGGTAGAACTGACTCCTCTGATACCAATTTGTCGTGACCTGTCCCCCGAAGCCCCTGCCACGACTACCCCAAGCCTGCCTTCCATAGTCCAGAGGTTGGTGACTTGCACTGAAGGCGTATTCCCTAAAACTGGAAAGGCATTGCCTTTATAACCTGTAATACACACAACCAAGCCCACAAAAATATATGTACTCAAGTAAACTGAATAGTAAACAGAGTGAGTACAGTAAGTAAAAGGGGCTAGAATACAAGCCCAACTAGAAAGTACAAGGACAACTGGAATGTACAAGACGATTGATAGGTGAAAATAAGCTCTTGGATTATCCACCACGAATCCCACCTGAAGGGTTGGTACAACTCAAGAACGGCCATCTCAATGGTGCGCCTCATCTAAAGTCCACCTCTGAGCCACCTCCAGTATCGATACTCTGGCCCTCAGTCAGTGTTGTCAGTTGTCTGCACCAGACACAATAGGGTGCAGACATAGCCCATGTAGGGGTGAGTATAACAATATTCAGTAGGGACCCCGAGACCCTCAAGGTCTCAAAAAATCCACCAATGATAAACCACTCAACATAAAATCAACTAACAACCCTACTTAGGTATATGCCCATAAATATACCTAAGTTATAAATTATACCCATCTCAATCATGAGGAAAACACAGAGTCCAACTCAAAGCCCAAAGATCAACTATTTCACAAAGGAAGGAATACCATGAAGGCAAGTAACACACAGGTGAGCCACATAGAAGAATACCACCAAGGTATTACCACAAAGGAAAATACCACAAGGTACAAACTTAGCTCAAACCAGGTATTTATTAGGTATAGTAGAAGAGATTATTAGATGTAACTACTGAATCATCTTACTCTGTTAAGAGGCATACCCATGAAGGATCCCTAAGTGCTGACCCACACATGATTGCTCGGTGTTGACCCACATAGGATCGCTCGATGCTGACCCATACAATATCTCTCTTTGTTGACCCACACATGATAGATTGGTGCTCACCCACAAAGGATCGCTCTTTGCTGACTCACACAGGATCGCTCGGTGTACACACACACATGATCACCCTTCATTCTTCACGTCACATCTAGCGACAGGGTTCCCGCACTAGGCTTGATCATTTTCAGGAGGGTATGATCCTCAAGCCATTGGTCGATACTCCAAATTCCATGAAGTCCCATGAAGAAGAATCCCAAAGTTCTGCCACGTCCTAGGGGTCTGAATACAACAGACGGTGAGACAATCAGACACCCGGTATGTAAGTTATTAGCCTTTTTGTCTCGAGGGCTCAGTTGGATTCATGCTCAATCGAACCCGACCTTTCCCCAACATAATCCAAAACTCTAGTGGGGTATACAAAAGGTTCCATTTTGCTCTAAGGTTTTCAGCACTGTAGACGGTTTGTCAAACGGACTTCTGATGCCAAAGTTATGGCCAAAAGAGCGTAAATGAGTCGAAGTGGGTCCGACCCGGCCCGGACCGACCCACTGGATCTATCCCAATCCGTAGTACAGCCCAGACTGGCCCGTTGGGTTTGAACTAGCCCGCGCTGGGCTGCCTGGCCTTCGGTGGGCAGTCCGGCCCACGCTAGGCGGTTTGGCCTGCGCTAGGCAGTCCAGCCCGCGCTGGGCGGCCCAACCTGGCAGCATAGCCTGGGTGGCATGGGGAGGTGAAGAGGACGCGTGGGCCACAAAATCTATGAGTGGTCGCAGACGCCGTGGTGCAGTGGAGGCTGTGGAGCGGCGTGAGGCCATGGGATCCACAGGGCGGTGGGAGGCTGTGGGTGCCACGGGGCAGTGGAGGCTACGGGTGCCATGGGGCGGTGGAGGCCACAGGTACCGTGGGACGGCGTGAGGCGACGGAGCGGCGTGGCGGCCACGAGGCAGTGGAGGCCGCAGGCGGCGGGGGCCGCGATGGTGTGAGGGCCATGGGGCGGCGGAGGCCGCAGGCAGTGGAGTTCATGGTGGCGAGGTGGCCGCGGGGCAGCGCCGTTGCGCCATCGCCATCATTGGGGCTGGCGGTGGTGTCGACCACCATTCTTGTGCCCCACCGAGGATAACTTTCCGTACTACTCCATTGCGAAGAACACACCCAAAAAAAGAACTATGGAGGGGTCGGGCATTGTTTTATTGGCTCGCACCCTCCGCATTAGAGTAGTAGAAAGTGGCTCAACAAAATCTTGAATGAAGAACCTCAAATTCTACAACCCCAACAATTGATTATTCCCAAACGTGCAAATGAAAACATCTGCGGATCAACTAATTAGAGACTTGATCCATGTTATTTGTTTTAGAAGGGAAGAACATGGAAATATATAATCATACATAACGAAACCCCTACCTTGGAGATTTGTCAACCGAGGTCGCAAGGAAAGAGACGATGTTGTTAGGGATAGAAGGAAGTTGGTGATGTCAGTGTTTCCTCGATCATCGGTTCGTTGTCGTTTAAGATGTTTCTCATTGGCGAGAGAATTCTTCGTTGGAGGATGAGTTTCTCCACGATTCTCCAAAGATTATCCCTTTCCCCAATTCCACCAAAAATAAAAGGTATCAAACTTCTTAATTTAAGTTTATCATATTAAATTATGTTGGAAAAATTAATTGGCATCATTAAATGGGTTTCATTGGCATAATTAAAATAATGGATACCAAAGGTCACCTACCTCATTAAAGAGGGAGTTCAAGAGGCTTCTCTCATTAAAGGAGTTAGGAGGGTTTGGGTGGTCCCCACCCTCAAATTCAAATTGAGAGGTTTTAGTTTAGGTGGTCCCCACCTTTAAACCATCCACATGGGATGTTTCAACAAAAGAAAAATAAAATAAAAGTTTAATTTTTTTTATTTCTATTTCCACAAAAAACCCAAATTCTACCTTTAGCCCTCGACCTACTATAGTCGAGGTTAAGGTCCGCTTAAGTGAATACTAGCGCTGTGAGTTCAACAGTGCCCTCAGATTTCAATTCCGAGCATCGGTTCAAAAGTTATAAAAACCCGCTCGCAGGTTTGATGAACGTACCCAAAAAAAAGTTCTAAAATTCATTCCGGGCACACCAGACCTCGGAATCACACGCCATCAATTTTCGAGGACTCATAAAATTCCCATTTAATTAAAAAAAAATTACAGGGAAATTATGGGTCTTTACAATATTGGTTTTCATTATCAAGTTATTATTTTATTAACTAAAATGTCATCATCAACAAGGACATGTCGAATGTGGTAGTTATGTTCTACGATTCATGTATGAGATAATCACAACTGCGGTAATGAATAGTTTTGATCAGGTTAGTCATATTAATTATTTTATATTTTCTATCATAGTTTTTTTAATATTATATCATTTATCACTATTTTATATGTACAATGATGTCAATTCATACACGAAAGATGAACTTGACCATCGTTGATATTTGTTTTCAAAATATTTTTTTGTGTGATTATGATTTAAGGAATGTATATTCAAATATTTCAGATTAGAATTACATTTTCCTAATAAAAAGTGTTCATAGAAGAATTCATTTTTTTTATAATAGGTGTTTGAAAATAATGATATCAAATGAATTCTTCATCAATAACCAATAACGATCATATTCTAAATTTCAAGCATGTGATTTTTAATTCAACTTCATAATGAAAAGGAATAGATAATTCTTTGATGAAAATTTTAAAAGTATGTATGTTTTATAGATTTTTATTCACTGATAAATGATGTTTGATGGATTTATTCAGTATTTATATTATAGAGATTCTTATTTTTTATGGGGTTTAATATATATAATTTTCTAAAAAAAATTTAACTTTCAGCATCGATTTTCATAAAAAACGATGCCAAATCATTTAGAAAAATTCGATTGGTTTTTAGTGTCTTTCTATAAAAGAAAAAAATGTAGAAAACCATGTGGTTCACATTTTCTACATCTGTTTCTCTAAGAAACCGATGCCATAAATGTGATCTGGGTCAGTTTTCAGCACTTGGTTCTTAGATAAACCAATGCTGAAAATAAATACTGTTCAATTTTCAGCATTATTGTTTGAAAAAATAAAACCAAGAACCTTAATTTTTACCCCACCTTTATAGATTTTTGTTAAAAATGACCTTAAAATTGAAGAAAATGATGTTAAAATGTGTTTTTCACTAGTGGGGAGGTTAAAAATCACTACCTCGGACTGCAAAAAACATTAGTTTGTGGGCCAAATATTTTAAAAACTGTTCAAGTTTCCATGATATCAGGGACAATTTATATGTAGTATTTTAGACTTTTACAATTTATATTTTGATTAAAATGAGTCCCGACTTAAAACAGTTAAAAAATTTTATTCGTAAGTTTGTTTGCAGGTACTATGTGAGTAGAAAAATCACTGTCTGTGAAGTGGGCAACACCCTTGGATATCCAACTGAGGATAGTATCATGGGTCATGCAGAAAAGTTCATATCATTAAATTTTTATGCTAAAAATCACTAATTTTATCAACCCATATTTTTATAAAATTTTAATTATGGCTTATAATATACATGGACAAAGATTTAATATAGAAAATATATTTTGGAATAGATGACATCCTTTGATTTGTGCTTATAATAGATTGATCATTAGATGATCTAAATATCTTACTACCACCAAATTGAGGTATTTAAGAAAAAAAATCTTATTATAATGGTTTATTATAGTGACCCTAGTTTTTCTTACATGTTTATTACATCATTTTAAATATAAACAACATAATAGCCTTAGAAATCCATGATCAAACAGTTTACTATCATGGAAAAATTAGGATCATATATAAATTTTACATAATAAAACATAAACATTATATAATTCATTATTCACTAGCTTCTCATTGGCCCTATGATTCTCCTTAGTAAAACAAATCACCTGAGGATATAAATCAATAAAAGGGGTGAGATAAAAGCCCAGTAAGATGATAAATATAAACATTAATTAATATAATATGGGTGATTATAATCATTGTCATTATACCACAAGAATATCATCATCATCATAATCATGATATAAATAATTAGATAAAGGAATATAATGTGTAAATTTAAGAAAATAAAATAAAACATCATGTCTTAGTGGTGAAATACCACACATAGTTGTGAACAAAGATATCACCATGTTTAGGGAAAAAATATGTACATAATTATAAAATAATCATTGTGAACAAAGATAGAATCATGTTTATTCATATTGAACATTATCTCATGAGATAAATTACATTACCAACTACATTGGAGTGATATATAATTCCGGTTGTACCCATCACATCATAAAATTTAGATAATCATGCATGCCACATAAAATGTATATAAAACAAAGTCATGAAGTAAACCTAAGGAAGAAACTGGGTTTCATAAGGATTTCATAAAGCATATATTCATGAATAAAAATTATTTCTTCTAAAATAAAATGGGAATAACATAATTGGTATAATAATCATCAATCTTGAGTGAAGAAGAAACAATCTCAAGAGATGTAAAAGAAGTGTTTTTAGAAAGAAGAGTTATTTTGGGAAATATTTTTGTTCGTCATAAATGTAAGTAAAAAAAATGTATATCCTCAATAAGAAAATTAAATAATAATGGAATGAAATATAAGTAACATTAAATGAATATATAAACTAAAATTTGTGTGAAAGAGGGGAAACCCAAGGAAATGGAGTTGGGTTTGTGAATCCCTTACCTTAATTCCCGCTTAATTTCTCCACTTTTGAACCTCATGAATAATAAACTTATTCTTATTAAAAAATTGATCCAAAATTAAATTATAGTCACTCATAAAATTATTTATGAATTAAAATCATTGTATTTTATTTATTAATGTTCATTGATGAAACTGAAGTGTTTTAATATCATATATTTCTTAAAAATTCCTTGTTTCGGTTCGATTTTTCTATTTTGTTAAATGTTAATAATACATTATTATAATTAATTATATAATAATATAATACCTATAATTACATATATATATATTATATATAATTCATAATATCCATAAATAAATTTGTTTATAATAATTGTCTTGGAAACGTCTTTGTAGGTGGTTTACAAACCTTTAATGGGATAATGTCGAAACAATGAGAAATTGAAATATGACACTTATATATGTCATAAATATGATTATTATAGTAGACTAAAATCATTTATATAATTTTAAATTACTTTATAATTAATTTTTTAGTATATGGTTTTGAACAGAAGAGGGTAACAAGAAGAAATAGAATAAGAAAAGAGGGAAGTGTTAATAAAGGCTTACTCTCTCCTTGGTGTAGCTTATCTTGTACGACACTATAAGTCTTTGGTAATTGGAGTTTTATTGATGCATAATGTCCCTAGGGATTATAAGAGGCTTGATAGGGAAAATTTGGGTAGATATTGGTCTTTGTAATGGGTCTTAGGAGTGGTTTTCCAAGGGAAGAGAGAGGGGTTATTTATACTTGAGGGGATGAGTATTTTTAGAATAAAATAATATATAAAAGGTAAAACTTGTAATAGTGATTTTTTATAATATAAATCATATATTGATATTATATATTTGGATTAAGACTTTAAATAATTCTAATTTATTAGTTTATTAAAAAGGAAAGTGGAAAGAAAGAAAAATCATTATTTTAAGGAATCACTTTTGACTTTAGGTTTTGGAATGTTCTTTTTAGGTATGAAAATTGAGTTTATTATATTGTAATGAAAAATTTATGAAATTTAATATAAAATTCATGAACCTAAAGTTTTATAAGTTATTATTTCATTATTATATCATGAATGCTGTAATTTGAGTTACACCGGTTATATGAAAAACTGTATTTTTACTATGCACATGAAAATTGAAGTATTTCAAAAAATTACCAAAAAATCACCCTTAAATAATTTAAATGTGATGATTTTGAAAATGATATTTATTTTATCAAAATAAATTTATAAAATTGATAATTTTAATTTATAATACAAAAAAATCTTTTTTACAAAATACTTTAAAATACAGTTTATTAAAGATGCACTTATATTTTCTTTGAGTTTTTTAATCATGATATTTATTTTTTGAAATTTTAATATTTTTATTTACTAATATTAATCATGATAAATATTATTTTTATTAAAATATTTTATTTGAGGTAAAATTATGATTTCAATTGTTACGTTACTATTCTTAATAGTCATATACTATTCCCAATGGCCAGGTTACTATTCGAATAGTCACATAACTATTAAAATAGTCACATTATGTCTTATAAATACTTATAAATTAATTTATTTATTATTAAAATGAATCAATATCAGGGTACTATATTTCCATTTTCTATAAAATTTTATGGTTTACTAATATTTTTCATATCCTCTATTGTGTTTTTAGTGGGGGAGATGATTCTAGTAGATTGGGGTGATCCATATTTTCCCATTTTGGTTTGTCTATTTTATATTTTTTGTCTAGTTTTAATGTTTTGAATATTAATTAGTTTTAGGGCTGATTAATGTAAAAATATTTAGTCATGAAACAAGGTCTTTGTTAGTTTATCTATATTTTGTATGTGTGTAATATAATATAATATAATATAATATAATATAATGTAATATAACTCACATTTATTCAAATTTTTTTTTACTAATAAACAATGGATCATTACATCCTTCCCCCTTTAGAAATTTCATCCCTAAAATTTTAACTCTTATTCTCAATTGCGAATAGGTGTGGGTACTTCTATTTCCTTATTTCCAATGGTTCCCATGCCACCTCTTCATACTTATGGTTCCTCCAAAATACTGTGACAAGGTGAGTTTTCTTCTTGAATAGATCTTTGTATTAATAGTTCAAGATCTTCACTAGATGTTCTTCATATGATAGGTCATTCTCTAGTTGTACCACCTATAGATTCAGTACATGTGGGGGATCATGTATGTACTTCCTTAGGAGTGATACATAGAAAACATCATGAACATGAGCCATACATGGTGGAAGTACAAACTGATAGGACGTTGCTCTTATGTGATCAAGGATCTCAAAGGGGCCAATGAACCTTGGGATGAAATTTACTTTATTTAAAAACCATATAAATATATTCCATGATGATATTTGAAGGAATAATTTTTCTCTAGAATTGAACTCCAATCCCCTTCAACGATTGTCAGCATAAATCTTTTACAGAATCTGAGTAGATTTTATAAAATTTTGGATGGCTTGAACCTTTTCAGTAATCTATTTCACAAGGTTAGGTTGAAGTATATTTTGTTCAACAACTTCATCCCAAAAATTTGAATTTGTTCATTGCTTCCCATATATAGATTTATATAGATCTATTTGAGTACTCTAGTGGAAGTTATTATTTTAGGACAACTCAACCAATGGAAGATGCTGATCTCATCATCCTTTAAATTTCATTGAACATGATCTTAGAATGTCATCAAGCATCTGCATAGTCCTTTCACATTGGCCATTAGTTTGGGAGTTATGGGATATGCTGAAATTCAATTTAGTACTCAAATCATGTTGAATACTTCTTTATAACTTATATGTGAACCTTGGATCACAATCAAAAGTGGTACCCCATATAGCCACACCACTTCCTTCACATATATATTGGAATGTTTTTCAAGTCAGAAATATTCCTGAATAACAATAAAATTGGAATTCTTGGTGAGTCGATTCCCCACAACCCATATCACATTGATTCCTTTGGATGTTTTTAGGAGGCCGATGACAAAGTCCATAGTGACATTTTACCATTTCCACATGTGTATAGGAAATTATTACATCATCCCTTTGGATTTATATCACTATAATTTAACTTTATGACAAACCAAAAACCTTTATATATACTCCCCAATATACTTCATAATGTTTTCCCTCTAGAAGGTTTATCAAAAGTCACGATACATCTTGGTTCTTCCAAGATGGATTGTCACAACCCATCCCTCGGGGCCTGTGCCATGACTACTGAAAGCCTGCCTTCATTAGGCTAGGGGCAGGTAACTAGCACTGAAAGGCGTATTTCCTAAAAATGAGAAGGTATTGGATTTATAACTTCTAAACTCACAAAAAAAAGAACAAAACAGGATACAAGTACAAGGTAAAACTATATAGTAAACTGGGTGTGTACAGAAGGAAAAAAGGGCCAGAATACAAGACCAACTGTAAAGTACAAGTAAACTGAAAAGTACAAGTCAAACTAAAAACAGCTCCTGTGAACACCAGCCAAGGATCCTCCCTAATGGGTAGGTACAACTCTATAATGGTCTTCCTTGTGGTATGCCTCGTCTAAAGTCCACCTTCGAGCTTCATCCAGTCCTGGTACCCTCGTCCTCAATCAGCGTTGTTCGTCATCTACACCAAACACAATATGGTGCGGCCGTAGCCCGTGTAGGGGTGAGTATAACAACACTCAATAGGGACCCTGAGGCCCTTGAAGGTCTCATGAAATCCAAAAAGGATAAACCACACAACATGAAATCAACTATCAACCCAACTTAGGTATATGCCCATACATATACCTAAGTTGTCGAGTAAACCCATCTCAATTATGAGGAAACATGAGGCCCAACTCGAAATCCCAAATCCCAACTGTTCCACGAAGGAAATAATATCACAAAGATAAAGACTCAGCTCACACCAGGTATACAACTTTAAGAAATGAAATTATAAAGCTGACCCACATAGGATCTCTTATAGAAGCTGTTATCCAGCTACTTGATTCTCTTGGGATAGTAACAAGTAACATTTCCAGTCATAATCTCGAACACCTTGGCTTCTATAGAACTTATCCTCTATTGAGTACAATGGGCTTGCAGCATCCCATATAGGCTCTTCCCACTATCCTTGGACTACTGAGCTACTCCTCCTATCGAGTACTGTGGGTCTGCTGCGTTACACAGAGGCGCTTCCCACCGCGGTTCTGCCGCGTCACACAGATGAACTCCCCCTCTTATCCTGCTAAGGTAATCCGCCTGTCGAGTACCATGGGTCTACCATGTCACACAAAGGTTCTTCCCACCATGGGTCTTCTGCGTCACACAGAATCACACCCCACTTGGCTAGTCGAGGCACTCCAAGTCGAAATAGTCAGCAGTCGTCAAGTCTCAGCCAGTTGTAGGGTTCCGTATGTATCACGCTTGGGAGAACCACTCCCTAAGCCATATTCCATACCTCAAACTCTCTGAAGTTCTATGAAAAAGTAACCCATAGGTCCATCACATCAAAAGGGACCCACCATAATAGACGGCACGTCAATTGGACACCCAGTCTGTAAGTTATTAGCGTTTCCACTCCGAGGGCCCGGTTGGATTCGGGGTCTGAACTGACCCATCCATACTCCAACCTTATCCCAAATATAAGTGGAGTATACCCAAATGACCACCTTGGTCCAAGGATTTCGAAACCTCAGATGGTTCGTCAAACGGATGCCCGGTTCTCATGTTATGGCCAAAAAGGTAAAACTGATCCTTAATGGGCCTCGGTTCAGTCCAACCCCATCAGACCGACCCGGACCGACTCACCTAAGACTGGCCCAAATGGCCTGGGCCTCAGTGGTCCCAGCCCACAAAGGCCACCACCCGTTAGCACGGCCTACTAGGCAGCTTGCGGTGTGGCACGTAGTGCGGCTCAGGGTGTGGCCTTGCGGTGCGGCCCACAGTGCGGCCTCGTGGTGCAGCATCGTAGTGCGACCTCGTAGTGCGGCCTCATAGTGTGGCCTTGCAGTGTGGCCTTGCAGTGCGATGCACGGTGCCGCACACATTGTGGTAGGCGATGTAGCAAGAGGTTTGCACGGTGCGCCTCGACCATCTTGAACATCCGGATGGTCTTCCCTCCAGTGGAATGATGGTGCCATTGTCCTCCTGCAGTCGGCCGGGTGCTGGCCACCATCTGCCTTCACTGCGGCCTACTGATCTACTGACGGCGTGGACATGCACCACCACTCCGCCACGCGGCCGACCGGTTTTCGGCTGCCATCTTGCCCCACCATGGCCGAGGGGTCGCGACCTCCTCTTCAACCAACGGTGTGGACGTGCGCTGCCCTTCCATCATCACATCTGGCTGGGTGCCAGCCGTCACCTTCTTCCACAAGTCATTGCAACTTCATTCCAAGATCGAAAAAGTATACGATTGCGTATTCGCGATCCATGTGTCGAGGGATTCACATCCATATATCGCACTCAGCAAAACTCTGTTTTTCCAGCACTAATAGAAATTAGGGGGTTGAAGAACGCACGAAGAACACACAATGAAATAAAAGGAAGAGAAGTAAGGTTAATGTGCGGGACGATGTCCATGTTCGTTTGGACATCGCCATCATGAATTTAGGACATGAATATTCAATATAATAAATTCATATATATATATATACAACTCCTACCTCAATTATTAATTGAAGGTGGCGTGAGGAAGAAAGACGTAGTCAATGAAGAACGTCAGCATTCGTCACTTCTGCAAGACACTTTCGATCAGAGATCAGGGTCCGTTCCTCGTTCTTCATTGGGGGGTGGTTATTCGTTGGAGAAAGTTCTTTATGGTTCTCCAAGGTTCTCCCATCTCTCATTTTCCATCGATTTCAAATCACAAAATGAGGATCCAACATATATTAAAATAGGTTTATCAATTTAATTAAGGTTGGAACAATTAATTTGGTTATGTTGGCACATTAAAGTTGGCACAATTAAGTGGAACATTAAATTGAATTCATGTTGGCACAATTGAATGGCACATTTAATTGAATTCATGTTGGCACAACTAAATCGGAGGATTCTAAGAAATTTCCCCACATTAAAGAAGGGTTTGGGTGGTCCCCACGACTAAAATTCAAAAATGAGGTTTCAAATTCGGGTGGTCCCCACCACTATAGCTCAGATGGTGGTTTGAACAAGAAAAATACAATAAAGATATTTATTTTATTTTCATTATTTTAACACACCCACGAAAATTATGAAAACTAAATTTCACTCTCGACCTACTACGGTCGAGGTGAAGGTCTCCTTAAGCGAATACCGGTACTATGAGTTAAACAGTGTCCTCAGATTTCAATTCCGCGCAACGGTTCAAAAGTTACCAAAACCCGCTCACACGTTTACTGAATGTACCAGAAAAAAAGTTCAGAAATTCATTCCGGGCACACCAGGCCTCGTAATCACATGCCGTCAATTTTTGTGGACTCTTAATATTCCCATATAATTAAAAAGAATTACAAGAAAAATTCAGGTCTTTACATTCTCCCCACCTCAGAGATTTGCGTCCTCGAAATCTACAACATACACTAGGGAAACAAGTGGGGGTACAAAGAATGTATATGAGGCTACCACTCCCATGTGCTCTCCTAGGATTCCTATGCTGCCAGTGAATGCACACTAGAGGTATCGACTACCCACAAAGGACCTAATTCTGTCGATCCTCAATCTCTACTGGAACCTTCGTAAACATCGCCCCATCGTCGATGTCCAGTTCGCCATGGTCGATGAAATGATATGGGTCATGCACGTATCTCCTCAACTCAGATACATGGAAAACGTCATGCAACCAGTGAAACTGAGGTGGAAGAGCTAAGCAGTAAGCCACCTCGCCAACTCTGATGAGGATCTAAAAGGGTTCGATGAACCTCAGAGATAATTTTTCACCCCGACCAAGTTACTGCAAACCCCATCGAGGTAAGACCCATAGAAAGACGTGGTTCCCATCCCAAAACTCCAGAGGTCTTTTACTTCTATCATAATAGGATTTCTTCCTACTCTGTGTAGTGTTTATCCACTCCTAGATGATCTGGACCTTCTCTATGGTAGCTCGCACCATCTCTGGTCCCATGAGTGTTGACTTCCCTGGGTCTGTCCAGCACAAAGGTGATCTGCAAGGTTGTCTGTACAATTCCTCAAATGGTGCCATACTGATAGTGGAGTGATAACTGTTGTTGTATTAGAACTCCACTAAGGGCAAGTGATCTTCTCAACTACGTCCAAAATCAAGGACGCATGCACGTATCATGTCCTCAAGGGTCAGAATGGTCTGCTCTGTCTGGCCATCTTTCTGAGGATGGAAGGAAGTTCTCAACCGAAGCCTTATCCCAAACACATCCTACAACCCCTTCCATAGCTTGGAAGTAAAATGGGCATCACGATCAGAGGCAATCATAGATGGCACTCGATGAAGCCGTACAATCTCCTGCATGTAGAGGCATCCCAAGCTCTCTACCGATCCCTGCTCTCTGATAGGTAGGAATTGGGATGACTTGGTGAGTAGGTCAATGATCACCCAGATAGAATCATGACTCCTGGACATGTGTGGTAGTCCCGTCATGAAGTCCATGGAAATTTCATCCCACTTCCACTCTGCCACCTCTAATGGATGAACTAAGCCTGCTGGATCCTGATTCACTACCTTCAATTGCTGACAAGTGAGGCACCGAGAGACAAACTCTGCCACTGCCTTCTTCATTCTTGGCCACCAGTGCAGACGCTGGAGGTCCTAGTACATCTTCAACACTCATAGATGTACCTCTAGAGGGGACATATGGAACTACCTCAACACTTCCTCCATAAGTGATACTGGTACCATAGTATACCCTCTAAAGAGGATGATGTGCTCCCCACCTTCAGAAAATCCATTAGGTTCTTATCCTGTGGATATCTGAGCACGTCGAGCCTCACAGTCTGCATCCCCAAGTTGCACCTCCCTGACTCACTGAAGGAGTGGGGGAGTGACTGTCAAAGACTAAAGATAAGCTACCCTATCTCGATCCACATAGTATATTTGCAAAGCGACTAGCTTCTCCGTCTCCTCACTCCGTAACTGTATAACGGATCTCCTACTAAGTGAATATGCTACTACATTTCCCTTCCTAGGAGTATAGACTATCTTGAAGTCATAGTCCTAGAGGAACTCAAGCCAATGCCGTTGTATCAGGTTCAAGTCCATTTGAGAGAATATATACCAGATACTCTTGTTATTAGAGTAGACTGTAAAACTTTCTCCCATCATGTAATGTCACCACATCATCAAGGTGATGACCACTGCTGCTAACTCCAGGTCATGGGTTGCATAGTTCTTCTCATGCTTTCTCAACTATCGAGATCCATATGTGATCACTTCTCACTCCTACATCATGACACATCCAAGCCTGGTCCCTGATGCATCGCAGTAGACTACGTACCCAACACCTTCCTCTAGTAGCCTCAAGAGGGGGGCACTCGTCAGTCTCTGCCTCTGTTCCTGGAAACTCTGTTCGCATCTCTTTGACCACATAAAGGTTTTCCCCTTCTTCCTCAATTTTGATAAGGGTGCCGAAACTCTATAAAAGTCAGGCACACACCTCTGGTAGTAACCGGCCAAACCCAGAAAACTCCACACCTCCGTCACGCTCCTAGATGGATCCCAAGCTAGTAAAACCTCAATATTCGCTGGATCCACCACAACTCCATCCTTTGAGATGACTTGTCCCGGAAAGTGGCCTTCTCATATCCAAAACTAGACCCTTGAGAGTTTACCATGAAGCTGGTTCTCCCAGAGTGTGTCCTGGTCTATTTTCAAATGATAGGGATGATCCTCCCCCATCACTGAGTATACCAGGATGTCATCGATGAAGACCACTACAAAGAAATTAAGGTATAGATGAATGATCCTGTTAATGAGTCCCATGAACACTGTTGGGGAGTTGGTCACACCGAATGGAATAACCATGAAATCATAATGTTTATACCGACATCTGAAGGTCGTCCTCTACAAATCATTGTCTTGTACTCTGAGCTGGTGATAGCCTAATATGAGGACTATCTTCGAAAACCATCATGACCCCTTTAGCTGATCAAAGATATCATCAATCCTTAAGAGTGGATACTTTTTCTTCACAGTCACCTGGTTTAAGTGCCAATATTCCACACAGAGTCTCAAACTCCCATCCACCTTCTTGGTGAACAAAATCAAGGATGCCCAAGGAGAAACACTAGGCCTAATGAACCCCTTACTCTGCAAGTCATCTAGCTATACCCGCAGCTCTCGAATCTCCATGAGATCCATCCGATATGCTAGTGTAGATATCAGTGCTGTATTTGGCTATAATTTGATGTAAAAGTCCACCTCTCTATGAGGAGGTATATACAGAACATCGTCTAAAAAACATTAGTATACTGGTCCACCACTATAGGATAGCTCAGACTCTCAACATCAACTTCTCCGAGGGTAAGGCTAGCCAATTGATGTGTGATCGGTTGCACCCTCATCTGTGTAAGTACATCCCTTGTTGAAAAGGTTACCTTATTTTCGGTGAAGGAGAACCTGGTCCCATCCATATGGACACACCATACTTTGCACCTAATACAACCAATCTGAGCATGGATTGTGGATAACCAGTCCATAACCAAGATGATGTCGTAAGGCCTCGACGCCACTACTAGGAGATCTTAGCCAAAGCTCTCATCTCTTAGAGTAAGATCACACTACCAGCACCGGTGTGTAATCATCGAATCCGCTCTTGTAAGAGTCTCTAGCCGTAAGGATCGAGCCAACAGATCCATCGGAATCTCCCGCTCCGAACAAGGGTCGTGGCAATAAATGAGTGACTGACTCCTGTGTCTATAAGTACTATAGATAAGGTGGATTAGACACAGATCAGACCTCTAATCATCTCTAGAGAACCATGGTCATAGGCCTTAGCTGCCTGGAGCTGAGCTAGTTCCTGTCCTCCTTCTCCATATGGTCAGGGTGGACCACCTAGTGGTGGTGGTAGTAGAATCTTGAAACGTCGCCCACCACTTGCTGCATGGCCTTCTCCTCTGCCATCTCCACCTCTAGCCTGTGGAACTCCTCAATCAAACCACTGTATCTGCCTCGATGGTCCCTCGACCATCTACTAGTTTTCAGTACGGCAGGTCAAGCAGTAGCGAGCGATGTGACCCTGCCCGCTGCACGTGTAACACTGTGTGTCTCTCGCCTGTCCAGCTTTGCCTCAAGAGCCTCGCACCACTGACCCTATATCCCACGGTCATACTTCTATAGGTCTGGTCCTCTTGGACCTCTACATCATCTGTCTTCTACCATCTACCGATGACTCTGCTATATGTCGTCCGGTGGTGGGTCTCACTACATGGGACTTCTCAGCGAGGAAACTCTCAACTAAAAGTGCTCGCTCTAACACCCCCTCCTCCATCGTGATGTTGAGAGAAACTATAGAAGCTCCAATCTCCCATTTCATCCCCTGATTGATGGTCTGGGCCCTAAATAAAGGGTCCCACACCATGTCAGTGGAGTACAATGAGAGGTTGGTGAACCTTGCTGAATACTGAGCCGCAATCATGCTACCCTACTGCAAGTGGAGAAGCTCCTGTATACGCAATACATGTAAGGTCACTGGGATGAAATTTACCTTGAAAAGTCTCTCGAATTCCACCTAGATGAGAGTGAAATAATTGTGAACTTGAAGCATCAAGCTCCATCATCTTCCTCCTGCTGCCTGAAGAAGGATGGAAACAAGGATCACCATGAGATTAGCCAGTGTCCCTACCAGTCAAAAGACTCTAACCACAGCTTCCAACCAATCCTCAACCACCTGTGGATTTGTATCGCCCCAGAACCTCAGTGGCCTTTAGTGCTGGAACTCGTGCAACGCGCTCAAGCAGGGTGCACCCTCTGCTGCTGGGGCTGGTTGCATCGGTTTCCCAATGGGTAGTGGTGTTTCTGGTATACTACCCGGTGGTACAACTACCATAAGGGGCCCCTGCACCAATGCCTCGTCACTTAGTGGGCTGTCATCACCTACTCTAATTGGGATCCTCGATGGCTGTCTACATGGAGGCATCCTGAAAAGAAACAGGTGCACCACAATCATTAAGTTTATACCTGGTGAGAATAATCAAAGATATCACAAACAAAACTTTTCAGAAACACAAACACAATCATAGTTTTCATGCAATGAGTTAGAAATCAGAAGTCAGAGTCCTGGTGTATGGATATGTCAGCCGCCGCACCAACACTGTACTCCCCAAACTGAAAACCACACCCATAACACTTAACACTATTGACACTTATAAAAGATCATAGTTCTAGTTCATTGGTAGAACCAAACTCCTCTGATACCAATTTGTCACGACCAGTCCCTCGGTGCCTATGCTGTGACTACCCCAAGACCACCTTCCATAGGCCAGGAGCTGGCGACTAGCACCGAAAGGAATATTTTCTTAAAACAGAAAGGCATTACCATTATAACCTGTAAACTCACACAACTAAGCACAAAGCAAGATACAATCACCAAGTAAAACTATATAGTAAACCGGGTGTGTACAGAAGGAAAAAGGGGCTAGAATACAAGCCCAAATGTAAAGTACCAATAAATTGAAAAGTACAAGTAAAATTGAAATCATATCCTATGAACACCCACCAAGGATCCTACCTAGTGGGTAGGTATAGATCTCAAATGGTCATCTTTGCGGTACGCCTCATCTAAAGTCCACCTCTAAGCTACCTCCAGTCCTGGTACCCTCATCCTCAGTCAACACTGTCTGTCGTCTTCACCAAAAACAACAAGGTGTGGGAATAACCCATGGAGGGGTGAGTATAATGATACTCAGTAGGGACACCAAGACACTAGAAGGTCTCAAGAAATTCACATAGGGTAAACCACAAAACATGACAACAAATTTCAACCCTACTTAGGTATATTCCCATACATATACCTAATTTGTCGAGTAAACCAATCTCAATCATGAGGAAACATGAGGCCCAACTAGAAAGACCAAATACCAATTATTCTATGAAGGAAAGAATATTAAAAAGATAAAGAAACAACTCACACTATGTATACAACTTTGAGAAACAGAATTATAAACATAAACCACATAGGATAGCTTGTGGAAGTTGATAGCCAGCCATATGAATCTCTAGGGATAACAATAATTACCATTTCCAGTCACAATGTCGAACACATTGGCTGCGGGAGAACTCCTCCTCTATCGAGTACAGTGGGCCTGACACGTCACACATAGGCACTTCCTACTAACCTTGGACTACTGATGTACTCCTCTTGTCAAGTGCCATGGGTTTGCTGCATCACACAGAGGCACTCCCCACCGTGGGTTTGCCGCATCACACAGAGGTGCTCCCCTCGTGGCCTGATGAGGTACTCCTCCTATCGAGTACCGTGAGTCTGCCACATCACATAAAGGAGCTCCCCACCATGGGTCTTCCACGTCACACAAAGGTGCTCCCCACTGGGCCAGTCAAGTCACTCCGAGTCGAAAGGGTCAGCTATTGTCAAGTCTCATCCAGTCGTAGGGTTTCGTATATATCACGCTTTGGATAACCACTCCAAAATCCATAGTACATATTTCAACTACCCTGAAGTTCCACAAAAAAGTAACCCAGAGGTCTGTCAAGTCAAAAGGGACCCAACGAAATAGATGGCGCGTCAATCAGACGCTTGGTCTCTAAGTTATTATCTTGTCCGCTCTGAGAGCCTGATTGGATTCGGGGTCTGAACCAACTCATCCATAATCTAACCTTATACCAAACTTAAGTGGAGTATACCCAAAGGAACATCTAGGTCAAAGGAATATTTAGCCACATCCCATTCGTCAAATGGATTCATGGTTCTCATGTTATGGAAAAAAAGGTAAAACTGGGCCTTAATGAGGATGGGTCTGGTCCAACCCAGTAGGATCGACCTGGCCTGGACCGGCCCAAATGGCATGGGCCTCAGAGGGCCCGGCCAAGCCCATTGGGCCATGGTCTGACCCGACCTACGTAGGGGTGGCCCGACCCAGCCCGTGAAGGGCGCAACCCGTTAGCGTGTCCCGCTGGGCGGCTGACGGTGCGATCAGTGGTGCGGCGTGCGGTGCAGCCTCGCGGTGCGGTGTGTGGTGTGGAATTTCGGGGCGGAGGGTGGGGCGACGCGTGGTGTGGCGTGTGGTGTGGAACGCGATGCGGCAGGCGATCCGAATGGCAGGCCTTGGCCGGATGGAATGGCCGGCTGGTCATCCTTCTAGCGGTGTGATGGAGTTGCTGTCCACCTGTGGCCAGCTGGGTGTCGGCCACCATCCGCCTCCGCCGCGGCCAGGCAACCACGACCTGCTTCTCCACTGGCAGCATGGATGCGCGCCGCCACTCCGCCATGTGACCGGCCAGTTGCCGGCAGCCGTCCTACCCCGTCGTGGCCGATGGGCCGTAGCCTCCTCTTCAACTAGCGATGCAGACGCGCGCCGCCCGTCCTTCCTCACGGTCGTCTAGGTGTCGGCTGTCGCCTTCTTCCACCAGCCACTGCGGCTTCATTCCAAGCCTGAAAAATTATACGATCATGTATCCACAATCCTTGTGTCGAGGGATTCACGTCCTTATATCATGCTAAAAAAAATCCATATTTCTAGTTCCAATAACAATTAGGGGGTTGATGAATGCACGAAGAATGCACGAAGAAATAAAAGGAAGAGAAGGAAGTTTAATGTGCGGGATGATGGCCATGTTTGTTTGGCCATTGTCATCTTGAATTTAGGATATGAAGATTTAATAGAATAAATTCATACATGTATAGAACCCCTGCCTCAATTTTTTATTGGAGGTGGTGAGAGGAAGAAAGATGTAGTCGATAAAGAACGTCGGTGTTCATCGCTTCCACAAGACGCTTCTTATCTGGGCTCAGGGTCTTTTCCTCATTCTTTGTTAGGGGATGGTTCTTCTTTAGAGAATATTCTTTTCAGTTCTCAAAGGTTCTCCCAACTCTCCTTTTCCAATGATTTCCAACAATGAAATGAGGATCCAAAATATATTAAAATAGGTTTATCAAATTAATTATGGTTGGCACAATTAATTTGGTTAGGTTGGCACATTAAAGTTGGCACAATTATATGACACATTAAATTGAATTCACATGGTCACAATTGAATGCCACAATATATTAAATTCACATTGGCACAACTAAATGGTAGGATTCCAAAAAATTTACCCACATTAAAGAAGGGTTCTAGTGGTCCCCACCACTAAAATTTGAAAAGGAGGTTTCAAATTCGGGTGGTTCCGACCTCCATAACTCAAATAGAGGTTTCAATAAGAAAAATAAAATAAAGATATTCATTTTATTTTCATTCTTTTAACATACCCATGAAAAGTCTGAAAACTAACTTTCACTCTCGACCTACTGCGGTCGAGGTGATGGTCTCCTTAAGCGAATACGGGCGCTATGATTTCAATAGTGTCCTCAGATATCAATTGCGAGCACCAGTTCAAAAGTTACAAAAAACCACTCACACGTTTACTAAACATACCTAACAAAGTTTAGAAATTCATTTTGGGCACAACGGGCCTCAGAATCACACACCGTCAATTTTCACAGACTCATAATATTCCCTTATAATTAAAAAAAATTACATGGGAAATTCGGGTCTTTACAGGATGGAGAAAGATGAGCTATGTGACTTATCCAATACCTCCTTTATCTTAGGTGATTAATGCCCATGAAACCTTGTTCTAAACTGAATCACACCATCATCATCAATATGGAACTCGTATAGATTCACATTCTTTTGTATCTATGGGTCATCCACTTATGCCTCCTTGAATTTCT
This sequence comes from Viscum album, assembly GCA_963277665.1. NCBI lineage: Eukaryota > Viridiplantae > Streptophyta > Magnoliopsida > Santalales > Viscaceae > Viscum > Viscum album. Next base: position 1,010,589,450 of record OY728135.1, read on the forward strand.
CTTGGATAGATAGTTGGGAAATCATTTAGGAAATGTAGGATGTATTCCCTGTCATTATGATTTCCAGATCCATCATTTTATTTTTCATAAAGATAGGGTCTTTCTCAATCCACATCTTGGATAGAGTGGTAGGTTATTTTCTATTAAGAGAATTATCAACCTTGTTCGCCTTTTCTGAATGGTAGTGAATAGAGAAATCATTGTCCTTAATTTTCTCTAACCATACCCTTTGATGCATGTTGAGTTTTATTGTGTGAATATATACTTTAGGATCTTGTGATCAATATATATGTCACACTTATCATTATAGAGGTAGTGTAGCCATAATTTAAAGGAAAAAATCATATCTACTAGCTTCACAATGTAACATCCTAGAAATTTTATGTAATTAATAAATGAATTATACTAAATTATGTTTTTATAAAAAATATTGTTTATGTTATAATATAATTAAATTAATTATTAAGAAATAAGATTTTATTTTAAACAAATACTATTTTTATAAACATGATATTATTTTGAATAATTGAATTACATGTTTTAATATAATAAATCGATTTATTTACTAAAACATTTTTTTGGGTTAAAAAATAATTTTATAATATATAAATTATTATTTTATCATTTAACCATGAAATGATACTTATTTTGACAAATATATTATATTTATTATATTCAAAATCTAAATATTAGTTTATAACTAAAAATTATTTAATTTATTAATTATAATAATTAATTTTAACTAAAACATATATTAAATTGTAACTAAATTTTATGTCTTAATTAAAATGTTGTTTTATTTTAAAATATATAGATAATTATATATGAATTATTTATAAATAATAATATTTTTTATTAAGGATGATTGATAATTATTATAAATAAAATATGAATACATTTTTTATTTGAATATAATATTTAAGTCATTTATTTATTTATAATAATATTAACAAAAAATGGGATCTACGTCTTATGCTTAAGATTCCCTCGGGATCCACCTGCAACCCGACCGCCTTCTGCCAAGGCCCTCACCACTGGGCAACCACAAAGTTTCCACCAACCATTACCTCACCAATGGTCGATATCTGGCTCAACCTTGACCAGATGTGATCCAGACCCTCCATCAAAATCCCGATATTCTCCCTCGATTAAACCCTACTCGTGTCCTACAACAGTAGGTCAATGCTGCTGATTTCATCTCCTTCATTGATGTCCCCTTCTACCATGGCCCCATCTCAGATTCGTTTTTCTCTAATAACGACATAGATGTTTGTTTAAATTAAACCAAATCCTTGACCCAATTCTCCCTCTATGGATTCTGAATGAAGCCGTATATATAAATACATATTACCTATCCTTCCCATAAAATCTACATGATTGAGTTTATAAGATTTAATAAAAACCTTATTTCAATCTACTTTGATAGATTTTTCAATCCCCTTTTTATTTTCAGCAGTGAAGAATAAATAAATAAATCAATAAATATATATTAATCTATTTAAACCCTCATTTTCTCACCCAATATACCTGAGATTCTTCTTCAAACTCCCTCTCCCATCCCCACTACTTCTAAGGCAGCCAAAACCCATACTATCTTTTGGTATACAGTGAGGTAAAGGATTCAATTATTTTCAATTTATAATTATTTATATATATATATGCTGATTTATATATATATATGTATATATAAGTATTTGTTTCTATCTATTTTATGTATTTTTAATAATTGAAAACGTAAGGGTTTAATTTTTACCAAATGATTTTTGTGGTACAAATATGTACATCTATGTATATGTTAACATATATATATATGTATATATGTTAACCCTAAAAAAGAATGTTCGTAATTAAAAATACATTTTGAACATGTGATTATAATTTTTTATCTAAAATGGAAAATAATAAAGAGGACCCGATTTTGTTATTGTGTGACTTAAAATTTTTAAAGGAGATGTTATTTTGATATTGTGGAATTATTTCATGTATATACATATAATCTATTATTTTATGCATAAACACTAAAGTTTTAAAAGTTTTCAATGAATGGAATCAAGTTATGACTATAATTTTAAGATATTCTCTAAATGGTAACATTTTATTTTCTAATGCAATAATTTCATATGTAAAAGAGTTTCTAATCTTTTATACATGTCAATCATGAATTGGATATGGATATTATCTTACTTATAAGTGGAATTCCATTGATTTTAAATCAAGTGTGAACATATTTAATTATGCATTTTTTTATTACTTTAAAATTAGTATAACAATTTTTAATCATGGTACTCTTCTACAAATGGTTTTATAAACTCTCAAGATTATGCTTATGAGACGTTATAAGAAGGTTTATTTTATTTTAATGAAAATAATTATATGAATTTATATTTTAAATGTTTTGGGTTATCATTTAGAAAGGTAGGTCCATTAAAAGGGTTTTAAAAAATTGGTACTGGTATCTTATGTGATGTTATAGGGAGTGAACCCATAAGTCGTAAGGAAACTCTGCTCTATATGAGTTATGAATAGTGGCCTTATGGATTTTATAATGGTTCGAAATGACCCACTGAAAATTATTATTTTCACTGGGTAAATCCCAAATATCTTTTCAATTATAATAAATTTTAAAAATTAATGGTTTCCTAAATTTATTTATTTAGATTCAAACTTTATGAAAATATAGTTTGAAGTATGTATGTTTTTTTCAAGGAAGTGTTTTAAAAGAATTTATGAATTGTTTTAAAACCCCTTACTAGTAATTTTAAATGCTGCTCGTACCTTTAAAACTCATTTTGAATGGTTTAGTAGATTTATCAGTGATGCATTTTTCTATATGGAGGCAGCACACATAATATTATTCTATTTATTTAATTTCATTTTGTATAGTTTTTTCTAAGTTGTAAAGTGTGTATCTATTTCTCTAGAACCTATACCAGTTAAAGTTCCTAGAAATGTAAATTCTATGTATATTTTTATTGAATTTTTTTAAAAATATATACTCAACATTTTTAGAACCAACCCGGAAGCACAAGCTCAGGGTGTTATACTCGATATCAGAGAAATGGTCTAGACAACTTTGAATATTATAGTTTTTTTTCATTTGATAAAAATATAAGTGGTAGATTAGAAGAGTTTAAAAGTACCAGTTTTATTAATTCTAAATACAGAAATTCAGAATTTTCTTGTGTCCTCTGAAATAATTGCAAGGGAACAATTCTTTTTAAGGGGAGAAAAATGTAACTTCTTAGAAATTTCAGGTAATTAATATATGAATTATACTAAATTATGATTTTATAGAAAATATAGTTTTGAAAACTTATGTTGTAATATTTTTAAATAAATTATTAATAAATAATATTTGATTTTAAACAAATACAATTTTTATAAACATGATATTATTTTTAAAAATTGAATTACACATTTTAATATTATAAATCAATTTATTTACTGAAATTCATTTTTTTCTGTTATCAAATAATTTTAATATATATATATATATATATTATCATTTTGTTATATAACCATGATATAATACCTTTTTTAACAAATATATAATATTAATTATAATAAAATTCTTAAAATTAGTTTATAAATTGTAAACAAATATATTTATTAATCATAATATGTAATTTTAAACAAAACATATATTAAATTGTAAATAAATTTTATGTCTTAATTTAAATTTTGTTTTATTTTAAAATATATAGATAAATATAAATTAATGCTTTATAAATAATAACAGTTATTATTAAAGATGATTCAAAATTATTATAAATAAAATATGAATACTTTTGTGTATTTGAATATAATATTTAAGTTAATTATTGATTTATAATAATAATAACACAAAAAACAGGATCTACATCTTCCTCCTGAGCTTCCCACACAAGCCACCTACAACCCGATTGCCTTTGGCCAAGGCCCTTGCTGCCAGGTGACCACAACATCACTATCGAACACTGCCTCGCCACAAGTCAACGTCTGGCTCCACCTTGACTAGATGCAATTTAGACCCTCCATCCAAAACCTGATCTTCTTCCTTAGCTGAACCCTGCCCATTCCCCACACTAGTAGGCTGACCCCACCAATTTCATCACCTTCATCGATGTCCCCTTCCACCGCAACCCCATCTCACATATGTTTTTCTATAATAATGACATGGATGCTAGTTTAAATTAAACTAAATCCTTAACTCGGTTCTCACTCTATAGATTTTTAAGGAATCCTTATATATAAATATATATTTCCTAGCATTCCGATTAAATCCAAATGATCTAGTTTATAAGATTAAGTAAAAATATTATTTCAACTTTCTTTGATAGATTTTTCAATCCCCATTTTATTTTCAGCGGTGAAGAATGAAAATTTATACATATTACTCTATTTAAACCCTCCTTTTCTCACCCAATATACTCAATTTTTTCTTCCTCAAACTCCCACTCCTCTCCTCACTAGTTCAAAGGCAGCCAAAAACCCTCTTATCCTTCAGTCTATAGTGAGGTAAGTGATAAAATTATTTTCAATTTATAAGTATATATATATACATGCTGATTTATACATATATATTTATAAGTATTTGTTTTTGTCTATTTTATGTATTTATTCAGAACTAAAAATATAAGGGTTTTAGATTTACCAAATGATATTTTTGTGTTACAAATATATATATATATATCTATGTATATGTTCACATAAATGTTTATATATGTGAACCCTTGAAAATAATGTTTTTAATTAAAAATGTAGTTTCCATATGTGATTATAATTTCTGATCTAAAATGAAAAAACAAAATCAAAACCCCGTTATATTATTATATGTCTTAAATTTTTTTAAAGGGCATGTTATTTTTATATTGTGATATTATTTCATGTTTATACATATAATTTATTATTTTATGTGTAAACACTTAATTTTCAAAAAGGTTCAATGATTGGTTTTAGGTTACAACTATCATTTAAAGTGAATCTCTAAAGAGTAACATTTTTTTCTAATGGTATCATTTCATGTGAAAAATAGTTTCTTATTTTTCATACATGCAAATTATGAAATAGATATGACCATTATATAAATTATAAGTGGAATTCCATGCATTTTAAATAAAGGGTTCACATATTTTATTATTCTTTTTATTTATAACTTTTAAATAAGTATACCAATTTTTAAGCATGATATTTTCCTAAAAATGGTTTTAGAAACTCTCGAGATTATGTTTATGACATGTTATAAGAAAATTTATTTTCAGTTAAAAAAATAATTTTATGTATGTATATTTGAAATTTTTTAGGTTATGATTTAGAAAGTTAGGTCTATTGAATTTTTATTAAAAAATTAGCACTAATATGTTATGTGATGTTATGGGTAGTGAACCCATAAGTCTTAAGATAACTTTATTCCATATGAGTTATAACTAGATTACTTATATTTTTTATTATGGTCTTCCAAGTATCATAAATGACCCACCAAATTTTATTATTTTCAATAGAGAAATCACAATGCTCCTTTAAATTATAATTATTTTAAGAAATTGATGGTTTCCTAAATTTATTTATTTAGATTCAAATGTTTTGAAAGTATACTTTGAAATTTGTATGTTTATGTCAGTTAAATGTTTTAATAAAATTATTAATTATTTTAAAACCACTTACTAGGAATTTTAAATGCTCACCCTAAGTTTAAAATTCATTTTTATAGATTTAGTAGATTTATCAGTAATGTATTTTTCTATGCGCAGGCTGCGCACTGAAGATTATTTTTATTTAATTTCATTTTGTATAGTTTTGTTAAGTTTTATAGACTGTATCTAATTCTTTAGAACCTAAACTGATGAATGTTCCTCGAAATATAAATGCTATGTGTATATTTGTTAATCTTTTTTTTTAAAAAAATATACACAAAATTTTAAGCACTGAACCCCAACGCATGGGATCATGGAATTAGACAAATCATGAGTTGGGTAGTTATGATCATGGATCTTAAACTATTGTGATGTGTAGGCTATCAATTTTTTCATTATGCATGAGTACACAAATCAAGAATTTCATTAAAGCATCACTATATATCAAAAATAGTTCTCTAATGATTGTTAGTGTGGGGACATGTGCAGTGACTAGCCTCTTTTTGATCTCTTTAAATCTTTCACCGCATTATTCTATCCATAAATACATTACCCATTTTGATGTCAACTTAGTTATAGGGAAAGAAAATCATGAAAAATTTCTCACAAAAAGTCATTAATAACCTACTAAGCCAAGAAAACTATATATTTTCATGACACTAGTGGGTCTAGAACATTCCTCAATTGTGTTTTTTTGAAGTGTCCATTGAAATTACCTCACTGATGATCACATTCCCTAAGAATGAAACTTTGTACATCCAAAAGTCCCACTTGATAAACATAGAGTACATTTTCTCCTTCCTTAATGTTTCTAGCACAATCCTTATATTTTCTTCATGTTACTCCTTGATCATAAAGTAGATGAGAATATCATCGATAAACACTATCACAAATTTGTCGAGGTAGTATCTAAAGTCTCTATTCATCAAATACATGATGATTTATAGGGAATTAGAAAGTATGAAGGGAATCACTATGAACTCATAGTTCCCATACATTATATGAAAATCAGTCTTTTGAATATATTCCTTATTCACGTTCAGATGAAGATATCTAGAATGAAGATCCACCTTTGATAAGTATTGATATCCTCATAGTTGATCAAAAAAGTCATCAATCCTTGGAAGAGGATACTTATTATTTGTGTTGATCTTATTATTCTCCTAGAAATCGATACAGAGTTGTATTAATCCATCCTTCTTCTTAACAAATAGCACTGGTGCACCCCAAGGTGATTCACTTGGGCATATGAAACCTCTGTCTAAATTCCCGTGAAACTGCTTCTTTAACTCTTTCAGTTTGATCTGGGCAATCCTGTAGGGTTATTTTAAGATATAAGTAGCTTCACGTATGATATCTATTGAGAAATATACCTCATGATGTGGGGGATGTTTGGGAAACTCTTCAGGAAATACATCGGTGTATTACCTAACAATAAGAATTTCCTTAAGTTCAGTACTTTTAATCTACATAACCATTTAAACTAGGTATGATTATTTACAGGGTATCATCACCCTAATCATTGAGGTATTTTCCAAAAAAGATTAATGATCTTCCTTGCATTTTTAGAGGAGAATTGGACAGTTTAGAATATAAAAGGGGATTTAATTTTCATGAAATTTGATGTGTAATCAATATAATGAGATTCAATCCATGCCCAGTATAATTTCTAATTCCACCAAAGGAATAATTATGAGATTCTCTAGAAGAATCTTCCTACATACACCAACAGAAGAAGATCCTAACACTTGGTTTGAAATGATTTACCACTTGGTGTTTTTATTGATATATCAACTTCAATTTATCAGGGATTAACTTCAATAGTTTTATAAAACTGTTAGGATATAAAGTACTATGTATAAATAGGATAAAACAATTTTTTTCCATTATTGATTGAATAAGAAGTGTACCTTATAAGAATTAATTTTATTTTTTCACTTTAGCATTAGTGATAGAATAATATTTCTCATTCTCCTTTGGATTTGGTGGCTACTAATGCTGATTATCCTCAAAGACTTGTATTTTAGTACACCAGCTTTAATAGTTCTCCTTCTCCCTATAGTTGAATCATTGAATCCTAGGTGGATCATTAAAAGTTTCCCTCATTTCCTCTATCATGTAAGCTGGATTCTTCATGCCTCTTCAATATTCATGACCTTGATCTCCTTCTCTCCCACACTTGAATAATTTCAACATCTCTTTGAGAAAATTCCCTTGATACTTCTTCCCATATTTTTGACATGTTGGTAGTTGGATCCTCTTTCCTCCTTTTTAATTTTACTAACCATCTTGTAACTCCATTATTCTCTTTTTACCACCATAACCATTTGACCATTCTCTGAACTCCATATCTACTTGGAGATCACATTGAACCACTTATTCATAACTCCAAAATTATTATATTTATAGAGCCTTTTGAATGTGTGGTTTTAAACCACTAAATAACATATCTAGTTTTCTTTCATTTTTGATAAGAAAAGTTGAGGCTTATCTAGAAATCCCTATGATGTTTGTCTCATAATCAATGATATATTCACCTTCCATTTTATTTATCTCTGTGAATTATATCTCTATCTTTGTTGAAATTGTTTGAGAGAAATACTTAGTAAGAAATATTTTCTTTAAGTATTCACATTCCATCTCTTCTATTTCATCCTTTTTATTGGTGTTCTTTACAACACCCACCATCGATATGATTCTCTATCTACATGATAAAAACAAGAGTATCCTTCTCCTTCTTGGAATAATAGATGACAGAAAGGATCTTCTCCATTGAGTTAACCAAATGTTCTATGAGAAGTGAATTAGAAATTCCACAAAACATTAGTGGTCATCAATGTAGAGTGGAATAAGTGAATAATTGATCATTCTTGGGTGAAGGTGGACAATACACATGATTCAAGTTGTTATTCATATCCTAAGATAGTTGGGTAATCATAACCATAATTTTTTTAACTCACCTATAATGGCATTGGGTATGTCATTCAGAAAATCATTGCATTGTACCTCAAATGGGTTATTGGCCTAGTTTCTTCTGGTTCCCACCATTTTTTAAAATAAAAATGGTTTGAAAAAAACATTAGTAAAAAAATCAAGATTAATTTTTTATTCTTTTGCATAATTAACTCTAAAGTCATATCTTATGGGATACTAATATTAATCATTTTTCTAAAGTAAGTATTATTGGATATTTACATATACTTAGTCTTATTATAAGGGTGTTTACTAATTGTTTCTAATCATAATTCCCAAATTAACTTAACCATGCTCTTATACCAACTATAGCGACCCTACTTTTTTTACATGGGTGTTATATCAATTTAAAGATTAATAAAATAATAATAATAAAAATACAGTATCATATGATTTAGTGTCTTGGGTAAATTAGGCTCATACTTAATTTTTAATTAATAAAACATAAAATTATTTAATTCCTTCATCCCTATATTCTTAGTGGCCCTGACACAATCACTTTAAGATATAAATCAATGAAAGGGGTGTTCTAATATCATAGTAAGAGGATAAATATGGACATTAATCAATATAAAATGGGTGAGAATAATCATCATCGTAATTATATTATAATAATTGGATCGTTATCATAATCATGATAGGAATAATTAGATAAAGGCATGGAGTGCAGAAATATATAAAAATGAAACATCATGTCTTAGTGGTCAAATACCACACATAGTTGTGAACAAAGATAACATCATGTCACAAATAACATATGTGCATAATAATAAAATCATCACTGTAAATAAATATATCATAATTTTCAAGAATATTTAATATTATATCCTGAGATAAATCACATTACCCAATTCATTGAAAAAATATATAATTTTGGATGCACCTGTCACATCATAACATTTATATAATCATGTAATCCACATAGAACGTATATAAAACAAAGTCATGATGTAAAACCAAGGAAGATAATGTGTTTCATAAGAATTTAATAAGGCATAAAATCCTGAATAAACATTTGGGTTCCCAAAATAAAAATAGAACAACATACTTTGTATAAGAATCATCAATCTTGAGTGAAAAAGAAACAATATCAAGAGTATTAAAAGATGTTTTTTAGAAATAATATTTATTTTAAAAAATCATTGTGTTTATCATAAAACTAAGTATAAAAAATTTATATCATAAAAAAGGAAAGGGAAGAATAATTAAATCAAATTTAAGGAACATTAAATGAATATCTATACTTAAATTAGTGTGTAAGTGGGAAAACCCAAGGAAACTGAGTTGGGTTTGAGAACCTCATTACCTTAATTCCTGCTTAATTTCATCGCATTTACACCTCCTAAATAATAGACTTATGTTTATTAAAACATTGATCCAAAAGTGAATTATAGTCATTTATACAACTGTTTATCAATCATAATCATTGTATTTTATTTCTTAATTTTTATTGATGAAATCGAATCATTTTGATATCATTTCTTTCTTAAATATTTTCTATTTTTCTTCGATCTTTCTATTTTATTAAATGTAAACAATACATTAGTATAATTAATTCCAAAATCATATAATACATGCATTTAAATCTTCATATATTATATATAATTTATTTTTTCAATCAATTATGGTGGTTAAATAATTGTCTTAGTAATGTCTCCGTAGGTGGTAAACCTACCTTTAATGGGACATTGTCGAAAGAGCAGAATAAGGAGGTTTGAAATTTATATATGTCATAAATATGATAATTATATTATTTTAAAATCATTAATATAATGTTTAATTACTGTATAATTAATTTTTTAGTATAGGTTTTGAAAGGAAGTGGTTAAAATGAAGAAAGAGAAGAAGAAAAGAGGGAAGAGTTAATAAAAGACTTACTCTCTCCTTGGTGTATCTTCTCTTGTATGACACTATAATTACTTGGTAATTGAAGTTTAAGTGTTCTAGAACATACCTATAAATTCTAAGAGGATTAAGAGGGAGGATTTGGGTAGATATTGGGCTTTGTAATGGGTGGAAGGATTGGTTTTCTAAGAGAAGGGAGAGAGGTTATTTATACTTGAGGGGAGGGGTATTTTTAGAATAAAATATTGAATAAAATAATATATCAAAGGTAAAACATGTAGAAGTGATTCTTTAAAAATATAAATCATATATTAATATAATATAATGGTATTAAGGATTTAAATCCCCTTTATAATTATAATTAATTAGTTTTTTAAAAATGTTTGTGGAAAGAAAGAAAAAATGTTATTTTAATGAATCATTTTTTACTTTAGAGTTTGGAAAGTTATTTTTAGGTTTGGAAATTGATTTTATTGTATTTTAATGAAATTTTTTTAAAATTAAATGTAAAATTTCCAAACCTAAAGTTCTATATAGTATTATTTCATTATTACATCATGAATGATGTAATTTTTAGTTACACTAGTTATGTGAAAAACTGTATTTTTACTATTCACCTAAAAATTGATGAATTTCAGAAAAATATCAAAAAATTACCCTTATATAATTTTGACGTCATGATTTTAAAAATGATATTAAATTTATAAAAATAAAATTTTCAAATAAGTAGTTTTAAATTTTAATATAAAAATAATGATTTTTACAAAATACTTTAAAATATAATTTATTAAAATTGTGCTTATATTTTCTTTGATTATTTTAATCATGATATTTATTTTTTAGAATTATAATATTTTTATTTACCTAAACTAATCATGATAAATATTATTTTTATTAAAATTTATTATTTAATGTAAAATTACTATTTCAACGGTTGAGTTACTATTCCCAACAGTCAAGTTACTATTCTCAACGGTCATGTTGCTATTCCAACAGTCACATTACTATTACAATGATCACATTACCCCTATAAATACTTATACATTCCTTAATTTATTATTAAAATCAATCACTCTAGAGGTTCTATATTTCCATTTTCTATAATATTTGTTGGTTTACTAATTTTTTTTGTCTATAGTGTTTATAGTGGGGATGATGATTTTCCTAGATTGGGGTCATCCATATTTTCCCATTTTGGATTTTATATTTTATATTTTTTTCTAGTTGTAATGTTTTGAATTATAATTGGTTTCATTGCTAATTAATGTAACAATATTTAGTAATGAAATAAGGTCTTTGTTAATTTCTTTATATTTTTATGTGTATAATATAATATAACATAATACAGCACACATTTTTTCAGAAATTGTTTTTACTAATAAACTCTAGGTCATTAAATGTATAATTGAATCCTTTCTCTTAGTAGTTTTTGAAGACTCAACATGATTTTTTTTTTCAAATTTTCTAATTTGAATTCAAGATCAAGACACTTCATATTGGGGATATTCATCTCACACTTAACCATTTTTATTATTTCCTAAAATTATTTTGATCCTCTCAATATTATACCCATGAATTTCTCTCCTTTCTTATAAATAATTTCAAGATCCATTATCTTGTTACCTTTGAATTACAATTATAAATTTTTGACATCAATGTAATAGTTTTTTATTCTTCCAAAAAATGAATCCTTTCTTTACAATATTTTCCTACCTCTAAATTCTCATCCAATTAATTTTCAAAATATTATTCAACAAGGGTGCATTTTTCTTTGTATGACCAAAAATATTCTTCTTAACTTTTATATATTTGATGATATTGTTTTATATTTTAAAATTATCAGTAAATTATTTTCCAAAGAATATTATTCCATATATTTCTAGGATTTATCATCCTATAGACTCTTGAAATTTTTTATTATATATGTAATAACATTAATAGATATTATTTTAAAATAATATTTATTTTTTAAATAAGTATGAATAAATGATTCAATATACACATACTCATCATAACATGGACTTGATTATAGAGGATCATTATCAAATTATATGGTAAAGAAACTATAATTTCAATTACCATATATTTATGGTGAATCATATTTTCTTCCTCTTCATAGATAATAAATTTATCATCTTTTTAGATTATCTCTTATATTTATCCTTTAGGGTTTTGGTATAAATAATAATCTACACTTTTATTGGGTAATAAAAATATACTTCATATTTAACATATAAGAAAATGGGAATGAAAAAATTTATACAATCAGAGGGAACCAAAATTAGTTTTTATAACACTGGAAGTTCCCAATAGATTGTGCAGTCACCTTGGGGGGGTGAATCATTATAACCCCTATTAATGAATTCTATTTTATTTTAATTATAACATTTCAGTATTCAAATAGATGTCTCAGTTATTAATTAAGGATATATAAATGACTACTAATAACAAAAAACTATATATAAAGATGTAAATAAGAAATAGGGAAACACAAAATATTTTTATAAGGTTCAATCCCAATATGGGAGTCTATTCCTTATTGTGTTTGGTTTGATTCTGGGTTAAAAATTATCACTAATAAATTATATATATTATAAAATAATGTAAAGGTATTATACTTATCTCAACACTTACAAAGGTTGGGTAGGTATTATCCTTAACCCAAGAGAATGAATCATTCTTAACCCAAAGATATTTTTGTACAATAGATATTTCCTAATAGTCCATCAGTCTCTCAAATGGTATGGATATAATTATATTGGATAAATCAATAATTCTGTGGTACTCAAACTTCCCCTTGACCAAGATCTTCCTTTTATTATGGGATGTAACTACATCACCAAATAAGATCTTCTTACTTAATCATAGTCCTTGAAAACCAATAGATATTCAACTATAGTCATATGCACATTAGTCTCTTCAATTAACCAAGATTCTAGGACTTATTTGGGATTGGGATTACTAGCCTTATTCAACTATAACTTCTTTGATACTTTTGTGATATCCAATCATAGTATCACACATGAGCCTCAACCCAGTTGGTGAGGTATCCTTAAGTGTATCCATAAGACCCAGTTTCAAAACCAGGTAGAGGCATATTTCCATGGGGACTCTAGCAGGTACTGTAGTAGAACTGTACATTGTGCGGACTGTAGTAGGCACTGTAGCAATTATTTTAGCAGGTACTGTTCAATACTGTAATAGCTGGAAATATTCACCTTGGGCCACCGATTTGGGATTGGAGTCATTAAGTCTTTCAGGCCACCCAGGCCTTCAGGTTAGTAGGGTTTTCGGGACACCTTTAAGGACTTCGGGCCACCTCATGTCCTTCAGGACACATGCAATTGCCCCAGACAGACTACAAAAAAGGAGCAGCCCCAGAAGAGGATTCAGAGTAGGTGCACTCACTAGAGCAGAGCCAAATAGATTTTTTAGAATGAGAGGGCATGACTATGCCATCAAGACTAGCCTGTGCTTGCACAAGAAGCCTAGCCAAATGACCATGTGAAGGTGGAGAGCTATTATCATGATGCAGATGTTGGCGAGGGGCTCTTCCTTATAGATAGTCTAGTTGAATTCCTAAGACCATCGGGTCATGTAATCTCCTAGGCCTACGAGCCATGTAATCTCTGAGCCTATAGTCCTTGTAAGGGTTCCCCCTCATCCCTCGAAAGGGGGTTATCAAAAATCAATAAAAATGAAGGCCTTTGGGCCATTTGAACAATAATAGTATCTCTTTAATATTTGAGAGTCTTGGAAAAAGTGATGATCAACAACAAAGGTTCATAATAGTCTCTATTTTAACTATTATCTCCCTTACTTCTTCAAAATTTTTATCTACAATATTATGATATCGTAATATAAGTATTTTCACCCACTTATTAGTTCTCCTTATCCATTATTTAATTATCATTCTTTATTCTCCTCCTTCAATGCATAAAATCTAATTTTCAAAATTTCATCAGCCTCTCTTGCTTCAATACACAATGTTCACTCCTGGAATATAAAATTAGTTCTCTCCCTCATTTATTTTCTTTAAAGCTAATGATATTTAGCAAAATAATACTACATCAAGATTTTCTCATCTCTATAATCTTTTCCTCCCCTCCTCCTCCTCCTTATTTTTTATCTTCATCAAATCATGTGAACACTATTTTCATATTTTAATATATAAATTCTATTGAATTAAATTAGTTTGATCTTGTCTATAATTCTCAGTCTTTAATTATCTAATATTAAACACACCGGTATCCAATTATGATATTACCATGATTTGAACCTTGATAATCTTCCTTTAATATTTTATAATGGTTATATAATATCATTTACCAAAGACTATATCTTTTTCTTTGAATTACCTTTATTTATAATGATTCTCATAATTTTCATGGACAATTCTATTCTAAGACATCTATAGGAATTTAATCAATGTGGGAATTCATGTTTCCATATTGGAATATCATTGTGGAAAGAAACTTATTTTAAAAACATGATCTAGAACTTATTATTATTTATATATTTATTAGTTATGGCATGTCTGTCATTCATGACATGGAAAACCTCATCATAATACAACCTAATTATTGATCCCTAATCTGCACTTTAATCTTGTCTTGAATCAAGACTGAATCTTCAAAAAATATTGTGAAATTTAATCCATGAATTCTAATAAATAATCATCTCTATAATAACTCTATAATTCTTAAAATTTTCAAAAAAAAAAAAATTGTTTAAGAAATTAAAATATTACATATTATAGTGGTGAGCTTAAAATATCTAGTGTATATATGTAAGGTATTTTCATTTACCATATCCATATTTGGGCTCCAAATAAAATTACATATCATAAAAAATGTTATGTATAATCAAATATCTTATGTAAGACCCAAATATATTATATATTAATGTAATTGTTTTCCCTTTTCTATGTTTCTAGTTAGTACTATAATAATTATCGTGTGCACTCCTTAAATATATTATATATTATATTATTTCCCCCCTTTTTTCCCGAGTCTTGGAAAACATAATGCACATGCATTTGAAGTATCTTGTGTATTATATAAGGTTTTTATATTTGTTAAATTTTTATATTATATTTATTCCATATGACATATACCATATGCACTAACATTATATATCTTTCTTTTCTGTATTTTTTAGTGTAAAACTTAGAGTGATTCATACATATTGGGTTGAGGACCCTTACACAAGTCTTATTTTCCTTCACTTATTTCTCCATAATGACTTGGAAAATATCTTCTACATGAATTAAAATATATTAAGTACCACATTTTATTATTTCCTTTTTTTATTAAAACATACTTCAATACAAATTTCTTCTTATATATCATATTGAGAAAAACTTACATATCATGGTGTCATTCAACTCTTTCCCAATTCTTCTCATCTAAGGAAAACACAAATATGTTATATCTGAAATCTATAATTCTTAAAATCTACCTAGAAATTCTTCATACCTTCTTAGGGAATTTACAACCACTATAACACATCATTAAACACTTTTAACATCATTGGAAATTATTAGAATATTCCCAAATAAATTCAAAAACATTTATAAATTCATACATCATATGAGTACTCAACTTTGAGTACTTTAATAGATCTACCCTTAATGTTCAATTCTATCTCAACACTTATATTTATATAAACGTAATCTAATAAATATTCTTTCATTGAATAAATAATATTTATATTTGATAATTTAAGGATGAACACTTACTATTTTATCCATCCATTTAATTTCAATAATCATAACTACTCAAACTATTCAATTTCCAACTTCTCAACCTTATAATCAACATATTGTATATATTTATTCCTCTTTCAATCAAAAATTTTCTTTGATTTTCAATAATATCATCTCAAGAATCATCATATGTATAAGATACTTTAAAAACACTAAGAATCATATCAAGTGAAATCCTTTTCTAATAGAGGAATGGATATCCATCAATAAATAAAATGGTAGATAAAATTAATATATATATATATATATATATATATGAACCATATTAATTTCAATATATATATCGCAATTCAACTTATTAATTAATTGGACTCTTTCTCCATCACCTGATACATATTGATTATTAGATTACTCATTAATAACAAATAGAATTTTCAAAATCCCTTAAGGATTTTCACTATCTACAATTTCAAAGAGGTTATTTTATAGAATAACTATTATAATTATTATTGATTTTGTGGCCATGGAAAATTTAGTTTTACCCAATTAAATAATTATTTACATGATGAATTTATGGGAATTGACTAACATAGCATGGATCAAGGATGATAAGAAATAGAAAAGTGTAAAAAGGTTATTATTTCTCAAGATTGTGAAGTGTGGGTTAATTTTTCATACAACTCAAAGGGAAAGTGGAATAATAGGTTATTATAGTTTGTTATATTTTTGAATGAGAGAGATGGAAACAACCATGAATGAAGAAGGAGAAGAATTATTCTATAATATTTATCTCAAATAAATATAAAAGGTTAAAGATAGAGTCTTTATAACATCTTGGAATATCACTTGGTCATATCTAGAAATTATTTAAATATTATAATTAGAATCTAACATTTGGAATCAATTTTATAAATTACTATCAATCCATAATAATTATATATATAAGATAAAAACACTACTGTAAGACAAATTGTAATGATTTCAAGGTCATACCATTTGTTTCATAGTTATTTCTTGATAATATTATTATATTTATGTGATGTGAAACATTAAACACAAAAAATCAGGGACTAGTCACTCACATTGATTTTGTAAACCTTAAAACCATGTTTTTAACTTTATGGACGTCCATTTGATATTAAGAGGTGACGAAAGGAGAAAAATAAAAAGATTCATTTTTATCTAATCTATAAAAAAGTGAATAAAATTAGCATTGATCTTCCCCCTCTCAGTGTGTTCATGTCTCACTAAAAATCCACAGTAATTAGAATCATTGCTAAGGTTTATGTTATTCTTTGAAGAATATTATTTCTTTGAAGGTGTTTATTTTTTTATTCTTAATTTCTAGTTTAAAGTGTTATTATTAACATTATGGAACACATGAATTCTGTTAACATCAAGAGAGTACCTAATATAATTTCTTTCCCTAATAAGACCATTCCACCAAGGTAAACCATCACATGGCCTCAAGTACACTCATTAATCACTCGAGGCTGGTGTATAGAACCAGTGGATAAATTCCATCACTTAAGGAGTAATTTAACATTTAATGGATCATCATAATAAATATCTACAATAAACAAATGAATAACCATGTGCAATTGAATAAACCCAAATTGTATCATTAAATAATCATCATTATAAGGCCAATGACAACATTAAACCAAAGAAAATACTATTATAACCTATGTATATGTATCATAATATAAATTAACTAAAATATATCAAGAATAAATGTAAAAAACCATTTTAATGACTCCAGTACCAGAAGTAGATAATATATATGAGTTTTTGGACATAAAATCCAATTTACAAAGGAACCTTTCCCTCTCATGCATCCCCATGAATATAATTTGAATATACATGAGGTGTACAGGTATAGGGTAAAATAAAGTATCATAGTAAAAACCATTATGACCAAAAGTATCACCTGAAGCTCAACATGCTCTTATGTTATTGGTGTTACACTGTATCATGATTTTAACATCCCATAAACAACATAAATTACAAAATATCAAATGTAAACCAAGACACATTGATTCCAAATTTGTCCACATCATTTAATGCTTGTGGATACTAAGAATTCTTGTCATGGTATGTTATATCCAAAAAAACATGGCTCGTACTCTACAGGAAAAATAAAATTTAGTGATAGTTTTCCAAACCATTGAAAAATATTTTATTTTAATTTTCTGGTGATGATTTTTTGAAAACTATTGGGTTTTAAAAAAAGTTAAACCAAATTAGCTATGTTTATTTTTCATTATTCATTTTAGTTGTGGTTTTTATTTAAATTTTTTTATTTAAATTTATTTTGTAACATTTTAATTTTTATTACTCGGCATACTCGGCTGATCCGAACTTCCAAATTTACTATAACTACAAATAATAAATAATAAGTAAATCACACACATACACATATATATTATAAATATTTAATAATTAATGGTTAATAATTAATATTTTATATTTAATATTTAATAATATTTTTTTATAAATTAAAATATTATTAATATTCTTGATTAATAACTATTAATTGTTAAATATATCTTATTAATTATTAATTACATATGATTAAAACGAATTATTAATTAGTATTTAATAACATAATAATTAGTATTTGACAAATGACATTAATAATATCTAATAACAAATTAATATAGTATATATAAATATAGAATATAAACTTATAAATAGATATAAATATATAAATTTATGTAAATATATAAATTGATATAAATCTATGAATACCTACAAAAACACAATTAAATATAAATATATGTGACTATTTAAACATATAAATGATTATATATATAAATTTAAATATATATATATAAATTTATAATTTATTAATAATTTAATTATATAACTTATATATATTAAATTATATATATAATTATATATTTGTAAATATATGTAAATATAATTATATATAAATATTTAAAAAATAAAAATATATAATTATATATAAGTAATTATATTTATATATAATTATATATGTGTTTTTATTTGTATACATATTTATATGTATTTATAATTCTGTGTTATATATATATATATAAATAAATTAATATATTTATGTGTACATTTATTTATATTTATATATATTTACATATACACACACACATGTACATAAATAAATTTCTCTCTTTCTCTATATACAAATATAATTATAAGTATATATATATAAATAAATATATCATGTGTTTCTATAGTTGGTTATTATGTATTTTTATTATTATTTTAAGTTATTTTCAATTGCGATAGTTTTTAGGTTTGAAATTTGAGGTTCTTGAACTTTTCTTGGCATTGCATGGTTATCCCGCATAGTTAGGAGTAACCTTACAAAAACCCTATAAAGGGTGCTGTCATGGTGAGAATAGAGTTTCATATGGTTGGAACATGGTTTTTCCAACCATACAGTGCATCCTAGGAGACTGTGTGACTCAATTGGTGTGTAAGGGTAATCCCACATGGTTGATAAACGGTTACCCCTAACCATATATCCAAACTGTGTACTTCACCCAATTTTTTTGAAATTCCAAATGTACCCCCTCAATTTTAAGGGGATTCCCCCCTCTCATATCATATTCGGTTGAATCCTAAGAGATTAGGGGATAGATCTTCCCCATCTTTGATCATGGCTTATTATCATTATATTTCTAGAGGGGTTTAAGGTAAATCTCTCTTATTATTCATTTATTATCATCTTCTTTCCTTTACCCTCATTTCTGATGGGTTTCTCTTTCCCTTAGAACCCTAAATAATTTTGTAAGATATAGTTAGTTTTTTATGGTTCTAACCTTGTATTTTGGTCTCTTATGGTTTAAAGAAGAGATTTTATTTCTTATTTAGATGGTCACCATCAAAGGAGGCACATTTTGGCCTGATTTACACTTATTTGAGGTAATTGTTTCTATGGAATTTATTTATTTTAGAATTAAAAGTTTCACTTTGTTTTATTAATTCCATTTTAAATAAAATCATTGCTATATGTGTTATATATGTGTTTTTTCTAAACCATTTCCATGAATATTTGTCTTCACATAAAGGGTTTCTTTTATAAATTTACTAATTTTATTTGAAATGAGTATTTTTCATGATAATACCCTTATAAAAATTCTTTTATAGCCTTTAAAGGAACATTTGATGAAAAATTAAAGGATTTTATCCATGTTTTTTTTCCAAATAAGGAAATCCGTGTTTTGAAAAGGTGTGTTTTGAAATGAAAATGTTTCTTATGATTTTAATGTTCTATTTAACACCTTTTAAAATGAATGGTTTATTTCATGGGATAAAATCCTTGATTTAAACTTATTGTTAGATGATGAGTTATTTACTTCTATTTGATAGATATATGATTTATAAAGGGGTTGTTCTATGTGAGGGTGTTGGAGGGAATTTAGTGTTATTTCTTATGCAATATTTTTGATTTTGGATTGTTTGTTTAATCATCTCCACTTTTTTTGGGTCATAGGAATCTAAGTAGTTCTATGTGAGATCATGATCCTTGCTACACTAGATAGCATTAACACTATCTAGTATCCCCTAGTTGTATAGTATGACCCTTGCTAGGGAAGTCCCTCACTGAAGCCTATGTGGGTAAGCTGAGTGGATTGATTATTTGGTGGGACTCGACACACATTTTCTATTGGTCTATGTTATGTTATTATTTTTTGGATTTCTCACATTTGGACCCAAGGTAGAGACCACAACACATATTACTTGTTTGGTGGTTTATATAGGTGATTCTTAGCTTATGTTTGATTTTATACCCCCTATATTATATTGTTTGTGGAAAGTTTTATCTTATTCATCTTTATAATTTATCTTTTTAACTGTCAATACTACCTTATGGTTTGTTTTATACTTGGAATTTGGTTTGTTTTCATTTAAATAGTTGTAAACGTTTTTTGGGAAACTGATTTGAAATAAAGGATGTCATTATTTTCTGTTTTCAAAGTGTCTCTTAAAACGAGAATTGGATAAAAATGTATTAGGATGAAGAAATTATTTAAAATTTACTATTTTCATTTAAGGAAAAAATAATTTTTTATAAAATAACCACTTATTTTATAATTGTTTTCATGTTATTATTTTTGAAAAACCAATTTTTTATGTGATGTTATATTGGACAACTTAAGCTAGATTATATTTGACTCAACTTCCACTCAATTATATTTATGAGATTAAATTGTATTTTTTTGGATATTGTTTCATGTTTATATAAATGGGTTGAATCATTAGTTGGTTATGAATTATTTTGATTATTTATATATTTTTCTTATTTTTAGGGATATTGTAGGGATGTCCAACATATGAGTGATCCATGATAGACTTTTGATAAATGGTCTACTATGTAAGTTAACGTTGATTTGAGGGTGAAACCATTCCCAAAGATGTTTTCCTAGATATCAAACCACTAGTTTCCAACTTGTGGGAATCATGAATTTCCTTCGGCTCTAGTGGAAAGTTGAGTCGGAAGATGTGTTGGGTTAGCCCGAGGCAAATTGTTACAAATGGTATCAAAGCCTAGGATCCAGAATGGGGGCCTAGGTTCTTGAGTAATCTTTTTGTTATTTTAGGGTGTCATGATATAAAGGAGATTTAGATCATCGGGACATGAGAGGTAAGGTATAAGATAGTCTATTATGCCCTTTATCATCTCAATCCTCATGTTTCCAAGGGTATTCTAGTTTTGAATTGTGAAATTGTGTTTATTTTTTGTTGTTTTTGTTATATTTTGATATAGAATGATGACTGTTTATCCCCTCTGAGCATGTATATGATTTTAAGGGGTATTTATTGGGTTTTGTGGAAGAATTAATAAAAGGAATTGATAATCATTTTTAGTTTACCTGGTCTGGAAAGCTATGAATATACCGTGCACCTGGGTCTATAACCTTCACAGAGCACATTATATGATTTCCCAACCCATGTTTCCAAACCATGTACAACTCCATTTCTTCTCTAGTTGCATCGTTTTGACTCCTACTGAATCTAGAATGATCCAAAAGTGATATTCACTTATCAAATATGAATTAATGAGGGTTTCGATGATATTTCAATATTATAACATTTGAAACATTTTATGGTATGCTTCAATTAAATTAATTATATTCATAGCCTATATTGCATGAAGCACTGGGTCTTTTGTGAATCAAAACATTATAGGAGAAACTTATAAGTTATCTATTAAACATAAATTTTCCACTTTTATGTTTTGAATTTCGAAAAACGGTCATCTAGAGTTGTGACCGGTAAGTCATTTAAATTCTGATAGAACCAACTTGATTTTTTGATGAATAGTTACATACCCTTATGAATAGTAAAATTAATAGTAATATGAAACTTATAAATATTAAATAATGACAATGTTTTATTTTCTTAAGGTAATAAGATAATGAGATCTTAATTAATTTTTCAATGTGATATAGAACTAATTATACCTTTAAAATTGTTATTTTCTAATTAACTGTGATTTTATTTAAAAATTAAAATTAAAATAATTAGAAAATTATTTTCAAAAAATGGAGTTTATTTTTTAATTCTACACGTCGATAAATGGTTAGGGTAAAGTTTAGTGATTTTTCTAAAATACATGAATTTTTCATGAATAGTAAAAATACAGTTTTGTGTTTTCGGTAGTTTAATGACATCATAATGATGTAATAATTAAATATAAAAGTATGGCCAAATTTTGTATAGTAACTTATGACATGAGGTGTCCCAAGTGGATAAAATAATGGGTAAGCCCATGGTTTGGAAAAAACTACTAATGAGGTGTCCCTTTGAAATTATTAAAAAATTACCTCTCTTTTTCTATAAATAACCACTCATCCATTCATTTTCATTCATTAAAAAATACCTCATCCTCGAATATCTGGTGGTTTTACCTCTCTAGGAGTCCTCCAAAGGTTTCCCTAAGCCCCCAGGGTCACATCCTTCAAGATCTTGGAGTTACTCTAGAAGGTAAGGGATTGCTTAACTCAATTTTCATTCTTTGAGTTAAACATCTATTTCATTGGTTAAATTGTTCCAAGAATATGTGTTAATGACCTATGATTGTTTTATAATGTATATCCACTTATATTTTGTGGAAATTTTTTTTTCACACATAAATATTTCATTGATTTATCATCACTCTAATGACACAATCTTTGTAAGGGATCCTCTCTCTCACTTTGGTTCAAGAATCTCTCCTATGTAGCGCTCTTCTATTTTTAATTCCTAATGATGGGGTATTTTTTCACACCTCCCCCATAATTCTCTTGTGACATATAAATAATGGAATACCCCTTTACCTCTCATTAATCCCTCACAATAACACTCGTTACCAAGCCAAAATGTTTGTAAGGGGTTTCTCATCTCACTATCATTTCTGTGAGATTTTCGTTGTTCGCCACTTATTTATTGTATATGGTATATGTGTACTTACATTTGATATATAATAACATGATTCTATTTATATTCATGTTTTTAAATGATTCATTTGAGGGTTATTAAGTTCTGGTCATATGATTTGACCGATTACATTATGGGAAGAGACTTTGTCTCAACTACTATTTTGTTGTGATTAACTTTGTGTGGTGCACCTAATAATGCTTATGTGGTGTACCTACTGATCATTTGAGATCAATTTTCATTTGAAATTATATTTATATTAAATATCTATAATCTTATATCATGGATATGTTTTTTGTCTAAACCTTATACCATTTTACATACGTTGTTTATTTGGAATGTTATTTTAATTATGGAAATATTGATGAATTCGTATACTCTACTCTATACAGATATTGAAAAGGAATATTGTTCTTATATTGAATCAATGCGTAAAGAATTAATTGGACATGAAGTTGTGGGTGGGGCCCCCTATAGCCCCTCGATGCATCAGTAGGTCTCATGAGACAAATCAGTTGGTGACTAACCCTTCGAGTTTTTTTCCAAAAAATCCGACGGGTTTCTACCCATAGAACAAAACTGTTTTTACGGTATTATGGTTTCATGTGCCAGATACATGACGTCCAATTAATAAGAATTATCTTTATTCATTATTAGTTATTATTATTATCCATGAGGTTTTCACTATGACAAAATCTATGGATGCATTTTCATTTACAGTTTATTAATGGAATTAGTTATTCATTTATTCACTATTAAATATTGATTATATCAAATTGATTGTGATTCACTTATTATTGTACTCATGGTTCCACTATTTGTATCCCTTACTGAGCATTTGAGCTCACCCCTTTCATTGTTTACTCTCAACAGGTGACAAAGAGGTGATCGTTTATTGAGTACTTGTGGATGCAGTTTTTAGTTTCGTTATGTATTGTATTTTATAACTTTTACAATGTAATATGAGTAACATCTATGTATCTAGTTTCTTCAAGACTACTAAAATGATCATTCCTTCATGATTTTCATTCCTTATAACTATTCCAATATCATAAGTAATGCACCAGCTCCAGCCTAGAGGGGTCGGGGTGTTACAGTTGGTATCAGAGGAAGTTTAGTAGGAAAATTTCAAACTAGAGTAGGAAATATATAGTAGGGAACAAAGAAATAAGGTAGTATTTGAGGATAAACAGACAAGAACATCCTGATATTTTGGTAAAGAATAGATTATGTGGATATTTTAA